>JAVTVJ010000817.1:0-324315 GCA_034509425.1 Eopsaltria australis
GAAGGGAGGGAAGGGAGGAAGGGAGGAAGGGAGGAAGGGAGTGAGGGAGGGAGGGAGGGAGGGAGGAAGGAATGAAGGAAGGAAGAAAGGAAGGAAGGAAGGAAGGAAGGAAGGAAGGAAGGAAGGAAGGAAAGAAAGAAAGAAAGAAAGAAAGAAAGAAAGAAAGAAAGAAAGAAAGAAAGAAAGAGAAAGAAAGAAAGAAAGAGAAAGAAAGAAAGCTTTTTTCTTTGAACTAGAATAAAACTGTACCTACATTTCTAGACTAAAATATCCTTAAACCCCTTAATAAGAAAAACAACCTTATGAAAACACGCTGGCATATTCTGGGGAGGAAACTGTCCCTTGTAGTAGGCAGTACAAAACTATGCAAGAGAAAATCTTCTCCTCAGTCTATCATTTCTAAAACACGGTTTTCAGTACAGATCACATATTCAGGCATCTGAGCCCCACCAACAGCAGATGAGGTGTCTGTGCCCCCTTCCCGTCCTTACTGAGGAGGTAGGCAGGCAGACAAGGCGTATTGAGGGACACATGAAAGGATAGGAACAGTGTTCTACCTGGAATAACCTTGCCCTGGCCCTGCAGTCTCCTCAGATTTTGGGAGTGGTTCTTCACCACAAACCATCTGTATGCAGCTGTTCTGTGCCTAGAGCAGTGATTGTGCTTCCAGCTCCTGTTGTAACTTGTGTGAACTCTCCTGCTGAGCTCATTAAGGCACCTGGTTGAGGTGGTAAAATGAAAGAAATTTCCATCAGTTATTAGAAGACATAATTGTAAAACTGGTATTAAGGACTTGGAGGGATTATAGAAAATCCTCCAGGTGCTTGAAAAAAAAACCCTATTTGTCCATTAGGAAGGGCTGGAAAGATTGCTATTTCAGCTAGTTTTCCTGTATAACTGATAAATATTGCCTGTCAAATCCCAAACTCTTTACCCAGACAAACTCCTGCTGAGCAAATGGAATTTTGCCCGAGGAAGGACTGAATAAGGTTTTCTGCAGTTAACTCTCTGAGCCTGGCACTGAAGGATTCATTGTCATGGTAATGCTGCCTATTATCACTGAATCTGATAGGGTGTTATACATTTTTATCCTCTGTCCATGTACATTTGTTGAGTCTGGGAATTCACTTGTCACCATATATACACAATGCACTGGTCAAATTTATGTTTACCCCACACACACCTATAATTCATGCATTGTTATTTTCCATCATTTTTGTGCCAGGTAAGGATACAAATACAAGTGCTATTTCTTGGTAACTGTCAAGCTTTCTTCAATTTGTGGTTCTCCTAGAGACAGAACACTATTGATAATAACTTTGCTGTCCTTAACTGTCTTTTATGAATCCCTCAGAGGCATCCCTTAAGAGTTGCTGTATCAGAAAGCTGACAAACATTGCTATCTAAAACCATTTCCTTTTAAGTACTAAAGCTGCAGACATATGTAGTCCACAGGCTAAGTAATTTTTAAAATTTGACAACAAAAGGCAAGATTCTGATGTTTTTACTTGCCCTTTGACGGAAAGATTTTCTGTGGGTCTACTCCTGCAATGAAGTACCATAAGATAAATAAGATCATTATCATGCAACTTTAATTTATTGGTCTTTATCAATACTGTGTGCACAACTATCTGCTGTAGTCTTGGAACACTGCAGGACCTTGAAATTGTCCTGACCTGGATTTCACTGGTACTGAGTAACTTCCCATTATTATTCCTCATAAATGAATTACACAGATTGTGTTTACCCTCTGTTGGAGGCACAGCACTGTGTGTTATTGTTATGTCTAATGTCAGCATTTGCTCAGGGCAGAACCAGACAAAAATAAATTGGCTGAGATTAACCTAACACACTTGAATTTCACAGGCCCACATGAATGCCAGAAGTAGTAAATTACAAAAGTAAGTAAATCTAAGTGTTTTGTATGCAAAAAGTTCAACTGAAGTGCTCTGAGAGAAGTCAGTTCCCATTTCACCCATGAAAGAGGTGCCTTGGACAGATGCCAATTCAGTTAAGTGCATGAAAGTCCAATTCTTCTGTAAGACATGAATGAGCAGATACTGCTTGGATGATCTAATATCATTTCAATGGGCTTGATGTAAAATCCTGAACAGACTGACACCTGAAGCCAAACATCTGAATCATGAGCATGAGGTCTACTCCCTTTTTCTGTGCATTTTAAAGGCACTGGGCTGTTTTCTGCACTGATCTAGTGCACTGAGGACAACAGTAAAGCAGCTATGTCAGTTAAAACATAGTCACACTATTCTCTTTCAGTTGCATTTAAAATGAAGTGTGAATATTTCAAAATAGAAGGCCTGAAATTATACTTAGCAACACAAATGAGAGACTTGATTTCCAAATGAATTGTACACTTGAAAGTTCTCATCCAGCTGCTGTTACTAAGCACCCTAGAAAATAAAGCCACTAATTTGTACAAGCTAACTACACATACTATACACAGAGGAACATGTGTATGCAAATAGTCATCCTCCTGTGTTCTTTCTGTCTCCACCCGGCAAAAGTGACATGTCAGAGAAGAGACAAGAGAAAGCTTGAACTCAATAAATGGCAGAAGGAAGGATGAGCTCCACTTAACACAGATGGCAGTTTGAATTCCTGGATGCCACACACTTTAATAAGCTGAGTTGGAAGGGACACATCAGGATCATCGAGTCCAATTCCTGGCCCTGCACAGGACATCCCAAGGGTCACATGATGGGCCTGAGAATGTTGTCCAAATGCTTCTTGAACTCTGTCAGGTTGGTGCTGTGACCACTGTCCTGGGGAGCCTGTTACAGTGCCCAAACACCTTCTGGGAGAAACACCTTTTCCAAATAGCCAGCCTAAACCTCCCCTGACACAACTTCAGGCCATTCCCTCAGGTCCTGTCACTGGTCACCACAGAGAAGAGATCAGTGCCTGCTCCTCTTCTTCCCCTCATGAAGAAGTTGCAGACCCCAATGAGGTCTCTCCTCAGACTCCTTTTCTCCAGGCTGAACAGACCGAGTGACTGCAGACCCTCCTCATACGGCTTCTCCTCAAGGCCCTTCACCATCCTCACGGCCTCCTTTAGACACTTTCTGATACCTTAATGCCTTTTTTATATTGTGGTGCCCAAAACTGCCACCAGGGCTTGAGGTGAGGCCACCCCAGTGCAGAGCAGATGGCCAGTAAAGAACTAAATGTACTATAGTGTGAGCAAGTTCCAGTGGATCTGGAATATATATTGCCTGTTCTCCTTCTTTGCAGTGCACATGACAATGAGTTTACAAAATGCCTGTGGAAGCTGATTTTATAACAGGATATTCTTACATGCACAAGAAGTAACTAGAATGGGGTTCATGACTCTGTGTTTAGCCATCATTGATGCAGATCTCTGTCTGTGTGCTAGGTATGCACATACCTCTGCCAGTCAGTGAAGTCCTGGTGTGTAGAAAGACTAGAGAAAACAATCAATCTGACCAAATATAGGTGTGTGCTTTAGGATCAGATTTATCAGTTTCTCATCTTCACTGCTTAGGCAGAACCTACATACAAGGCATGCATCACTTCCAAGGTTTTCCTTGAAAACTTACACCTGTCTTCATGTTGTTGTCAGAAATCTTTGTGAAACGTCAGCCATCTTCTTGAAATCTTGTTTTGTCTCAATGTTTCTTCTCCTGTTTCCCTTAGTGAGACTCCAGTATTCTTGCAGACCAATCCCCTTGTCTGACCTTCCACATTTCTCACTGTTGCAATCCCATTCTATTCTCCCTTACCACCATATTTCTCACTTGTGTTGCTTGGACATAGATGACAGAATTCACCCTCGTTTTAATGTGCTGTGCATCTGGCTCTCTTGTTTCAACAAGTACTTGGAAGATACCATGTTCCACCCTATTTTTTGAGGGCTTTTGAAAAAATTGATGCATACCCCACCAGATCTGAATGTATTCTTCTCACTCCTATATCTGATTGAGTCCAGCATATTTTGGGAGATGCTTTAACAACAAAACCAGGTTGTTTTACATCTACAGCTGAGGTGAGAAGAGGTGTTAAAATAATTCTTTTGGAATGTTCCATGGTCATAACTCTTAATTCTTTATTGTCTCTAATATTCTCTTTCTAAAGCCTGTTCTCATCAATTATACTGTGGTGAAATGGCTACGAGCCAAACTGGGAAACAGCACGTATTTCTACAAGTCTTTTCCATGTCCTGAGTTCTATCACAGTGATGTATGTGTGTCCAGAACAGTGGTGGATGGGGAGGGGAAAGGATTGGATGTGTTGGTCTCCTGCTGAAAATATTTCTGTTAATACAGTAGGTGGTAAGAGCAGCTGTATCAGGATATTGTATCAAAAGACATACTGAAAAATCCATGAACTCTTTGTCCTGTGGTATCAGTACTTACAGAGTGTATTTTCTGTAAGTCTTGATGAAACGGTCAGATTTCTGTATAATAATTTATAAAATGCCCTTCCGAACAATACCACCCCTCATTTGAAATTTTACTGGAATCCTGTTATCTTGCTGATTAGTGTGAGTTCTCACAAATGCTCTTAACAATGCACCAAATTAAAACATTTGATATAACAACGCACCAAATTAAAACATTTGACATAACAACTTCACTGTGAAATCCACAGATTCTGCAAGGCTTCCCTCAGCTACCCTTAGGATTTGGCATCTTTGTTACATGGTGCTTTTCAGCTGTTTCATTGTCCTTGATGCAAAATGGAAAGCAAAGAATTACTGAACAAGGAAGGTAGCTGAAAAGGGTTTTATTCTATTATCTCTCTGCTAACAAAAGTGCACATTTTCCATATACCTCTTTTACACATTTGCTATATACACTGCCCTAATCATTCCTTCAGTAATTTACTTCATCACTGTATTACAAGTAAAGTAAATTATTTCTGTAGAAATGTTGAAAACACTTTTATTTTCACTCATGCCTATTTTCACTTCCATCTATTTTCACTTCAGAAATGTTAAATGACAAGACTGAGCAGTCAATGTGTCAATTTTAAATGTTAGAGAATCTTAATATGTGTAATTCAATTTGTAGGTGCTGTGACAAAGTTTCTCTACAGAAATATTCATAAATTTAATAGGAGGGGTAAAATTAAGTCCTGATTTAGCTCCTTCTGAGGACAGCAATTCAAAACAGTGAAATGCAATGGACGCAGAAGTGGAGGACCCTCAGTGGCAGGCAGTGATTAACCAGTGCTGTGGATCAAACCATGTCCTTGCTCCAGTCTGAATGACTGGGAAAGGACAAATGCTGTCAACAGTGCCTTGCAGTGCCATCAGGCCATCTGCTTGCATACCTCAGGCACAGGAGGACTGCTGCAAGGCATCTTATTTGCTGAGCAGTGAGGTAACATATGGTAACATATCAACACCTGTCCAATATAAAGCTGCAGCCACACCTCCTGCGCCACCCGGCGCCTTTCCTACCCTTTTTTTGGCAGGTGCAAGTGCAGGCGTGGGTTTGAGACGTGCTAAAGCAGGTGCTTTTCAGAGCTCAGACCTCTCTGCATCAGAGTGCACCTGCCAGGCCAAGCATCACCTTGTAGCACACAGCTGGGCATTCTCCCATAGTCCCTAGCCAGGGGTGTTAGGAAACACTCCAGGTGTGGTGGGAGAAGCTGCATGCTGAATTTGGATTACCCACTAGTCTCTGCTCTTGATCACTTAGGGATAAGATGAGCAAAGAAAATGGATAGCAGCAATGGGTGCTGGCAGCACTTTCTCAGGCTCTCCAGACCTCTTGTTTCAGATACTGGCCCCTTTCTACCAGGAAGAAACACCAGAGTACTGTGAGAATACAAGGAGAGACAGGTGGCACAGAGATTAATCTGCAGGAAAGTCAGTAAGCGAGTAGATTGCAAAATAACTGAAAGCAAATATTGGCTTAATGACTGCATAAACATATGTCTGTCCCTTCTTTTCAGAGCCCTGAGGGAGAGACAGGCGAGTATGAAAGCAGTCTCCATGGCAGTGTGGCTGTGACACTGCCCTGGTGTCATTCAAACCCCTGGTTGCTAATCAATAGCAGAGATAGAAATGTTAACAGCAGAGAGACAGAGCAACAGGGCTCAACCCATAAACAAAAGCCCATCTAGTGGCTGCATCTTAAAAATCAGGAAGGGGTTGTCTAAATCCATTAAGGCACTTAGCATAAGTACGTGTAGCAGACCTGTCATTTTGGGTTAGAGAGAGAAGAGAACAAGACACCCTACACACTGAGAAAATATATGAAATTACAGACAGTTTAAGCCAGACTGTGCAGTTCATGGCCTGTCAACTTCTCCATTTAAGATCCATTTTCAAATATTCTACTGATAAATTTGCCCTGAGCTAAGTCTTGCCCCAGAAAGTTTTGGAAAAGGGCAAGCAAGCAATCTTCCATTATTCCTTTCTTCACAAGCATTTGAAAACAATTCTGAAATAATTTTAAACTTCAATAGTGCAAAGGGATATCTATTTTATAGTAACTGGGTAAGGATTAACAAAGCTAGGATGTGGACAACAACATGAATACCTACAGCAGAGAGGCACTATGAAATGCAAGTAAACATTTTGATTGGTACTGCAGTTTAACAACCAAAATAGATTTCTATATACTGGAAAGGGTAACAGTGACGACAATAAAAAAATGAGCGTAGATTAAAAATGTCACTCATGAACAGAGGAGCTGGTTTGTGGGGGGCAGGGTGGTATTTGTTTTTCACACTTAATTTCACTTTCAGGGTAGGTCTTCAGAAAGTGTTGTACCTTGTTCAGGAATTAGTTAGGTTACTTGATATGCTGCTAAGCTTGCTCAGATAAACTGTTGCCCCGGTGGGTATTTGGGAAGTAAAGAAAACATGAGTTCAACAAGTTTTGCTGTGCAACTCTGAAACAACTTGTGGTAATGTTTTCAGACTGGTGTGCTAAGAATTGAGAAGGTCGCTTCATGAATGTGATCAAAAATGGGTAGTACTCCTTTTACATGTGATAGTGAAAATGTGCTACTTAGCTCATGAAAACACTTTGGGTCATTTACTGTGCTTTTCTGTCGCTCTCACATAGGTGGCCAAAGGTTACCGATACATGGTCACCAGTCAGCAGCCAATGTACACAAACTACCAGGCTCAGAAGGCAAATGGAAATGAAATTGCTGTGGAAACAAGTTATCCTCGAAGAAAGACTGGTGCATATCTAAGCTTTTGAGTGCCATGCCTGCAGGATCCCTGATTCCTCTGGGCAGAAACTATGAATACTTGATCCTTAAACACATTCACTTGTGGATCCAGACTTTCCACACAAGACTCTCACCAGAGATCTATTTTGAAGGATTGTATAGGTTGATGGAGATTGTACAGGCATAAACACGCAGACTCTGGCACGGTTCTTTCCCAGGGGCTGCAGGTCAATGCTACTCCTGATGCTGCTTCCAAGAGCAAAATAAACCCCCCAAAAATCATACAAAGGAGTATCATCTGTCAAAGGGTAGTGACAGATAAATAATGCTTCTATTCCTATTGATAGTCTTTGGAAACAGATGTGAAATAATCTCACTGATGCTGCTCAACTTGGAAAGAAAAGCCATTCAAATTTTAGCACCAGGACACAAAAAGATCATGGTTTAGGCAATGTATGGTTTAAAGCAAAGAGAACATTCTTTGTATGTAAAGCTTGGTAGGAAAAACTGAAAAAGCTTAATGGGAAGTTAATAATGTGCTAGAATGTAACCTGTACAGCTGTTAGTAGGAAACCACTACCGACTGTTCTCTATGATGCACTTTCCATTTCCTTTTCAGGGTTTGACAGGGTTCCTCTGCCTTCAGAGTTGTAACTCATTTTTCAAAAGATACCTATTCTCTCCAGCATATTTTTTTCCAGTCTTCCTCTGTGTTTTGTCAGCCAAGTCCCTGGCCAGCCTAGGGTTTGAATACTTTCATTCTCTCATTTACTAAGTCTCTCTTTCCCCCTACAATTTCTCCTTCCTGCTCTCTTTTCCTTCAAGCTATCACAATAGCACTAGTCCACAAACAATCCATAGTTCCTCTTTCTCACCTCTGTTGCCTCCCCATTAGAAAAGAGTCTCCTGTTCAGTCAAATTGACTTTCTTAGTGTTCCATCATATTTACTAGAATTTTGGCCCTCACATGGAACTATGACTGGGCCATCCATAATGAACCCTGACAGACCCTCTGGGGCTTTAAATAATATGTCAGGCATTTTTCCTTCTTAGATTATGTGCTTTTCCACTGATTTGAAGCCACTGGTGAGCCAGAAAAGAGGACCAGCAGGGTGAGGTGACCGCCATTCTTCAGTACAATCATTTGTACTGTAGATTAAGTGCTGTACATTATCTGCAATATGATTAACAGGATCAAAGATGCTGGCAGATATCTCTGGAGGTTGACCTTCTATTTTCACAAAAGCTTTTTAGATACCAGTTATCAAATTATTGCACAAATACGAAGTGGGTGGTACATATATCTACTTACTTTTGTGCCTGTTGAGCTGTGTGAAGGCTGAGAGCTCTTTCCTGCAGAGAAAAATTTATGGAGTCATAGAATGGTTTGGGTTGAAGGGATCTTAACCCATCTTTAAGGGCAGGGACACCTTCCACTAGAACAGAGCTCTATCCAGTCCTAGGCTGGGGCACCTCCAGAGATGGGGAGTTCATGGTCTGCCTGGGTAACCTGTTCCAGTGCCTGAATATCATTATAGTAAAGAATTAGTTCCTAATAACTATCTAAACCTCGAGTCTTCATGCAGACTCACTTCATGTGCTAGAAGGGACTCTAAGTTCTTCCCAGAGCCTTCTCCAGGCTCAACAGCCCCAACTTTCTCAGCCTGCCTTCATAGGAGCCATTCTTACATCGTAAGAAATAAATTACCATTTTCCACCACAATATAACAGTACTGAGAAGTGTCAACAAGTGAAACAATAGTGAGACGGTCTCTAAACTACTCCACAAGTCTCTGTTGGCTACACTGCTTTATGATGCCAAAATAAAAGCTGTTTCACAGCACTGTCTTCCTATCCACATCTGACTGCTTTCAAGCATCGCTTCTCTGTGTGTCCCTGTTTGTGTGTGACATAAGAGTGGTAAATGGCAGTGTAACCCAAACCATCTCCCTTTTTCTATTTTTTCCTGCTGTTTACCATCCAGGAGCCATACTCTGAGGAAAGTGAAAGGGGAAAAGTGCATCAAGCCAGAGGGCAGCTGCAGTATGAACTCTCTTTTGCTTGTAGCATTCTTGCCTGGCTTGAGCCTCCCAGCAGCAGCTCTTGAAATGAAGCAGCAATCCAAGTTTATTATAGCAGATGATACTAATACTGTCTTTTTTTTACAAAGGATAAGAATAACTATTATTTCTGCCTGAGGTCAGCAGTATTTCTAAACTCTTCAGAATGTTTGCACTAAAATATTTACATAGATAACAATTACATGACTAAAACTTATTAAGCTGTGACATATTATAATAGATTGTGATTTTACATATACAGAATCAGATTCTTTATATGAATAAAATCACAAAAGCACTCTTTTAACTGCTGTAACTGGGTAAAATTACCGCACATAATTTCTTTTCTTCCCCCAACTGTTTAGTTCTCAAAACTCCACATCTAACAGTCTCTACGGGGAAGCTGAGTACAATTTTAACATTTCCATATATTCAGTAGAATAAAAAAATTGAGAACCTGAGTGCACTAAAAAACAAGCATTATTTGTGATACATGTTTACTCAGATTGAAGGACTTCACTGCCATTAGTTGCAACAAAACATCCCTAGCACAGGAAGGACATGGAGCTGTTGGAGAGAGTCCAGAGGAGGTACCAAGGTGATCAGAGGGATGGAGCCCCTTTGCTATGAGGAAAGGCTGAGAGAATTGGGAGTGCTCAACCTGGAGAGGAGAAGGTTTTGAGGTGACCTAGCTGTGGCTTTTCAGTCCCTGAGGGGAGCTCACAAGAAGGATGGAGAGGGACTATTCACAATGGCATGGAGTGACAGGACAGGGGGGGAAGGCTTTTCTGTGAGGGTGGTGAGGCGCTGGCACAGGTTGCCCGGAGAAGCTGTGGCTGCCCCCTGCTTGGCAGTGTCCAAGGCCAGGCTGGATGGGGCTTGGAGCAACCTGGGATAGTGGAAGGAGGGGTTGGAGCCAGATGATCTTTCAGGTCCCTTCAACCCAGGCCATTCTGGTTCACTGGGCACTTCGTGACATGGTGGACTCTATCAGGAACTCAGCATTAGATTAGGGCGGCATCAGAATATGGTTCTTAGCCAGAATCATCATATGATCCATATTGCACGAATCTCATGTACTTACCAAGCAACACCTGAAGCTGGACTCAGACAGGCCAGAACTCGTGCTGGCATGAAGAGAAGAAATGTCAAGGAGGTTTTCAGGAAACACAACTTGCTCTTTTTCTCTTTAATGGGCCAATAGGGAGCATGTGTATGTCAGGCCAGCTGCTGCACAGGAGCACATCAATAGCAACAGTGGCAAGAAATGCCTCCCTCCATCTTTAAGCCAAAAACTCTGTGTCATTTCCTCTTGGACCAAAGCCTTGCTACCATGATTCATGCTCTGCTTGGTTACTACAACACGCTGCATCTGGAACTGCACAGATGGAGAATAAAAAGCTACAAAACCAGACACACTCGTGAGAATCCTGACTGAGGAATAACTTCGTCTGCAAGACTGGGGTGAGACATTCTGGTACATTGAAAATGTGGTTTCAAATAAAGTCTTGTCCACAGTCCAGCCATCTTTTCTTGAACAGATCATAATGGAACCATCAAGAAGTGAAAGGGAAGTATTTCATGTTAGCAACCAAGTCATTACCAGAAGGGGTGAACATATTTAATATTACTCTCATGTTTACCTCCATTGTGTAGATATACCAGTGAGAAAAGTACAGGCAGATGGAAAGCAGAAACCTGTTTCTCTCATACAAGGGAGTTTGCATTGCTTACACAACCCCTAGAGCTTAAGGTGTACTTTCTCCCCATAAGCAATAACTTCAGTTAAGAAATAGCATTTTGGACACAACTGCCTTTGACTCATGTAGTGGATGTGAGTCCAGCTGAATTGCTCTCCAGACTGGGAAAATCTGAATTTTATCAGCTTCATGAATCACTACCAGTTTTGCTAACTTGTCTCCAGAGTCACCCAATTTCCATTCTTTGGACATGAACCCATTCAGAAACAATGTGAAATAATGCGTGTTGGGTCCTTCTGATGCAGTGCCTGGCTGTGAAGGAAAGTTAGTCATCTAGAGCCTTACAAAAGTCTTCACAAGAGAGCTGATGTCCAGTTAGTCAGAGAACACTGAGTACAGCCTGTTCCAAGCCAAGCAGTGTCTTCCAGGCAAGCTGATCCCAATTCCTGTCATTTTTGTGTAGTAGCTACAACACCCTGCAAAAATTATGGCTTGAAGCTGCACAAACCTGATATAAATGAACAAATTACTATGACAAATGGACCAGTAGCTACAGATGATGGTGACAATGTAAAGTGGATGTATTTGTATGTAGATAAAAGGTTCAACTGAGTAGCTTTTAAATATATGTTAGCATTCTAACAGGGTTTTGCCTAATGTTCTTATGCTAATATCAGGCCAGGCAGAACCATGCTGTATGAGTGTTATTCATCAATGTCAGTCAAACCAGTCATAATCAGAGTTCAGCATTTACTTTAGAATATATTTTGCTTTTATTGAGATCATGCCTAATCAAATATAGTGAAAGAGTAGTCCCTAAACACTGCCACTGCAGATTTAGGTGAGGTTTAACAAAGGACAGCCATTAAAATGAAGCAATTGGGTTTAATTGTCTCCAGTCATTCAGCATGGAAAGCCTTATCAAAACATCTGACAGTGACTATCTTAATTTATTTTCTGAGTTTAAATATGATTCACACTACAACCAAAGTTGATTTTGTCAACTCTACTACACAGTTTTTAATGGGAGGATGCATAGAGAAGAGAATGAGAGAAAAAAAGAGGTATAAATAGTCAGTCAAGGAAGTTGTAGTTAATCTAACTAAATAGGTTCACAAATCATACTACTGGCAGACAGAGTATAAAATCTTCAGACATATTGAGTCTAGATGTAAATTCCCAGATGCCTAGACACTTTAAATAACAGGATGTAGGCTCCCAGCTCACTGCACTGGGTGTCTTACAACTAATTTGTGTGTGTACTTTCCTTCCCACTCAACCCCCTGGCCACAGGGTAAACAACTGAAGAGAAATTTTCAAAGGGATGAAGCATCTAATCCCAAGCCTCTAATCAGCACTTTCTAATTTTAAGCCTAACAGTGTGTATCTTTCAAAGCTCTGCCTCACCATTACTTATGCAGAAAGATATCTAAATATTAAGATACCTGCATTGTGGTGTGTCTTTGCTGAGGCTTAAGCAAGAAGCAGCTTCATCAGTGCAGTTCAGGGACAAGATCTAACAAGATTTCCCATTCCTCTGACTCCACCCTCCCCATTTTCTACCCCCATTCCTGTATCTGCAGCACTCTTAAACAATGTCCCCTTTTCAAACACCTAACCCTGAAACAAACTTCAAATCAGAAGCTCCAGCACTGCTCTCTGACAGCCAGAGTCTGGGCTTGTGTGTCAAGGCCAACTGTACTGCTGTTGGAATAATGTTTATGAAGAAAATCAATCTCCTTTAAACGGAGAAGAGCCATGACTCCTATACCTTGTTTTTCTCTAGGCTAACCTGAATCTAGGGCTTCATTGTGTTTACTCCCCTGCTCCTACTGGACAATTAGAAGGGAGAATATCAGCAACAAAAACCAGAAAACCCTGTGATCGTGGCAAAACCTGGTGAGATATCTCCGTTGCTATGGTGAATTTTTCAATTTTTAAAGATGAGTGTGTGGTAGTGGCCATAAACAAGCCAAGTACAGTGAGTGTGAGATGACCATCTAGGCTATGTACAATAAGCATCTTCACTGGCATACATTAAGCGATACTGTACAAGTTAAGTAGCTGGTTGCTGCCCTGATGCTGAGAATTCCTTCAGATCAGCTAGTTCTCATTCTGAAAAAAAATGGTCTTATTTGGCACTTTCTTGATTCTCCAGACAAAAACATTAAAGCAAGGTGTCAACCAGGGACAATTTTTGGGACAATTGTTCATCCTAGCCAGAAAAGCCTTCCCAGAGTACTCATTTATCAACTGTCTGAACCATATTTTATGTTCAGAGGTGTCTAACACTGTGAATGAAACATGATGGAGGCAGCACCTGAACAAAATCTAAACTTTTCCCCTGCTGCTGGCAGGTTGGAGAGCAGAGAGCTCTGTATGTCATTGATTGGGATTCATGCTACTGAGCATGAAAACAATCCTATCAATCTAAATACAAAATTAATATTTAGATACATTCTTAGGATAGGTAAGGAGAGGTTATCATCTCTTGGCAGATTGTACACATTTATGCATGGTAGGTTTTCCCAGGGATACACCCCAGCAAAATTACTGTGAGAATTTTGCTTCTTTACCATAATTTGTGTTCTCCAAAATCCAGCTTGTACACAACTTCAGAGTTTTACATTTCATGGAGAGAAGGTACATCTCCTGCAGACAGACTTTTGTGTCCTGCTGAAGGCAAGCATGTGTCTTAGGAAAACTTTGCCCACAATCTCTGGTGCCTGTTGCTTATTTAGGTTTTTCTCTGCAGATTGAGAAAATAGGATCTAAAGATTTCCATAGAATGGACACTAAATAAAAGGTTTACAAATGACAGTCCATACCAACTACAAATCTGAAAGGAATACTGATATTCCTTCCTTTTTGATTCTTTTCCCCTTCAATTCAGAAAGGTCCTCAAAAACAGGGCTAGTCAAAGCATCCATTAAATGATGGGAGCAGAGGGGCTTGTCAAGGGAATAATATCTTGTGTGAATGTTTTCATTTCATCATCATTTCTTGAAGTTCTTTATTCCATTGAAACTATGGAGAAGGAAAAATTTTGTTCAGGTTTTATGTGTCGAAAACTGGCTTTATTCCTTTGGCTTTCTGTATTTAAATTATAAAACAGAAACATTTCAACAGAAAATATCTTGCCAACAGTAAAATCTTTTTGTGGAAAGACAGTTTCCAAGAAAGAATGTTGATTTTTTGACTGGCCATTCTTAGCATTGATCCTTCCCTAACAGTGTGGAACATAATGTCAGTGAATTATCACACAGAAGAAAATTATTTTCTTTTCTCACTGTAGTAATCACTAGGCCAGCTTGTCTCAAACAATATGAGTGACACCATTTGATTTAGACCTGAATTGATGTAGTCCACAGTCAGGCTGATGAATAAACTGTTGATAATAGAAACAGTGAAACTGAACTAAAACCAAACAACTTAGTATATACTGAAAAAATTCAGGTCTGGAAATGTTGGACATTCAAGCTTGAGCAGGTTGAATGAACTTAGTCATGATCATCCACTTAAAACCTGGTTAAAAAGCTCATAATGAAAAGAAATTAATACAATCAGCAAAACTGTCATTTTACCGCTTCATGGCTATGACAGGTTATGTCACATCCCTCTCACTTCAGGTCTTTCCAGTTAAATTAATATTTTATTGCTTATTATCAGTGTCATTATCCCACCAAGAGCATACACCTAAGCACCACAGACCATGCATATAATTAACTAATTAGATGAAACAGGACTATTTGCCAACAGAAAAAAAGACTCACATTTAAACCCTTGAATCACTACAGCCTTGTTTAATGGATCTGAATATATATGCACAATCTGAAAATAAAAGCCTGCTTATCACTTGTATTCCCCACTGAAGCAGTTGTGTAAGGTCGGAGTGAAACCTTGGCTCTGCCTTCCCGACACACTGAGCAGTCCAGCTGAACAGGCACAGTTGGTGTTTTTCTGCTGAGTTGTTGCAAAAATTTGATCCTGTTGGATAGCAGCATGAAGGAATCTGACTCATATTCATAATGCTCCTGAGGTGCTCTGGGGTGATGGCAGTAATATGACTCTGTTTGCTTCAAACACTCGAGAGAAGCGGAAGAAAAACACTACAATATTGTATGCGTGGTCTTATTCTTAAGCATTCTAAAGCCATGGATAGACTGGAAACAAGCAAACAACAGAAAAATGTGGCCATGCATTATTTAGGTAAGAGGCCGTAAAGACTTAACACTCATCCGTGATTGCCTGCGACAGGAGATGGGCTCAGAGCCAGACATGCACACATCTGCCTTCCCTGCCAGTGAAATATGCCTGGTTAGAAGTTAGCTGCCAATCTCTTCAGCAGGCTATTTGCAGTCCTACTGTAGGCCTGGAGGAGTAGCTATGGAAGATTTTTAACAAATGTTCCTCATGTTTGCAATGAGGAGGTTAATGTATACATTTTATGATGAGCTGAAGTTTCTACTCAACACAAAACTTCTATGTTTTTCTGAGCATCCTAACACCCTTTTTTTAATACTGGAGAAGGAAAACAGAAATCACCTGTACTGAAAGGCAGTGTGAACCCTTGCTTCCAGCAAAATCCACACAAGAAGACAGGAGACGTTAGCCAAGAGAGGAGCCACAAAACTTCAATAGAATAAAATAAATCTGAAGTGTTTCAGCTATCAGGGGCAACACCAGCAGAAAGGCTACAGACTCAGTGTAGATCAAAATACTGGCCACAAAGTAGCCACTGAGTGACACTGTGCCCCTCTGACACAGAGGGCTGGAAATGCCACTTCAGCAGGCATTCCACATTCTGCTTACCCACAGCCCCAGCCCTCGGGTGTGGTGTGGCTGACACTGATTTCCCCTTCACAAGGACACCTATCTTCACCTCAGCCACAGACTGGATGGGATGATGACCATTCCCTCTCGGTGTTATTGAACCATCTCGGCATTTGTGTGCTGCTCGGAGATAGGTTGAATATGGTCGAATATATGCGTAAATATATCTAAGCATGAAAAAAGGTAAAGTAGCTGCCATGTGATAATCAGTTAAATTTGTTGTTATTCTCAGCTGTGTTTTTAATGGCTCAGAGTGGCAGAAAAAGTATGAAAAAAGCATGTTTAACATCTTCTTCTCCCATAGCAATCTGCACCTTAATTATAGCATTCTGTTGTTAGCCCCTTTAATAAGGCTTAAATTCAAAAGAAAAGGATAATGGAAGTGATGAATGCAGAAGATAAAACCATGAAAATTCATAGTGGAGGAAGCTTTGGAAAAATAAATGGATGTAACTCTGATGGCAGAAGGACACCATGTCTGATGCAAGAAAACATAGTTATTAAAACTTAACTCCTAGCATTTATACTGAGAAAGAAAATGTGTACGATGTTACAGAAAAATTTCTGTCAGTGTTCTTTGACAAGAAATAGTTCGAAGTTTAAAGCACATCCCTGAGATAAGCACAGCAGTAGGAACTAATGGATAGAAAGAGGCTTCCTGACTGCCTGCTCCCATATCAGGAGACAGCCAAGGCTTGCTTTTTTTCTGGACACGCTGCAGCAGTTTAATTTGCTGACCTACTTGGGTGGAGCAATTTGCCAAGAAGACTCTGTCCAACAAGCCGTCATCTGTATCATGTGAGGTAGTCAAACTAACCTTCAATTTTGCCAGAAGCAAGATTGATTCAGTAGCAGGGGACTTAGCACAAGCTGTCTGGGGTGGTGCTCTGATTAATCTGCAACACCAACTAGGACAGGGGGACTCTATCCTTCACTACTGTCTGCCTGAAAGAAGGCAAGGAACAAGTCTCATTAGTCCTGGCCACCATCCTAGGAGGCAAAGTGCTGCAGAACCATAAAAATCACACAAATCCACAAAAACCGGACTAGGAGGCACCTCAGGAAGATATCTAATTCACATCCTACCACTAGCACTGCACGTCTTGCTGCCACCACAAATGTGGCTGTGAGGAAGTATTCACAAAAGAGAAAAATGTGAACCAAAGTGCATACATAGTCACCCACAGCAATGTTGAAGGAATGGGAAACTGAAACTCATTTACTGCATATTCATTTTTGCCTTAGACTCTGCAGCTTTTGTAAGTCCAGTCTAAAAATAAAGTCAGAATGTTGGCTGATATTACAAAGAACTTGATGAAAGTACTACAGAGCTCTTGAAGAAAGAGTGATAAAATTATCCCTTTTTCCCCCACTGAGAATTTCACTCTATTTTTAACTCTGTTTGTTTTCCCCCTCTGAAATGTTATAATTACTGGAGAAGCAGAGCAAACTTTTGAAGGAGAAGCTTAAAATTTCCTGGTGTTACCAAAAATTTCAAATTGTACTTCTTTTTTCTGGGCAGTTTCCTTTATCTCTGACTATAGAAACAACACAGCTTCAGGGCAAAGATCCTCCAGAAAAGTAATACCTATTTTTGGTATTGCTTCCTTTTTTCCTGTCTTTTCAAAAGTACATGCTCCAAATACAATGTTGTACACTCTCAACAGTATTCTTCTTCAATATTGCAGTATTTTCATAAACAACTTCAGTCTGAAAATAAAGAAAGAATGGTTAGGGAGCAAATACAGACTGTAGCAGAAGCCAGAAACAAATCTGGTTTCTTGAGGACTCTTCAGTGACCAAAGGAAGCTCTGTTCATTTGCATCATTATTCTGGTGTTTGGGTCAAAGCTATGACTGCATTTTTGTATTTGAAGAAGTTTCTTAGTGGCTGCATGTGGAGCAATGTGCCAGAGTAGCTGGAGGGTTTTTCTAACACATTTATGAAATAGACACCTGCTGTTTACTTTAGGTCTCCCTGGAAGCCTTTGTAAGATTGAATAAGGCAGTGGTTCATGTTATATATCTCTTAGATATTTTTCCTTGGCTGTGCAGAACTGGGCTACTTGAAATAAAAACTGACTCATTTGTGAAGAATTTGCTGCTAAATCTCTCTTAGTTTTTCTCTAAAAGTAGATTTTCCAGAGCTGAGTCACAGGTCATGCTCTTATGTAAACAGGGGACAGACAGCACAGGCCAGCACACAGCATTGCAACAGAATAAAATGTTGCAGCAGCAGAGCTTCAAAAAGATGTTAATAGCACAGCTCCTGTGAGTCACAAAACTTTCAGGATTACTCCTTTATGTGCCATCCAGCCACATAGAGCAGTCAGAGTTCTGGCACATTCAGTCTGTCCTTGCAGAAGGTGTAGGCTGTTACCTCTACCATCTCAGAGCCATTTCACATGGCTTATGAGTGTTCCAGCAGAACTTGTTTGTTAGAAATAAGTGGGAAAGTATTAGCCTTTTCATCAATGATCTCAAGATTCCTTCAGTGAAGAAAACTTTGTGGGAAGTTAGTTTCTTTTCAAGTTAAGATCCAAGTAACATGATGGCTTAGTGTTTTATAGCTGCTGCCTGACCCATCTCACTTTGAAATCCAAACTGTGTCGCATTAGTCATGGCTGCATCAGTGAACCTTTTCTTATAAAGGGCACCCTATCAGCTTTCTCTGAAGGCATGACTGTAGAGCAGAGAGGATCTGGGCTCCCACACATGATCTGACCATTCACTGCCCCCTCAGATGCAATGGCTGGACATGCTGTGGTCCCCAAGTATGCAGCACAGCCACATCCTCATTTCAGAAGGACAGGCATTATTGTAACCAATATAACTAGTTCCCTGGAGGCAGAGTGAGGAGCAAATCATACTCTCTCAGATCTGAATCTATGAACAATAGCTGAAAAACGTACATATAAAAACCTCTCCTGGTCCTTAAGTGCTAAGATGAGCAAAGAAGGAAAGTAACTCCTTCAGACATTTTGCTACTGCTTTCCAAAGCTGGGCAGCCCGAATAAGTATATGCCCTTTGCTTTGGAATGTCAACTGCTAGAGCTAGCAGTGTTTTACTCAACACTGGTGAGCATTAATAACCACTAATTAGTAACCATTAACGATTGAGATGGAAAGTGGCTCAGGGGAATGGTCCTTTCTGGCTGCTGTGGACCTCCAGGTACATCAATGGTAATACCTGCATTCTCCTTATCACAAGAAATGCAGGAACCACAGGGGAAACAAGTCCAAAGTCCTTGATTGCAGGGCCAGACACTTATATGCAGGTATCAAAGGGGTACACACGTATTTCATTTACCTCTTTAGAGAGGCAGAACTCTTATTTACTTCACCTAAGACATAATACCTGCCCTCTTCTACATTTTAGAAAACCTCATTTACCCTCTAATAATGCCTGGTATTTTACCAATAAAAGAAGACCAGCTGGCAGAAGTGTAACAGCATAGTTAGGAGTGGCAGGCTGGCTGCTGGACTTGCACTTGCAGGCTGAAGGACAGTGTTCTTCAAGGTCTTTACCTACTAAGTGCCAGTGTGACCAAAAGCAGGGTGGTACAACTGTAACTTCTGCAGGGGATGATGGAGAAATCTTGAAGGAAGCTCAAGAAATGTTTGCATTATAGAGCTGATAAGGGAATAAAAGATATGGTTTTTCTTTACCACTGTGCCCATATAATGTCCTACAAAGGCCATTCCAGAAAGTTTGCTACTTTCTGATGCTTTTTTTCATTCTAAATGCCTGTGCTGACATACAGGCTGACTGAAGTACTGCAGTTATAAAATAATCAGGAGAATTTTGGAAAGCAATGTTCTTGTACCATCTGCCTCTGCACAAATAATCCTTGCAAATGTAAAAAGAGCAAATGCATGTCAAACTTTGCCATGGGCCAAAGGACAAGTTGAAGAACCATCTATGGCTCTGTAGTTGTGCACAACTGCAAGAAGGTTTGGCAGTCCCGTGTTCTTTCAGAAGACCTCTTGTCCCAGCTCTACATCACATGAATTATTACAATTATCATGAGACACTTGACAGTCCCTCAAGGTACTTCATGACATTAAGCCCTTTTTTAGTCAACTCTGTCACCAAGGAAACAGAAGTGCACTAAGTGACATATTCCAATTTCAGGTGTTAGCCATCCTAAATGTGATCTTGTCAGGACTGGATGAACTGAAATGATTAAACTTTTGGATGAGTCTGATTAACTGACTAATCTACACTCTAAACAGTTGTTTTCAAAATTATATGCTATTTATTTGAGAGGACAGAGAAAATATGGCTCAAATTATGAGGTATACTTTTCTTCTCACCATGAATTGGTTTTTGCTGCATTTATATCAAAGCCACATTGTTCAGTGAAATCTGGAAGCCAGCAATTGCAGACACGTTATCAGTATATAGGAAAAGGATTCAAGGAGAGATTTTCAAACTTCATTTTCTTGAAGTTATAAGAAGAAAAAACATTGTACCAAGCTTCTTCTGATTTGTGGTTATGAGTGCTTAGTCATGTATGTATGTATAGCTGTAGCACCATGTGGCTATGAGTGCATTAAATGGCATTTGCATTGATATCACCAGTTAAGAAAATCAAGTGCACAATTAAGACAGAAATAGATTTTAGTTACAAATGAAGGTTATGTAAGTGTAAGTGCAGATGGAATAATTAGAGCCTTTATAGTGAAATCCTGAATGCTTGTTCATGAAGCCATAAGAAGTTATAGAAACATCTGTTTCAATAAAGAGAATAGCATGCTCTTCAATTTTTAAGTACCTGTTAATGTGAAAAGAAAATGTCTCTGAACTGGAATACATGCAAAGTGCACGCACTGCACTTTGAAAGTCATAGTAGCATGTTGTTTATTGATGCATGTTGAGTGTTTTAAAGTAAGGCATGACAAGCAGTGCATAAAGAAGTAAATCAACTAATTTAATCTTTTCCACTGTGACTCATGTTATCCAGGCTGCACAGTGGAAAACAAAGTGGCATCTTTCTGCAAACCAGCAGACAGCATAAATATAGAGACCACCCCTTTACAAACACTTCACTGAAGGATGTCCTTTAGAGTCTGGGGTTTTTTGCAGTCTTTGATATCTTTGTAGTGGGATAAACTGTAATTCCTTTTTAGCTTATGACTACAGCAATGTGCCCAAATAATTTTTTTAATAAAAAAGGGCACATCAGATCACAGTTACTGTGATGCTTTGATTACAAGGCAAAATCCTAATGTTTCACAGTCCATGACAAATAAATTTATGTGACTTTTGGTGTGAGAGGAAGAAATGCCCTGAACCAGAAAAAAAGTAGCACTTACAGTGTCATTACATTGACATAAGTTGGGAATACCCCCAGGATGACTATGCCCCAGAAGTACTCAATAAATATCTCACAGAAGGAATAAGGAAATACAAACTAAAATAAAATTGCTCTATATAGATCTTTCAGTGGTAAAAGTAATTTGACATATAATTGCACTTCCTGTGTGAATAAAATTTGCAAAGGAAGTCTAGGAAGTTAAGATGTCTTTGGAGCCTACTTTGGTCAAAAGAACTCAAAGGAAAAGTGTTTTCCATTGCTCCCTCTAGTTGGCACTTTCTAAGTGGTTCCCTAAACACAGATAGCAATGCTTCATCTTGAAATAATAAAAAATAAATGCTTTATCTCAATTTTGACTGGTAATCTGAAGAGTTGGATTCCCTGGGAACAGAAAATCCTATTCTGCAGAATGATTTTTTTTCAGGCTGTAAAGGTAGCCACTGATAATTCCTAAACCTCACGTGTACACTTCATTCATGCACCTTCTACACCTACTTCCTTAAAAAATGCCTTATGAAAAAAAATGTTGCATTGACCTCAGCAATTTGCTCCATACGAAAAATATGATGCAAGACTAATGTTTAAAATCACCAGAAATAGCAAGAAGAAACACTTTCTTTCTGGAACACAAGCATTCCAAACAAAGGGCTTTTTAATAATGATTTTATCTTCTTTTCTTTTCTTTTACATTCTCACTTTTTTCTACTTCCAAAGTATTTTGAGAGCTATTATTTAATAACTGAATATACTTCTTGCTGCTCTTTTTCTGTAACTCAGAGACCCTGAGGTTTTCTGCAGGTGGAAGTGATGCCACCTAAAGACAGATAAAGATATTTAGGACTTCATTCTACCTCAGCTTAGTTAAGAGAGAGCACATAGATCCTCCTACATCTCCTATGCTCTTGTACACAAATTCTGAGTTACATTATAACAAAGCCATCATAAAACCTCTCAATAGGGAAGATAAAACTGAATTTTGCAAACTTGTTGTGGGGCAGAGCAGGGCTGTGTTGAGGACACAGACTGAGGCTGGGAGAGCCAAGCACTGTCTGATTGCTTTGTCTTGCAGAGGGGCTGGGGGTTATCACAGGGGCTTCAGCATCACTGCTGCACTTCAGACAATGTAGCCCTGAGGTTTCAGCTTCCCCACACAAATTATCCCGTTTTCTGCATATGCCTGTAGCAGGCTCTGAAACAGCAATTCCCATGTAAGCACAGGATATCCATAGGCATGGCACTCTGTGGATTGATCTGCTAGATATAAATCCAGAACCAGCTCTAAGTCACAGGCAAAATGCATTTCAGACAAAATGGTCCCAGTGCTCTGTAAAAAGATGATGAGGAAGTTGTGAATGGGAGAGGTTTAGGGTACAATCTTCAGACGGAAGAATTTTGTTTGTTTTGCTGTTCTGGGACATGGGGTATAATTTTCTTCTGAGCAGCACGTTATCTGCATTTGGGGATCCACTTGGAAGCACCAAAATAGAGAAAAGCATCCACTTCTCCTTCACACTGGAACCTCATAGTCGTAAAATTTTCATGAGTTGCATGTTAGAGTACTATAGCAAGAAAGAGTGAACTGAGGTATGATTAATTTATTCTGATGCTTGGTGAGCTTGTTTCAGTGAAGAAAAGCAGCCCCAGTTTTAAATATAGGAATCCTTGTTCCCTTTATGGGCAGCAATTATTAAATTTTATACAGACATAGGTTGACTTCATGCACATGCACACAAATAATTCAGCAGCAGCAACAAAAAAAAGGAAAACAGAAGAAAGAAGTCTTAGAAGGTTTTGCAGAAGAGACTAGGAAATTCTAAAAAATTTTAATCTAACTAAGTCTAATTGAAGTAGTTGCATTCAGTGCCATACGTGATCAGAATGGATTTCATTCATTTTAATGACTAACAATGTATTTATTATTTTGCACTATGTAATAATAGATTGACAGTGATATCTCTGAAGTATTAAAATGTAAATGACCATAAGAGTTTCTGTCTCAGTCTTTCTCCTGTTTTTCCTGGGGTGATTAAGGACTAGCTTCATTATTTAACTCCATGCTTAGCATATTGTCTGTGCATGTCTGTGTTTTGGTTATGAACCTGAAAATTTATTTTGAGGAAAAGGTAAATAAAGACTTTAACATTGATTTGTATGAGAAAACCTGGGCAATTTTCACTTCAGAAATAGATAATCTAGCACCTGTTCAGCTGCAATGGAAGTTCTGCCTTTGCCTCTTTTAAGCCTATCACTGTTTTATTGATAAAGCATATGGCAGTTTTAAAACATCTCTATCAAGGTCTATTTCTTATTATTAATCCCATGAAACAGCTGGAAACACTACTATGCACAACTGTTACTTTCAAAATGAAGTGAGTAGAAAATAACCAAGAGAAAAAATAAACAGGCAGGGTAAAATAATCATAGTGATTTTTGCTGCAAAGAAAACTGGCGGATTTCAGCCATTTCGTACTTGGTGGATCCTTATCAAAGTCTGTAACAATTTTTTACTGGAAATTATGGCTAACTGCCTTGTCTCTTCCACCAGTGATGCATTTGTTGCATTATATTTATTGGAATATGCCTGCAATTCACCATGGTCTGGGCTCACAGCCATGGTCAATGAGAAGCCACAACCAGTGCCCTAGAGATGACAAACACATCTTGTGATAACAAGTCTGTCACTGAGTGAATAAAAGCTGGGCCTTGTTTTCATCCTGTAATTGTTTCATTAAGTAGCCAGACGGTACGTATGACTGATAATGTGAGAAATTATTGGTGCCACAAGTTGAAAAGCTCCTTCTGACACCGGTGCCTTTGTCTGGGCTGAGTTGAAAGGACAGAGTGTTTTACCCTTGCTAGAGCTATGTATTCCTTTATAACTCTCTCAGTAATACAGAGGAACTCCTGGCACATCTGTAGTGACCATGATCTCCATGACAGAGAAGGCTGAGTGGCCGAGGACTCAGCTTTCACAGCTATAAGGAAGGAGCACAGTTTTGCATGGCTGTTTGTGGCTTCCTCCACCTTGAGTGCAAAGACTTGTGCTATTTTAGCACTTCCATTGTGTCGCACAGTTTGTTGGAACTGGAAAAGGATTGATGAACAGGTTTGCCATTTTAAGGAAGACCTAAAAAGCTAAGAATGAACACAGTTCCTTTTTTTTTTTTTTTTTAATTGAAATGGTAAAGTTGTCTAGAAGAGCTGTTTCTCTGGCTTTGTCTTGTTTGTACTCTGGATGTTGGGGACCCAAAATGTAAGCATCTCTGCAGTAGTGGCAGACTGCTCTTCTTACCTTCTTCTTAGCTTGCTTATGAAACTCAAAACTGGGGCACTTGTATCCAGTGTTGCTTTAAGAGGAAAAAATAGATCCTCTTCATGACAATGGATTTCTAGTCCACATGAATACTAGATGACAACTGCTTTTCCTAATAATCTGTAAAGGAAAGCATTTGGGAGTGAAAATAATTCTCCTGTTGCTATCAGCATGTTTGTTCTGTCCAAGCCTGCTTCTTGGAGATGGTTATTTTACCTCTGGATTGCAGTTATCTGATTGTATCAGAGGTACACAGTGCTATTTTCCAGCTGAAAATAGTATGTCACAGATTCTCAAATTGATTTAGGTTTATGGAAAAAATTCTTATTTGGAAAAGTTAAAAAGGAAGGTGGACAATGTTACTGAAGATGTAACTCCCACTCACTTCAAACTGTCCATCCCAGAGCTATGCTAAAATAAGACTAGATTTGTTTGCAGATAAGGCTCTTGCTTGTTGATCAAAGATTTATAGAACAAACTACATGGTATTATTTTAATTTGTTTTGGTTACTTCTACTGTCTCCAATCTTGATAACACTGATTATGAACACACTACATATGTCAAAGTTTAATACCCTTTTGACAGCATTGTGCCGTCTTTCTCTGGAAAGATTATTGCATTTTTGCTCAAAATACAAGGCTGACAATATGGGTTTAATTTTCTAAAAATAACTCCCTTTACTGATACTAAGAACTTGTTTTGGAGCTGTAGAAAGAAATTTTCTGTTCACCCACTTCATTGATAGTGAATACTTCTAGAAAAGAGAAGTGCCAATTGTAACTGAGGTTTCAAAAGTCTTCTAAAGTCCCCAAAATTGATTGAATCATCCACAATTCGCATGTCAGGGACTGCACAGAGATCTGTGGGGTCTATTTCATCCCAAAGAAAAAGCATGGAAGCTTTGAATATTTACTTTCAAAACAGTATTCTTTCTTTCAGGACCATATGTTTTCATAATCATAGATAGGTGGAAAAGAAAGAAAGTCAAATAGCAAAACACAAGTCAAATAGCAATGCATTAGGGAGAATTAATTGCTATGGCAAATCAAGTACAAAAGAAAGGTTTTTTGATCAGTAAGAATGCAAATCTATGCAGTAAAAACTCAAAAATTAAATACAAATTTTAAAGGGACAAGTTGATGGTCATTAGTACAGTTTTCATTCTACATCTCCTTCCTCAAAGAAATTGGTTGGCAAAATCAAAAGAATACTGGATAAATTTGTGAGACAACTAATCCTTGGAGAAATGAGGCTTGATAAACAAAAATTAAAATAGAAGATTTAATGAAAATGCCACTATAGCAAAATAACTCTTCCGGCTGCTATGAGATAGATACTCATGAAAGCTGTAATGAGTTGGATGAGTAACTTGCTTTTAATCAGCCAGCTTTTGCATGATGACTTTTTAAAATATGCAATTTGGTAATAACACAAGAAAACTTTGAAGTAGCAGCTGGAGAATATCACAGGAAACCTGAGGTAACAAAGACTAAGAAAATACTACTTCTTTGCTTATTAGTCAGTGACTAGGTGGTTTGGCTTATCTATATCTTGATTAAAAATTAACCAATCTGTTAAATGCCACTTATTTTGAGATCACCAAAAGTTGACTAGCATTGTGTGAATAATACATACTTTTAACAAAACAGCCTAAGAGTCTGCTAGGAAGCAGTTCCTCCTGGGTCCAGAGGCACAGTGCTCATGATACTGAATGTCTTCTCAATCCGTTCTTCCTTTGCTGTTAGAGATATCAGGATCAAAATTAATGTTCTTATGCATTCTTTCCAAGCAAAGGCATTTCCAAACCTCAGTGATCAATTTCTTGTCAGCGAATGCAGTTTCTCAGTCTGTCCCTGCTAGGACTGAGTTTCTGGCCAGCTCTGGTTAGAAACAGGGCAGCTCTCACATGTGTTGCCATCTGTGGTAAAGATCTTTGGGCAGAAAGGTGTTCTCAGGTATCTCTGGGACCAGGATCTCAGGAGGTTTAGGCACACTGGTTCATCCAAAAATGTAAACCACTGCTATGCATGAGTAGATATGAGCTGGGCATAGAGTCCTTCCGTGACAATCTGGGGCTTCTGTGTATCTGGAAAGAGGCAAACTCTCACATGGGGGAAAACAAGATAGAGACCAACAAGGAGGCCTTATAGGAATGCAGTTTTGAGTTTGACTACCTACGTATTTCTCTAGCTGCACTACACTCATCTTAACCTTTGCAAGATTTTCAGACTGAAGAATCACCTTAATCACAAGTACTGGATGAGCAAAGGAACTGAAAAGTCACCTTACTGTTCCATCTGCTCTTCCCACCAAGAATATCCATCAAGAAGCTTTTCTAGTCCCAAACCTAAGGATCAGTAGCAGCACTCAAGCTTCCTCAGTCTGACCAGTTCCTTAGCCAACCTCTCTTGCCTCTTCCATGAAAATCTTTCAACTGTCTTCCAGAGCCTTCTACATTCTTTTCTCTGGTCTTGGCTTCTAGACTGACCTGGTTATCCCCTCTGACAGGCAATATCTAACCAGGTCATCCTCTCTAAAACTGTACTCTGGAAATCCAGATTTGGAGACTTAGTCATGTGCACTGCAGTCAGCCTAGAGCTGTGCTGTCTTTCCACAGGAGAGACCACCAGAGCTGAAAAGGCATAACGTAATTTCTTCTTAAACCCTAAATTAAACAAGTGTTTTTCCTGCTGGTATTTCCTTCTTATTCAAGAAGAAAACCACAGTGATAAAACAAATTCATTCTGGACAGTTTTAATGTTTCAGAGGCAAGAAAATACAAACTATAAAGGCATATACAAATCAGAGAAGTTTGCAGGTGTCTATTAATCCCTGACCAGTTCCTTAGCCAAATCATACTTTCCAATGCAGCTGTTAATTACTTTACCAGGTCCTATCCCAGACCACACATTCTGAAGTCTAATGCAGTCATGTTGGCAGTGGCAAATTTTTTTTAACAGATTTCTTATATGGAAAGTCCCTCCTCTGTAATTAATGTTGTCTTTTTAGTTTACCTGTAGCATCCCAGCACTCACCAGCCTCCCAAATGAAGACTGAACCATATTGCATTAGTTAATTAAATAATCAGAGCAGATGGTCTTATCCAGAGGTACTTGTTATATACTTAAACAAGTCACAAGCAGGAAGATCGGGGAGGGGAAACAAGTGGGTAGGATTGTGCAGTTGCAGTGACTTGGCCTGTGTAATTAGCATTAGATGGTGGCTTTTATGTCATTACTCTATGTAAGGTGAAGTGCACAGGAGGACCATCAGGGGCAGTTTACTCAAGATGCTGCAGTCTTTCAAGGAAGTCTTTGTGCACTTGGTAACGAGTAATTCACTCATGCACTGTGTTCACTTCATTCCCCAGGACACAGCTTTCATCACCCTTCCCACAGGAAGGACTCAAAACAAGGAGGGCTGGCATTCCCATGCTACAGAGATTGCTGGGCTGCATAAGGAAGACAGAATTGCCACTCTAAATTCTGGCTACAAGTAGAAGTCTCTTTTTTCTCTATACATACAATTGAATTGCTTCAGTAAATAAATAGGTACAATGTGTGTTGGTGTGCATGTGATAGAGATAATTAACTGCAATACTTCCTTCAAGGGTAAGTAGAGGTGAAGGGAGCTTATCTGCTTGCAATTTCAGCAAGAACAAGTTTATTTAGCTCTCATAAATATAAAAAAATTAATTAATCCCATTTTAAAATTTATTATTATCTTCAGCACTAATATAATGGTAGATACAAATCTACCACAATAGCAAAATAAATTCACGAAGATATCAGTATAACCATTTTTTGGGCAAATGTGGTTTTGAAAGTTCAATATAAAAATATATTCTTTGCAAATAGGCTCTGAAAAGAAACCTATTGCTTTGTCAATAACAATTTTCTTAGTATTATTTTACTATGAGAAGATCTTAAACAGATTGCTCTCCAACATTTTAAAGGATTCAAGTTACTTCTTAACACCAAATCTATATTTAGAGCTTCTTTTTGAAAGGAACACCTTGTATTCGACACAATCAGTAGTAGCTAGGTAAGTGATAGATCAAAATAAATCCTGGCCCATTTAATCCTGAAACACATCTGTTAAATACAATATTTTCAGCAAAGGAGAAGTCTCCAATTCATTCATTAGCAAGACAAAAAATACAGTTTGTGTTCAGGAAACAAAGTAAATCACGCTGAAGAGGATACAATAGTCTGGATTTGGGAACTGGGTAACCAGTAGCAACTGGTTTATCTTTACTTTCAGTGGTGATGTTAGCAATATTTGTTCCTTGAAATGACTGCATGCAAAGGAATCAAAGAATACAAGTATTGGAAAGAAATCAAGCAGTAGAACAATTTCCTACATTAGGAACAAGATGATAAACCACTAAGAGTTCCAAAAGCACCAAGTACATTTCCCTACATGCCATCGCTACTGCAGTAACATAAACATCCCTAGTTCAGTAATAAAAGGTTTCTTTATGACACAGTAGATGATTTTCCAGTGATCTCAGTTCTTAAGCCATGATCTTAAAAAGCAGCTTTGATATTGACAGCAAGGAGACTAATAAATGCAAATTCATATTGCTTTATGACTGGCCTAGTAATGTTCAATGCAATGAAAGTTACTCCAATATTCTAATACACAACTTTGTCCTTAATTGCCTTTTGGCCTCTTACTGAAGGAAAATCCCTGGAGGCAAAACTAGTTTTCCCTCTTAAAGCATAAAGCAATGTTCATTCTTCCTTCATCTCACCTAGGTCAAGAGAATGTTTGCTTATGTAGTTTGATAAAATCTTGATTTTTGTCAAAACCCAGAACGACTATTAAATATAATACTGAAATGGCCATTGAAATGAGAAGGGTTAGATGGGGTTTTTTGTTGAGAGATTCTTCATGCTATGCTCATAGTTACTGAAACAACAGTAGACATGATTCCTTTCACTGTATACAAATCAGTCATCCTGGATATTTCACTGCACTTCATAGTACCAAATAAAAGAGTACAGCCCTAAATTTGTTAACATATACCATTGGTTGCTGTGGAAAGGATATGGAGTGCAAGCTGGGGAGATGGGGATCTGGGAGATGGGGAAAACAGGGAGCTGCCTTTGGGTAGAAAGGTGTTCAGGAGAACATGGGACAGGAGGTGAGACATGGGAATTGAGCTACTTAAGGGTCTGGTCAGGCAAAAAAAAAAAGAGCCTGGAACTAAAAACTAAGTCTGTAGATCTAGGACTGAAAATACAGGTGCTTATATCCATAGGATACAGAAATACATGGTTTTCTACCCGTTATCATACACCCAGTTCTGCAGAGGACCATATGGCAGGGAGTCTTGTACTCCTTCCTGTGCCTAGTGTGGATTGTTTTCCTTGACTGCTCTCATCTCTTCTTCTCAGCTTGGACATATTTTTCTCTCTTTCTTGCTCTTTGGGTCTATTATTATTCTTCCTTTCCTCTCCTGGTTCCCTGGCATCAGCATTGTGCCAGCACCAGGAAGGGTGCCCCATGTCCTCAGGCAAGGTGAGGTTCTGCCTGCTGGGGGCTTCTTAGCCCAGCACCAGGGCAGAGAGCTGGCACAGTCACAGTCCCCTCATCCCACAACAGCCACAGCTGGAGAGAGGGTCTTCCGTGCTCAAAAGCCAACAGTCAGGCTCTGGCAAGTTCCCACCGCACTCCTGAGAGATGACTTCTTTTTTTGGACTTGTCATTTGTCTAAAATACATTTTTCAGTGATGTCAAGAGACACATTTTGGTTGTAAGCAGCCACCCTTTCTGCCAAATCTCCCAGCCCTGCTTCAAAACATGGGCGTGCAGAGCTTCAACTGAATGACTATATTATTTATATTAACACAGAAGGGAGCATGGGTATTTTTGCCTCATTCAGTCTTTGGATATGGCTGAACTTTCCAAAATGTTTAAGTCTGAAGGCTAAATGATGCATTAATGTACAGAGGGTTTTATTAGGCAACTTGCCAGGTGAAAATGAAGATAGGCTTCAACAACTTGCCCTGTTTAAAATACCATGATCTGATAGGAGCAAAGATGCAGATGAAGAACTCAAATATGAAAAATGAGAGGAAGTGTTTAGAAGAGATAAGCAAGTATAACAAAATAAAATTAACAAATTGAAAACCTATAGCAGAAAAAATATCTTCCCAGCATTGAAATTTGATTAGGCGTAGAATACTGGTCCTTTGGGGATGGTGTAAGCCCCATGATTCATCACCCAGCCTATAAAAATAGGTTGGACAAAATATTAGAAACATATGTCCTGCTGAATAACCCTGTGCTCTGAGATGGATGAACCAGATGACCGAATATGACTTTTCCATCTGTAGCATCCATGAATCCAAGAGAATTTATGTATCACTCTGTAGATGAACAAACCAGAAACCTCACTGAAAGACCTAGCCCTGCCATCAATGCCCACGCCAATTAGCACCTTGCTCCCTCTTTCCTCTAAATCCCTCTCAAAATTGTATTCCAATGGAAAAAGCTCACAGAAGGGAAGAAAATAAATGTGGAAGTCCTTGTATAGCAGTCCAGCAAATGTCTGAATTTCTTCCCTGGACAAAGAGGATGGAAATGCCAGAAAAGGGAAGAAAGGAGAAAGCACATGATTTGCTAGAAATGTGATCTGAAAATTATGGCCAGTCACCAAGGTCAACACCTCATCCTGCAACACTACATCTCCTTCCCTTGAGCAGCACGAGTGGCTCAGAGACTTTATCATTCTGCTTACTCACTAGCAAATGTACACCCCCTCTCTCATCAGTGCAGGAATCTTTGTGAGATGCTTCAGTGATGATTTAAGAAGCAAAATTAATTTACAGCTTGAACAGCCAGACAAAATGCCATCCACAGAAGAATTCCTAGTTGGCATGGGTAACCTATGCTGTAAGGTCAGACACAAGGTTGCTACAAGAGAGCTTCCTGCAGCAGCAGGAGCAGAATGCTCAGCAAGACAAGAAGAAAAAGGGCAAAATAGAGAGTGATAACAATTTTCACATTCAGACATAAAATTGCAAATTCTTCACTTCCTACAAAGAGAGCCACATGTCTCACTGCAATAGAAGTGAAAAGAGAGAAGTTTGAAGCCATAAACTGCATGATTTTCAATAAAAGGAATGCAAAAAATTCTGCTGCTTGGTAGTCAGAATGCAGTTTAACAGTTCATAGAATTATGGAATCACAGAAAAAGCTGAGTTTGAAGGGGCCCATCAGGATCATTGAGCCCAACTCCTGGCCCTGCGCAGGGCACCCCCAAGAGTCACACCATGTGCCTGAAAGTGCTGTCCACAGGCTTGCTGAGCTCAGACAGGCTGGTGTTGTGACTACTGCTCTGGGGAGTCTGTTCCAACGCTGCTATTATTAAGCAGTTGTAGAACTGATTAATTGAAACAAATCATGCAGCTGCGTTCTAATGCTTAACAGGAAAAATATCTACTTTACCTGCCTTCTAAGGGTGGTCATTTTGGATTATCTGGTTTAAAATTCAGAAACAGCATTATGAGAACTGACACCTGGAACTATCATTTTGAAGTTGCTTTCAAATCACGGTGACCGTGTGAAAATCTGGGCCTTTGGCTTTCATCAAACCAGACATAAATATATCAGCTTGTGGTGAAAACATTATTTCTGGATCACCAATTCCTGTCTGGCCTAGTACACAACCTCTTTCATCCAGATTCAATGAGGATGAAGCAGTGTCCTGTCACTGGGAGTTATGACTGGCTGTCAGATGCTGAGCATGGATGTGCCTCCCCAAAAATCTGAACTTTTTTTGTAGTTAAAGGGCAGAAACTGGAACTTTCTGAAAACTGTCAAGTGTCCTATTCATTCTTGTCTAAGTCTTGATGCTTTAATGGTTAAAGGTGCTTGCATTTGACAACGTTCAGATATTGCTGATGACAAAACCTGCTGTTTCTCAAAAAGTCTTTCTAATTCTTATGGTAATGTCCTGAGTAGAGGAACATTTCCCTAGCAGTGGAGATGTATTCGTCAGTACCACCTAGCTATGGATCTTTCTGAATCCATCCTTCTCCTTTTGTTCCTCTACAATACAGCAGCGAAGCAGATGCTAGTAACTGACTTTCGCATGTAATCCCATACAGTTGCTTTTAATTTTGCAAAGATCGCCAACAAATTATACAGCTTGAGTTTCCACAGTTAACGCCAACAAATTTCACATTTAAAGCAGGAATTCAGCCACTTTCATTATGCAGGAGGAAAGAAGTGTAACTTCCATAATTATGACATTCGTCCTCCACTTTGTGAAACGCAACTAGTTGTACTGGGTTTGTGTGGCCAGGTTTTGGTAGTGGTGGGTAATCAGGTGGTTTCTGTGAGAAGCTGCCAGAAGCTCCCCCTATGGCCAGCACAGCCAGTGCCAACTGGCTCCAGGACAGATCCGTCGCTGGCCAAGGCCGAACCCATCAGCAGTGGTGGTAACGCCTCAATGATAACAGATGTAAATTTTTGCACAGATGTAATTGTGCTCAGAGAAGAGAAGGGTGAGAACATGTGAGAGGAACAGCTCTGCACGCACCAGGGTCAGTGCAGAAGGACAGGCAGGAGGTGCTCCAAGTACCAGAGCTGAGATTCCCCTGCAGCCCATGGTGCAGCCCATGGTGCAGCCCATGGTGAAGCCCCTGCAGCCCATGGAGATCCAGGGGATGCAGAGATCCACCTGCAGCCCGTGGAGGACCCCAAGTGGAGCAGGGGGATGCCCCGGAAATGATGCCATGGGAAGCCCATGCTGTAACAGGCTCCTGGCAGGACCTGAGGCCCTGTGGAAAGAGGAGCCCACACTGGAGCGGATTTCCTGGAAGGATTTGTGGCTCTCTGGGGAACCCAGGCTGGAGCAGGCTCTTCCTGAAGCACTGCACCCTGTGGAAAGGAGCAGTTCACGAAGAACCTTAGCCCATGGGAAGGACACATGCTGGAGAATTTAATGGAGAACTGTCTCCTTTGAGAAGGAACCGACACTGGAATGGAGAACAAACTCCTCTCCATGAGCAGCAGCAGGAACAAAGTGTGATGAACTGACCATAACCCCCATTCCTTGTCTCCATGAGCCTCTGGGAGAGGCAGTAGAGTCCAGAAAGGAGGAAGGGGTGGGGGGAAACTGTTTTAAATGGTTTTTTTACTTCTTATTATCCTGCTCTGATTGTTGTTGGTAATAAATTCAACTAATTTCTCCAAGTCGGGTCTGTTTTGCCTCTGATGGTAATCATTGAGGGATCTCTCCCTGTTGTTATCTTGACTCATAAGCCTTTCATGATATTTTCTCTCCCCTGTCCAGCTGTGGAAGGGAGTGACAGAGTAGCTTTGATGGGTGCCTGGCATCCAGTCTCAGGGTCAGCCCACCACAATTACAAAGCAAAGATCAAAACAGACATGTTGAGAGATACTGTTTTTTCTTTTAAGGCCAGTGAAATGGAAAATGTTGTCAGTGATAAAACACAGGGAGAGGGAGCTGGAAATGACCAAAGGCTTGGCATGACATAAATGAGAAGGTGCAGAGGCAGAGGAACGTCTCTCTGCAGAGAGCTACCTGGTTTGTGCCAGGCTGTCTGCCAGGATGAAAAATGTGGCCATGTCCCTGAAGGGATCATCACAGGAGTGGAGGAGAGGTCAATGGGATGCATGATACAGACAGATTCCTTCTGGAATGACTCAAAGACACTTATGTGCAGCTGGAGAGGACAGGTAAAGAGATGGAGGGATCCAGTCTCCAGTGCAGTGCTTCTAGTATTAGAAGAGATAAAAAGGCGGACAAGATGTCAAAAAAGTATAGATATTCAAAAAAGCAAACCCCTAAGAACGAATGCTACTTCATGGAAGAAATCTTACAACTTCCTCCTGTTTTTTTTCTTTTTCCAGACACATAAAACTTGAACATCTTGCTCTAATTTAAAAAAAATGTGCAGCTAACCCTTTTGCTCCCAGTAGTCCTCAGGATTCCACACACCAGCTAAACACCTGGGCTGAAAATAGCAAACTATCACTAGCTATGGAGACTCCTCAACATTGCTTCACTCCTCTTAGGCAGTTCTCACAAGTGAATGCTGGCATGAGTGCAAATGAAATAAAGGTTTGTGATACTACACAAGCTCTTCAGGTCACTGTCTGAAGTTCTAAGCCTCATTATTGAGACAGTCTCAAGTCTCAAGTTCTCAAGTATGCTGCATTTTGGTGTTGTTCAAAGTAAATGATAAAACTGCTGTATTTAAACTATTTACGTGAAGAAGAAGGAAGGAAGGAAGGAAGGAAGGAAGGAAGGAAGGAAGGAAGGAGGAAGGAAGGAAGGAAGAGGAGGAAGGAGAAGAAGAAGGTAGGAAGAAGGAAGAGGAAGGAAGGAAGGAAGGAAGGAAGGAGGGAAGGAAGGAAGGAAGGGAGGAGGAGGAAGGAAGGAAGGTAAGGAAGGAAGGAAGGAAGGAAGGAAGGAGGAAGGAAGGAAGGAAGGAGGAAGGGAGAGGGAGGAAGGAATCCATGTGTGCTTCTGTATCATGCTTTCCAGTTATTTCTTCATCTTTAGAAGATGCAAGATCTCTTCTAAATTTCCAGAACAGAGAAAATTAAGATCATGGGTAAGATTAACACTTCTGATTAATTTCTAATTTGCAAATGAGAAGCTCCATCTTGTGATAAGTTAATCGCTTACCTTTATTAATCTATTAAATGCCACTACCGTGCGCTAAACTCACTTTACTTGAGGGGAATACAAGCTTTTTTTGCAAATTCAAAGTATTTTTATGTGATCCTACACACAAAATATATCAGATTTGGCAGTGGGATAAAGGGATTATTTTCAATGCTAAGGATAAATTAAGAAAGACAGCTCATTTATAAAAGCAATATATTCTGTGTTGTTGAAATAGAAGTAATCTTCTCCAATAATCTAATAATCAATATCCTTTAAACCTTTGAAAGTTCTCCTGTCTGCAATAGACATCAAGAGTAAATCTCCTTATTTTAATGAGTATATCTTCCACCATTCACTTCCCCTGATCCTGTTATCATGGCCTACATTTTTTGAAATCTCTGTTTTCATGCAAAAATGAGAAGCTTTTGTCTAAAGGATAAGTCATGTTCCTCTCTTAAAATGAATACGGATAGCAAAACAAAAAAGATAAGGAGTGATTCTTCTGACTGTCATACATATTCACAGGGCCTTAGTATTTACTCCAGTCAGGCACAAGAACATTATCAACCCTTTTAAGATTACTAACTTTTGTCTAACTAAGCCAACTATTCAGTGTAGGTGAAAACTTCTCTTAGAATGACAAGATATGTTTGTATATTGTTCATATTATGTATACAGAGCAGGAGACACACAGAGAGATTTCCATTCTGAAATGTTTACCCTTAGATACCGACATCTGTTACCATGATGTTTTAGATCTTACTAATTTAAAACAGAAGAGTGACTTAGAGCAATGTGTAAAAAATCACTTCAGATGTTCCCTCTTTGACTGGTTCAGCCCATCTGTAATTGCTGGTTTCCAGCATTCAAGAAAATATCTTGCCAAAGCACAGAACCACTGGGAAAGAATTCTAATATCCTACTAATTCAAGTATGTACTTTCCGTGGAGACTGTATTTTGAAACAGTATTATTTATTGTTTGTAAATGTCAGTCATGCTCTTGTCAGACATCTTTAGTTTCCTGGGATAAAGAACTAAAGATTTGCAGAAGAATTCAGGGTGTAAACCATGCCAAAATGTTAATTTCAATTTCAGAATCATAAAATTAATTTAATTGGAGATTAATTATTTCAGTGGTTTTCCCTTCAATCCTCTATAACCTCCATGTATACTATTACATTATCAAAGAATGAAAATGTCATCTTTTCTGACATCCATCTCATGATTTTACAAATTTAAAAAAAAAAATTTACAAGATAGAATCTATTTACATGGAAGTTTTCATTTTGACATTCAGACTCTACAGCAATTTCTTTCTCAGGAAAAATTAGTGAAAACTCATAGAATATTAGTAAAGACTGCAGTGTTGAGATACAGTCTTCTAAACCCAATGAAAGCATCAGGTACTGGAGATCGCTGAAATCTAACAGGAATATTATTAAAAACTACTACATGCAAAAGAGCAAAGTGCATCATGTATATCAAAATTTCTTCTCAGCATCACTATTTACCTCTCACTGTTGGAGGTTTCCATGGGATGCTTACACTGCTAACAAAACCCATGCCATTAAACAGGATGAAACTATGTCATCCTTTGCTTTGCTCTCTTTGCTTCTTTCTACTAGAATCTAGCAGCAAATTCCCCTTGCTATGACCACTCACTCCCTTCCTCTCTTGCCTGTTTTTCCCTCTTCTTCCATCTTTCTGCCAGCCTAAAATAACCTTTAGAATAGCATAAGGCTGTCACAACCTCCTGCAGTAAATAGTGAATAAAGGAGATAATAAACCCAGGATATGACAAAGAGCCTTTCCTTTCTGTTCTTTTCTTTTGAGGGGGGAGTATAGAGCTATGTAAGAAAAACAGATTCTCAAATTCTTCACATTCTAGTGGTTCAACACAAGACATTTCTTCCAGCCATATATTTTCCATAGGGAAACCACACAATATAATATGTAATAGAAGCCTTGCAGGCAGACTGCCTCGGCTTCCTGTAGGTTTTGCAAAGATAATGCCAAACAAAGCAGACAGTTCCTAGGCCTGCCCCATTCCTACCCAGATATGGAGATCTTACTGAGCTCCACCAGTGTGGAGAATGGAGCTAGAAATAGCAAAAAGGTGCACAATCATTTTCTACAGTGTAGGATTAGCTTAAAATAATAATTCAGTCACTTCAAATGGGTGACAACACTACTGGAGCAATGAAACTGTATTTGCCTTAAAGAAATATTCAGTATGTGTCATCAGACTCATAGGCTGAATTAAGACCAGCCTGTATGAACTGGGGACAGCACAAGCTAAGCTGAATTCTACTGAGCTCTGATTTTGTCATCCATTCAATTGCAAAAGCTATAGAAAAACCCAGCCACAGTGGGCAATTATGCTGTTGGAGATGCCTAACTCCTAACCTGCATCCTGGGAACAACTAGACTAAACTAGAGTAGCCATGTACAGAGAATATTCATCACTAAAATAGAAAGGATTATAGGAAATATGAAGACAGGCTCTTCTCTGAAGCACAGGAGAAGAAAAGAGCCAACTGAGCCAACACACAACAAAAGCAATTCTGACTAGATTTCAGGAGATAATGTTCTCTGTGGAAGAGGTTAAGCACCAGCACAGGTGTCCCAAGAAGATACTCCATCCTTGGAGGAGATGTCTTGTCCTCAGCCAGACCAGGCCCTCAGCAACTTGATCCAGCTTGGGTTTGAGACTGGACTAGATGGTCTCCAGAGAACTTGCCAAAACTGTGTGCTCTTTGGGTTTTTTTTAATGACGTTAACATTTTTGACACAAATATTCTCCAACCATGTTTAAACTCACTTTTCTACATAATTTTTTTATTTTAATACCTGTCTTTACCTAAATGTTACCAACCAGGAAGCATAGCAAGTGAAACTGTAGATAAACTTCCTCAGGCCCACGCTACCCTCTAGTCCCAGTCTCTCTCCTGACCAAAGCCTGTTCACATGTTTCTCAGCAGATTAGGCAAAACAAATTTTTTTGCCTTGTAGGCCAGTTCAACATTGCAAAGTTCATAATTCAGGCCAGGAGAACCAGGAGCAGATAGCTGATTTGGCCACCTCCACCCAAAACTTGCTCCACACAGTTGCTCTGTGAGTTGCTTGGCATGTGCTACTAGCACGTATGTCTGGGATGTCATTTACTGCACAAAAAGTGGGAGGTCAAAGTGACATTTTGACCAGGGTCTACTCTATCAGCACAGCCATGCTGGACCTGTGCTGTGAGTCTGCAAGTGGGAGAACACAAACACCTTCCTCAGGAGAGATGAAACACTGCTAGCAATGAGAATCAAGGCAATGAAAGGTCTGTGCTCCTGTCTTCCCTAGACAAACCCAGTCCTCAACACCTTTATACTGAACAAATTAGTGCAGAGCTCTTCATCTACCCTTGTCCTCCTCCTCATCTTTAAAACAGTTCCTAGACTCACAAACTCCTTCCAGAACTTGTCAAGGAAAGTAATTATTTACCAAAGTTTACTAAGTTTACAAAGTTTTGTTGAGGAGTCTCCTAAAAGGCTGCATGGGGAAATTCAGCTTGAGACAAAAAAAATGGGCTGGTTTACTACCTGAAAAAAATCCTTGTGTATGATGTGCTCAGCAGAAACTTCTCACTCCTCCCATTCTTCAGAGGTTTACCACAGAGTTTTATTCCATCTCCCACCCTGGATTTACATGCCATGGTGCCTCAGCACACAGGCAAAGTTCAAATAAGTGCCATGGCTAGCAAGTGATGAGACAGACTATTAGAAACAGCCAAGAATTCATTCTAGCAGGAAATTGTATAGCAACCAGTGCAATATCAAGCAAATCATAAATCGTATTATATTAATAAAATATTTTAGACAGTATCTTTTGCCAATATGATATTATCTGTGGCGGGAATCTTCCAGAAAATTTGTAATTGAGTAGATGAGGAGGCTGAAGAGAGGAATCAGTTTGAATAAAACATTTCAGCAGGCAATTTCAGCTAAAAGGTCATACTCAGGGATGGGCATTTGCTAGGAAACTAGGAGAAAGAATGTCTTAGATGTTGAGGAATATATTTAGTGCAGGTAGCTCACTGTGCAGATTGATGTCTGGGTGGCACAGCCTGAGGCAAGCGTCCATGAACTGCCAACCTTTTGCATAACAAATGCACAGGGACCTCTGGCACAGCCAGTCGAGGGACACTGCAGGAGCCGAGGACTCAGCAGGGAGCCCCCAGATGTACCCAGGCACAGACTGTCGGAGTATAAAAGCCATGGGGTCCTTTTGTTGGGGGTCCCTCCTCCTCCAGCCTGAGCTGTTATTCTGTTATTGCACAATGATTACACTATCTCAAGGACCCAGGGGTCTGAGACTGTTGTGGGAAACCCAAAGTGGAGGCAGTAAGGAAAGTGGTCTGACTGTGTGGGGTGTGCAGGGAGCTGAGCAGTGCATCCACCACCTCCCTGGGGCTGTGGAGGGGCTTTGGCCCCAAGCGTGGCTGACAGAGCAGCCCCCGGGTGCTCAGACTGCAAAGTTTCCGTAATGCAGTTGAGTCTGACACAAGGAAATTACCTCCAAGTGCATATATTACAAATAAAAATCCAATACTCATCTAGGTTTACACTCCAAGGAATTTGTTTGGGAAGACTGTGAAGGTAAGAGGAATATGAAGCCCTACCCAATGTAGCTGTACTGACAAAAGACCTTACTGGAAAAACAACATTTTTTCTGAATAATAGTTTGTTTCCCCTAGGGGCAGGTGAGTGGGAGGCCACTGTGGCTTTGCTGTATGTGTAACCTGCAAGTCTTTGCCTTTATAGCTCTACTGCTAATATACAACATCTAGGTGTCTACATTCCAGGAAAGCACTCCTTACGTAAATAAACACAGGCTAAAGTTCAACCTTTTCTTGCTAAATTCCTTAGACTTCTATGTTTTAAAAGTCACCTTTCAGGTAAAATTGGATAGGCTGTGTGCATTTCTGAAGTTGCCATTCAGGCAAAGTTCTTTTGGCATGGCCAGAGCATTACCTTGTGAAGGCAGTAGTTTAGAAGTATATTCAAATGTGAGTAGGATATATATTCATTGCTGCATGGAAAACACATAAGCAACCTGAGCATGCTACTTCTTCAGATTTTTAAGCTTTGGAGTAGAAGTTAATAAATCAAAACTATACGAAAGCAATTGACCATGTTCTCTGATAGTTAAAAAGACTGATTCACATCTCTTGGAAAAGTGTGATAGTTGCCATATACCTGCCTCCAAAAATAGTGCCAGTGCTGGCATACCCCACTGCTGGCAATGCCTGTAACTGCTGCTTCAGCATTTTCCTCCTCTGGTAAGCATGCTAGCATACCTGCACAAGCCTGCCATTTGGCCTTAAACTTATTACTCCCCAGATTCTTGGCTGGGGTACTTTGAGTGTGTTATTTAAAATGCAAAAAACTATTTTTTTTCTACTGACTTACCAAAAATGTTCTACATAAAAGATTGGGCTTAATGAGAACACGATTTATTCTCTCAAGTTCTTATCTTGGCACCATACAGCAGACTGGGTAGCTATTGGTCTTATAGGCCTCCAGAGTGATGACCAAGTTTATCTTGCAATTGTCTTCAATCTTCTGCCAAACATGAAAGCAGGCAACAATCTTGAAACAAAACCAGAGGGGGGAAGTGTTGAAGGAGGACTGCAATGAGGAAGCAATTAGTCAGAACGGCAAGGATTGTGCATTTCAGCCAGGCATGTGTTCTTTTATTTATCTGGGTTTATAAGTGAAGAATACAAGGGGAGCCAAATTTTAAAGAACAAATTGTACATCTTTAGCACTTAAGTTCCATAAATATGTAATTCTGCATGTCCTGAAAATACTGATCCTGGGCCAAGATAAAGTCGGTTAAGAACACTATAACAAAAAAGGAAAAGAAACCAAAAAGAAAGTAAAAATAGAGTCTTTTCATACCACAAAAGATCTGTAGATCATCTTAAGCAAAAAAATCATGTGGGCTTTTCATATTAGACTCTGATTTCTTCCACCATATTACTTATGGAACAGAAAAGAAATGGAACAGGATTTTAAGTATCCTTCATGAAGGATATGCTAGCCTCAAATGAAAATATTTACACATGTGATCATTTATTTATACATTTTTATAAAATACAGCTGTGTGAAGTGCAGACCTCTGCTGCTCTGTGGCAATAGCCTTTACCTTCCATCTGCAGGCACAAAAGTTATATGTACCCTGCATATGTAAGGGTGCCCCAAGGCAAGGTACAAGATCAAATGCACAATTCATACAGACAGAAAGTACAGCCAGAGGCCACTTTATGAAACACACCACATATCCAGGAATGCCCAAAACCTTGGCTGGATGCTGGACATCTTAACATGCACCTGAGAGCTGACAGGCTCCCCATGGCTCACCTGTGAGCAGTCAGTGCAACAGTGGTGTGGATTAGGAAGAGAAGTCAATCCTAATGCTGTTCACAGTTTTTTCTGGCACCACTCACAAAGAATGACATAGACAAATTATGCCTTGGGATCCAAGTCCCATAAGACTGCAATTCCACTGAGCAAGGAAGACCAAGGTGTGGAAAGTTTCACCTTTTCTTTCACTTCAGCTCTTTCCGCCCAAAATCCACTAGCTCATGGCCATGAACTCCACAAAGAGTGGGTCTTGCAGACCACCATAAAGATGAAGGGAAGCTGCTGGGCTGTGCTCACAAGCAGGCAGAATTCTCCAGACATGCCAGATGCCATTGTCATAAAATACAGTGAAAAATGAAGCCTTGTCTTTCTGACCAGCCCTAAAAGTCTTGCAAACATCTTGTCTTTTACAGACTGTGCAAGATTCATGTACAAGAGCTTCCTCTCCTTCTCCTATTTCATTCTATCACACATTTTTCACAAAATGAGACACATGTAGTCTGATCTTCAGCCCACTCGCTAGGTGTTTGGTGTTACATTGCAATTACAAAATAGCAGGTGTTTATGATGTGTGTTTATTCTTGTACATATTTTCTCATATTTTCTTAATTAGGTTCTGCATTATCACTTTTCCTGATATTACTTGCTCAAAGACAACTGAAGCCATCTAGTTTGGCTAGAGCCATTTCTTACTTTAAGATTGGTGTTAATAAGAATTAGATTTTCATTCCCAATACCACACAAGGATCAATGACTCATGAGTACCATGTATTCATTTAGTATAAACTTGTGAGTAAATGTCACTGCTTAAACCAACAGGAGAAAAAAGAACAGCAGAATACAGTGTGGATGACAAGTCCCTCACTAAATTCTCTGTATTTGTTGTCTGAAAGGTATAAAATGTTTGCCTTCTTCTGCATGTTTATATACTTTGTTTATACCCATGGCATATAATTCGTTCTCTGATTCACTAGAAATAGTCTTCTTTCTTTGTGTAACACAGGAGAGATGTTGGTCTTAGCTCACATTAGAAAATGAGTAATACCATTGCTGTTTCTCAGTGAGCTCCCAATCCCTGTGGGTGAAATTCATCTTCATGGGTGAGGAGGAGGGGAGAGGGGGATTTGCTCCAGACCCATGCAACATTTTAGTCCACAGAACAGGGAGCTAGGACAAAGCTGATATTTAACCCTTCTCATCAGAGACTGACAAGTCATGAATCTGACAATGAATGTCAGTCCAGAACCTTGTCTCCATAAAGATGCAGCAGTCTGCTCTCAGTTCTCATGTTACAGATCCAAGCCTATGACTCAGACCCATGAAAGGATTTAGATCTCTGAAAAAAATCACCAGCAGGACTTTAGTCAAAACATTCAAGCCTTGTGACCTCTGTCTAACCACACTGCTGAGTAAATCCTGGAGACACCTCAGGTCTGAGGCAGATAGTTTAATGGGAGCATCTTGTCCAGCAGATGTGCAGATGTGACTCAGAAAAGCCTCTGCAGAATTCACTACCAGTGAGGTCCATCAAGGCCCACAGATGCTCCCCACCTCAATTCCGAGGTCCTGAGTTTTGCAGGTATCCACAAATCACACCCAACACACCCCAAAAATGCATTCAAAACTGTGGCCAAGCAAGAGAAATCTGATAACAGCATGTGTATCCAACAGCAGCACACCCAGTAGGTGTCTACTGGCATATTTTGGTATCACTTGCCAAGATTAAGATACACAGGTCCTAAAATGAGTAGTTTATAACAGTCTTTTATGGTACACTGAATATTTTTGTTGGCTCCAGAAAGGATAAAAAGTGCACTAGGACCATGAGATCTGGACAGAAGTTTTGTCTTTCAAAATTAAATTCTGAAAGAAACCACAGATCTGGATCTCCAAAAATGAGAACTTGGTTTTCCAATGTGTACGCTGGCTATTACAACTATCCACCAACTGAATTCTTACTCCCTGTCTCTCAAATTTCCATCAGTCATTACAGCTTTTTATGGAAAAATGATGTCTTCTCTCAGCTCTAAGGACAAATTACACATATAAATTAATTAACTAAAAAAAAAGAGTTGAGGAATATTTACTTATAATCAATGACAGTAATAACATACAAACAGATAATTCAAAGACACTGCCATAAAGATCAGAAAAATCAGGCTGTGACATATTTATATCACACACCATTCAATACCATCATACAGACTGTACATGAAATTATCCACATTTTATAGCAATGATGAACAGTGAGATCAGCATTTCAAATATCACACAAATCATCCCTGTAATTAGTCACTAAGACATGACTACTACACATAACAGAGTATACTGAATAACTAATGTTCTGTAGTGTTAATAAAAAGCAAATCTATAGCTTATCTTATTACTAATATAATAATTAATTCAGACACAGATCTTTCACCAATCCTTTGGTGAGTTTAAACCAGAAACTAAAGGTCAGTTCTGTTCTCCATCACATCTGCTGCTCAGAGGAGCTGTACAATTATAATCAGAAAATGCATAATTATAACCCATGGGATAATTTAATCCAATGAATCAAAACAATTTTTGTATTCAATTAATTGTACCAAGAAAAAAAGAAAATATGAGGTACTTTACCCCCTATTAGTCCTTTGCAAGAGCTTCAGTAGCTTTATATACCAGCCTAGGACCCCTACTTAGTCATGCATTTCATATACTGTGAGACCTGTCCTTTTGCAAAACTATTTTCTTTCTTGGTTTCAGAATATCACAATAACATTCCTACATTACAATCACATTTTAATGGCTATATCATCTGGACTGTAAACTTATTTGAAATTAGTAGTACAATTTAGAATTGTTTTTCTCTTTAAGGAAATTGGCCCAAATTGTTTCAATATTTTGCCATTTCATGAGCATTGTGTATATTGCTTATCTAATTAAGGGGTAGAGATTTTCAAATTCGACTACATTTTTTGTGTATCAAGTTTAGATGAATTAAGATTTCAATCTCTAAAAAACACTCTTTAAAATTATCAGGAGTTGGGGACACAAGGTTAGAATCCACAACTCAGATTCACCTGTTACTTTTGGAAATCAAATTAACTTCTTTTTATAACCATGCTCAATAACTTCAAATAAATCAAATGATGTTGCTTAAAATCAAATTGTCTCTCACCAGTTTCCCATGTGAGGACATTAGCAGGCTGTGCAGCACTGAGGAGGACGAGGGAGACAGTGATGGGATCTTTATAGGGACCAGGAGGCTCAGGAGTCTTGTCCCACCATGGCAGCAGAGGTGCAGGTGGACTCTGTTTCATTTCAGGCAGTAAGACAAGAGTCTTCTGAATGTGAAGGCTTGGAAGCCGGTCACTACCCACACAAGAAAGAGAGCTCCTGCTCCTCCTGAAGACTAGCAGTTAGGTTTGGTACCTCACACAATGGGCATGAGGGTCTGGAACTGGGTGGAGTGATCACAGATTCATAGAATAGTTTAGGTTGATAGGGACCTTAAAGATCTTCCAGTTCAAACCCCCTGCCATCGACAGCAACACCTTCCACCAGACCAGTTTGCTCAGGGCCCTTCCAACCTGAACTTGAGCAGCTCCAGAGATGGAGCCACAACTTCCCTGGGCAACCTGTGCCAGGGCCTCACCACCCTCACAGCAAAGAGGTTCCTCTTAATATCTGATCTAAACCTGCTCTCTTTCAGTTTGAAGCCATTCCCTCTTGTCCTGTCACTCCATGTCCTCGTGAATACTCCCTCTCCATCCTTCCTTTAGGCTCTCCTCAGGCACTGGAAGGCCGAAGCATTCTCTTCTCCAGGCTGTACAATCCCAGTTCCCTGAGTCTTTTCTCACAGGAGAGGTGCTCCATCCCTCTGATCACTTTGGTGGCCTTCTTAGGACTTGCTTATATTTTTAAAGAAATATGTGACTCTTATTATTCCATGCTCAATTATGAGTTGAACAACTGAAAAAATGGACAGACTTTCTGAACCTCTTAGCTTCCATAACTGTGGCCAGATCTTCAGAATAGACAGGTATATCAAGTACAAAGTTCTTGGATGTCCAGTCAGTAGGGTCACAATGGGAACTGCTAAACAATGAGCATTAAAAAAAAGGCCCTAAACTGGTAATTGCAATGGGAATTTAATGCATTAAGTATTGCATATTTTTCACTTCTTCAAAAGATAAAGCACACAATACTCAGAAGCCAATAGTTTCTCTTGCTTTAGCAAGGCTTGCAATCCCATGATTCACAATCCTTCATGTTACAAATCAGAAGTGGGGTGGAAATGAATTTGTATTAAATTTCAAGGAGCAGGATGATGTCTGAATCACTTCCCCAAATCTTTAGTGTTAATAAGATGGATAGTGTGGAGAAGAGCGTATTTCTCATCAATCCCATTATATGTTTGCTGGATGTCAATATTCCATTTATTCCACATTTATTCTACTTAAACAAGTCCACAGATGCAGTTATACTGTAAATTATTAGTTTGATTAAAAATTGTACTTAAAATGTTATTTTAAAACTGTTTTTCCTCTACAGCTTCCCAGTAGTCTCTGGGAACTGCTATATTCAGTTCTGGCAAGCACTGACTTCACAGCTGCTATGAGTTAGTTATTTATGCACCATCCTACTTGGCACAATAAGTTTGATTTTGTTAAAGGCACAGTGAATGGGCACAAATCAGAATTTTCAAATTCATTTATGGCTATCAACTGTTAATGTTAGAGGCTGAGAGCCATTGCTCAGGCATTGCTCACCCTCCAGAAGTGTGAAAGGCATAGTGGTTGCTCAGCCTTCCTCTCTCAAATGTAACTTGGCCCTCAAGCTGAAAGGACAATCTCTGGCATCTCAGGCTCTGGGCCAACATATACCGGATTGAAAAAAAAACACAGAAATTACCTGAGTAGGAATTTTGGATCATGAAATATTTTCAGGACCAGTGCCTTAACTGATCTCTCATCTACCATTTCCATGTAGTCACCTGAAAAAGCACTAGGGATGAATCTTACATCATGAAAACACTTCTCACTGGGAAGGTGCTGAAATTCAGTTTTCTTCAGGCCACTCACTAGCTGCCAGATTATTTGAGGTTTTCTGTCACTGGTGACCTCTACTTGAGTTTGAAGCCAAAATTCCAACACAGTGAGGCCCTGGGCTGTGCTGGGGAGGATGTGGGGTCCTTTCAGTGGTCACGGACAGGGGAACTGTGTGAAGTTCTGGCATGCCATGGCAGTGGAGCAGCCCAAAGGTGCCTGACAGGGCACATTGTGACACCAGCCTGTGCTTTGCACTCAGCAGCAGATCATGACTCAGGGTCAGTATCAGAAAAATTTACCCAGTGGATGACATCCCTTCGCAGCCCATCCTGGTGGCAAATCTAGACTGCGTCTGAGGGCTCTTGGGATGAGTGCCTGGAAGGGGGGGCAGGACATTTCCTGCTGGAGCTGGCTTTTGCTGTAAAAAGCAGTATGAAATACCCATGTAAGCGTGCTGTAATCAATCTGGCATGTTGTCCAACACTGATCATCACTATAGTTACAGGGCCTGATCTATTTTGGGTCCAAAATGACAAAAAAAATGTAGAATATCATCCATTTGTAGGCTGGCCAGATACTACAGTCATGCAAGCATTAAAAATATGTGTGGTAAATCAAGTAACGAAGCAGAGGTAGGCAGACAGAAATGTGAATTTTGAGATGCAAAACATTGTGCCTGTATCTGTTTTGGTCAAATGACACATCTTTCAGCATAAGATCTGGCATTCCCATGTGTTTTTGTGGTACTGTGTAAGCAATACACTTCAGGCAATAACTACTAACTGAAAAAAAAAGAAAAGTCACACAAAAATTATGGCACAAGTACTGTCTTACTCCTTTTCTTAAAAAAAATTAAACCCAGGAACTACAATATCTTGGATAAATTGTGGAATAACACCTCTGATTGTTTTTGTTTGTTGCCAACACACACCGTGCTACAGTGAACCATATGGAGTTCTTAACAAATGCATTCAGTCTGATTGCATTAGATGGGAAGGTTCCTGTAAAAACTGCTTTGTTTGTGAAGTGGAAAACTATGTTTTTAATAATTTAAAAGTCATCTACCAATACTGCATTGTCCCACTGAATAATTCAGAAGAATATTAGGTTGATGTTGTGACATTTCAAACCTAATATTTGCATTTTTCAGTCACCCTTTCTAATCAAGTCTCCATAAATAATCTGATTAAGATAATTTAATCCCTGATTTGATGCTTTGTGCTGATAAGTAAGTGCAGGTAGTTTGCAGACTAGTTTAAAGTTGGGACTATGTCTAAACAACCACTGCTTCAGTCAAATCTTTTGAATCAGTTCCTCACATTACATTACTATTGAAAGCTACTTTTGATACCAGAAAATGTGGTATCCACTTTGGGCTCTTCATTTTCAACTTGAGAGAGACTTGGCAAAGGAGTAAAAGAGAGCATAACTGGATGATGATGCCTTCTTGAGATTTTGAATAGCAGAATAGTGCTCTGCTACCAACCTGCCCCACACACCAGGAACTTCCAACACTAGGGCCTTGGAAACAGCTGAAAAGACAGTTCTGCATTCTCCTTCCTTGATTTTCCCCACAGTGTCAATCCTGACCCACACATAACCCATTCCTAACAACAAAACAGATCAGTTTAGCCCTAATCCTTAAATGTATTTACACACAGCCCCATTCTGTCCTTGTTCCTACAAGCATTGATGAGAGGCTTGCCAATAGCCCACCTTTTGGCTGGCAGCTGTCAGACTTGCAGGGCCAGCCACAGGCACAGCAGCCAGCTGTTCCTCTACTCTAAATTGTTCATGAACCTGATGCTCAGCACCTCACTGGCTCACTCAGGAGCTGTGTGCCCAGGCTTCCTTCTGGCAGACAGCTCACCTCCTGTTTTCAGTGCTTACTCTCTGTGCTATTGATTATTCCCCAAGTGATTCAGTGCTTGTTGGGCATCACTTCTCTACTGTTCCACCATACTTTCACAACTTTTCCTCTTCCTTCTTCCTCCTAGTGGCTTGCATCGTCTCTTGCCTTCTTTATTATATCTTCCTCCACTCACCTCATGCCTGTTATAGCTCCTTGTTCTCTTTCTCACAGCACTATTCCCACCACCTTCCTGTTCTTCCTCTCTATTCCAAGCAAGATTTTCTTGCCTCCTCCTGGCCATTTTCCTTGTTCCACCTTTGGCACATTTTCCTACCTTACTGCCATCCCTGTTCTTCCATGGTTTGCTGCTTGATCCTCACTTATATATTCATGCTTCTCCTCCTCCTTCTCCACATTTTCACACATTTCCAGAAGTCACCTACAGTATCTGGTTGCCCCCCCGGCATAGACCCCTGCAATTAACACAACCCATTTCTGTTCTGGCCTTTCCTCTTCTCCTTCATGCTGCCTATTAACGTGCCTAAGAAAAAGTAGCTGGAGAATCAGGTTTCTCTTTCCCCGTTCAGTTCACTTCAGACTACCCCTTCATCCTCCTATACATCATATGTGAGTAATTTTCTCCTCAAATATGGCACTTCTAAGTAAAAAACCTTTTGCTGTGTTTCTCGAACAGTTATTAAAACATTTCTACTATGAAGACTTTCCTGTTCCCTCCAATGTTCTATTTTCTTCCAGTCAGATGTGTCTGAGGAGAGAAGATTGAATTTGCTTGTAAAGTCCTGAGGGATGTTCCTGACATGCTCTATGTTTATTTACTTTCTTGTATACTTAGGTTGCAGTACTGCTTGGGATTTATGTGCACTTCTAAATGACAAAAAAAATACAAGTGATAAGATTCAGTTCCACTGCAATCTGCAAATATATTGCCGATTTTTCTGATTTGGATTAGCAATTAAAAGTGAAGTTTAATTGTAGATAGTCCTCTTCTACTCCTTCTGTCATTATAAATTCCTCTTCTAGTAATAAGCCTGAGAAATGCCAAAACCAGGATGACAGAAAGAATACAAAGAGAGAGCTGGGGAATCCTAAAGGAATAAATTAACATATTATAAACAAACAAACAAACAAACAAACAAACAAAACAAAAATCCAACAAATAAACAAACGAAAAATCAGAAAACAAAAACAACAACAAAAAAAACAGGAAGAAAATCATGCACTCAGCAGTTGGTAGCCACAGCTAAGATCTAAGACTCAGGTTTTTTGCATTCACTGAAAATGAATCTTGCATTTTCCCGAAGCTCAAGGCAAAACCCTGGGCCCATTACAGTGACATAGGTCAAGGTCTTGACATGTTACCTGATTTCTGAAAATTTGTCCTCTCTCTCAAAGTGAAAATATTTGACTCAGTGAGGCTGGTAGAAGCCTCTTTTCTAGTTAAAGTACAAAAACATTTACAAAAGTCACCTTATGGCAATATGATTCTATCCATCTCCTGAGGCCTTGACACAAATAAAAAAAAACCCCAAGGACTGTTTCTGCTAAGTTTTTCGTCAACTATAAAACTGTATCTTTTTTTTTTTTCCTATTATGAGCTAGCCAAATTCAGGGAAAAAATATCATGTCCCTGAAAACACTTCATTTAGGGCAAAGGGAGCAACATATTTGAAAAAAATGTCCTAGAAAATTAATGCAGTACCTGGAAATTTAGTTTAACAAGGTTTCCTAAAAACTGTGGGTCATAGCAAATGACAGTTCATCTCCACCTCATCTAGTTTCTTCTGATTTGCAACCCACAATTGTACTGGGACTAGAGCAGGAGATGCTGTTATGATGTATACAGCCTGTCCTTGAACCTTACTGCACATAGTAAATCTATCGCTGTGTCAGGTGACCTTGCTGGAGGATAATAATTTAAATAGTCAGAATAGCAGGGAACAAAATTTAATCTAGGGTGGAAATTAATGTCAGGGAAGGACAGGAGTATTTCCTTCCATTACTTACCACTGCAGTCAATATAAAATCATTGGTTTCTACCTTGCCATTTGTGGCTTTTCTGATGCCACCTAGATTGTCAGAGGTTATTGCTTCAACAAAGTCTCTAATCTGCACCTGCATTATTCATTTGTTCTTGTTGACTTACAGAATTTTATTTCACATACACTTATAAGTGTGTGCCTGCATTGCAATTGTAATATCGATTGAAAGGCATTTTAAAAACCACTCAGCATGTACTCCACTAAGTTGGCAGCAGCAATCTCTACACAAAATGCCTCTTGCAGCCTAATTTCAACAATCCCACTCCTAACAACAGCTTTCCTAGTGGGCAGCAAACATCTGTAGATGTACTTGAGTACCTATACAACTGTAACCACAGGCTTGAATACATCTGTCATTCTTCTCCTTACAAAAGTAGCCAGCACTGATTACTACTTATGGCAAATTGCTACACTTTAATTTTACTCTTTTTTTATTGTGTGCTGCTACAATCCTTGCTGGAGTCTGAGTGTGAAAACGGAGGGTGACCGTGTTTGTGTCTGCCACAGAAGTCTGAGGACAAGCCCACATCCTGGCCCCAGGACAATCACACCTGCAGCTTTCGATAATGTGCAAAGATTTTTACCAGGCCACAATGAGAGAATAAATTTTGCATTTTTCTCTCTCTTCATTGCATCTCAGTTGTTCTCTTGGTCTGCATTTTGCATGCAGTATATACAACACCATTTACAAAGAGAAAAGCTATTTACCATCAGGGAAGGAAATGTTTGCATGTTTTGGGCACATTGAAGTATGTGGTTGGGTGCAAGGGAGGTATGTATGCTTCAGTGCTGCTTGAGATGGAAGCAGGTAGAATTACAGAAAGTACAGGGCAAAAAGGCTGGTGTGACCTTTAGAGAACCATGTGTAATGTTACACTATCAGACAGGAATATAATGTGCACAGACAAATGGAAGAAGGATTTTAACATGGCCTGCTCCTGAGACAGTTACCAAACAGGCTGAGTAAAATCTGCCCACAAAAAAAGCATGAGATAATGCAGCCATAGGTTAGCCTGAATGACTGTATCACAATTAAATCATAATTATTTGAGAAGCATTACAGCAAAAGCAATATACCAAGAACTGCCTCAGTATAGCATGAGCTTGTTGCTAATACAGATCACATTCCAAATTCACTTCAGTCTGTGGCACACAGCCAAGTGGAAGAGTATCTGCTATGAGCTCATCATCCTGGGGGAAATGGGATGGGCTGCAGGAAGCCAACTACACTGAACAGCCAGTGCTGGCCGGGTGAGCCTCCTGCTCACTCAGCCAGTGGCTCAAAGCAGCTTAAGGTCAGCTACCATCCCCATACAGAGATGACTTTACAAAGGGTTTGCAATCACTTTTTGCCTCTAGCTTTCTTTCACTTGTCTCTCTTTTTCTTTCTGGAATTAACTCTTCTGAGGCTACTCAGTACTTAAATTACCCTTCACCCTACTCTCCTGCAATGGCCGTGATCATGGATTGTTTATTAATCCCAGAATTTCCAGAAGTGCTTCTAGAAACTGGGGACACATAATTCTTAACTTCACAAGGTTTTCCTCTTTCCACGCTTCTCAGTGCCTTCTGAACCCGAGAAATACACATCCCTCTACATCTCAGCACATAAACTGCACCAAGAAAAACAAGGTATCTATTTATTTATCCTAGTCAGCTGCAAAGGAGTTGCAAACCTGTGTACAGGTTCAGTTTTCAGGGAGTTGCAACTGAGGAAGCCTTGCCATTTGTACAGTTGTCTCCTCTTTTCTTCCACTTTCAACTCATCTGTCACTGACTGTGTAGGTAAACATAACTAATTTTTTCCAGTTTACAGTGAAATCCACTTCATTTCAAAGTCTGGGGTTTTTTTCGTTTGTGATGTGCTGCAGAATATTGCACCATTGCTTACTGCAGTATTAATAATTCTTGTCCCCAGGCAGCATATCCTGAAAGATCTCTCCCACACCACATGGTTGCTGAGGCAATTGCAGTTATTTCAATGTGGAAAGCTTGGCATCTGGGTCCAGGAGCCTAATAACCAGAGGGTTAGCTCCTGCTGAATCCTCTGGGAGTCTTGAATAAACCTTTTAGGAGTTGAGACTATGGAATCAGTGCGGTGATATCTTGTGCTTAGCTGAAAAATACTTGTACAATCTGAAACTTAGACAAATTCTCACACTACACCTGTGAATTTGCATTTCATGATTTTCATTACAATTCTGGGTTTAGCCAAGTTCTTACTTTTCTGGTTTTATGAAACTAGTTGTGCTTTCAGCCATTGTGTGAAGCTATGTGAATAACACCTTGTTTCATCAACTGGAAAAATTCCTCCTTTGCTCTGTCATTTTTGCTGTTAGGTCCTTATGTGAGACACCTGCATATGTCATCCTGCTTCCCCCACTCATGCACAGATCTGTGATAAGAGGAGCAGCTAATAACATCATGGCTTCACATTTCTTGGCTAGGAGACAAAAGTTGGTTTCATCACTGGTTACCAAAAAGATGTACCTATAATCCTCAAACAGCTACTGCTGTCTCTAGATCCTTGGGATAACTCATGCTCTGTATCTCACAGGACTTAAGCTAGAGGGGAGTCAGCCAGCCCTGAAGCCATTCTAGTTCTTTGCCCAAGGTGGGTCAGCCTTACTGTTGACCTTAAATCACACTGAGTTTCAACAGCTGCTGTGCAGCTTTCCAAGGAGCAGGGAGCTACTGTGATGCTGCAGTCTTCTCCATGATGTGCCTTCCATCCAGAAGCAGTCAAGAGACAACACCCAGGTGAAAGTACCTGTTACCAGCCACGCAGAAAACTGAGTACTCAGGGACAGAACTGGTACCTGAAATTCATTTTGTACAGGACTATCTACAAAAAATTTCTGGTCTATTAAGCTATATCATTCCCTGTGCTTTGCCACCATTCCTCACAAGTGACCTCACTGCATCTAGAAAGAGTTCTGGGTCAGATGTAATTCTGCCCTGCTATTATATTTTATGCATCATTACTTTCTCTTGGTTTTGTAATGTTGGTTGGGGTTTTTTTACCAACATGAATCCCCATGAGAAGTAGCAAAAAGAAAGACAATACCAAACTGTGGTAGGGCAGATCCTGTCAACATCATAATCCATCCCTGAGAAGTGCAACACCCGCCTGCAGTACAGTACAGAAATACTTTTCTTTCATTATAGCTGATTGTATTTGCTCAATTAAATTAACACACACAATAGTTCTGTCTAAATCAGAGCTTTCAGCTTTGTTTGCACAGGCAAAAGGAAACCTCAACCCTTTCAACACATCCAAGAACTACCCATTCAAGCAGAATGTCCCAAAAGCAAACATTCTCGAAAGGGAAACCAGAATTTAGAACCTGTTAAAGCCTTCAAGTTTCAATGCAATCTGTTTTGTGGTCCTATTGTTTCAGCAGAAATTGCTCCAATATGCAGTCTAGACCATAGCCTTGACAGACTTATCTTTTATTCATGGAAGAAATGGAGAGAGCAGGAAAGAGAGATGATCTTGCTGTTGCAGATTTCATTGTACACCTACTCACTCCTTGCTGCTGTTTCGCTGACATCAGTCTGTTTTGTCCTTTTGCATCTATTATCCATCACCATATGTCCTCTGTTCACAAACATGATCCTCAGGGAATCAAATAGCAAAGCACTCTAAATATCGGATATTCAGATTTGCAAATTATCTGTCCCACACACTCGCAATGGGCATGGCCCCACCACTGGACAGAAGCAGGTATTCAGTCAAGCTTTAGACCTCTTTTCCACAGACTACGGGGACACAGGGCTTTAGCTCAGTCTACCTTTGTGTAATTTGAGCATTATGATGTCAGTCCTGCACAATGCTGATGCAGACAGCACCCAGACTGCAAAATTCAGAGGCTACAAGCCCTCCACAGCTTTTTGCTCCTCCACCCTTATTGCTAGGGTGAGAAGGGGAGCATCTTTTATGCCCTACAGGCCACAGGAGGACTGAGGCCAAGCCATGCCCCAGAATCCTTCTGTCCTCTCCTTCACTCCTCCACTGGCCAAGGACTAACTCCTCTGCAGAGGAAAGCTGAGGAGCAGCAAGAACAGGGCTCTGAGCTGAGCAGGGGGAACACACCTTGGCAATGCACCAGCAGCCTGCAGTTGTCTCAGTGCCACGTCCTCCTGTCTACCGCAAGCCACCCTTGCACAGAGCAGTAGGAATGGAGGAAAAGCACAGAGATGCATTCTTCTGTGACTGTGGGCACACTTTCCACCTTAACAGGGTAGGAAGCTTGGAGCTGTTTCAAGTTTCCCCTGCTTTAACTGGATGCATCATGCACCCAGAATCTTCTCATTGGTCTGGCTCCTAAGCTTAAAAAATCCCAGCTCTGCTGGGTAGCCATGACTTCTAGCAGAGAAGTGATATTTTTGAAACAGAAGGCAAGGAGATTCCAAGGGAAAAACAGGATGCCTGATTGTGCACCTCAGGGAGAGACTGAGTAATGCCCAGTGGCAGTAAACCTCCGCTCACCGCTGAGAGAGACAACTGTGGACAAGGGAGGAAGGTAGGGAAATGACTGGAAACACCAAAGACAGTGGAATATAAATAATTTTGTATTCTTCCACTGTATGCCACACTAGAAATTATTTTCCAGTTGCTACATTCGCAGGCATTAGACAATCAGGAAATTCATCCTTCTCTCCCTTTTAACATCTTACACTTTTGGCAGCTCACAGCAGTTCATTTGGCAGGCGCGTGCACCAAATGTGCCTTTCAGTCTTGTAACAGATGGAGTACATTACACACAGGACTGCATGCCTCACGTACAATATCTAACACTTAAACTAGGAAAGGACAGATCCCACTGACCACAAAATTACTTCCATATTGCTGAAGGGAAGAATTTTATAAATTACTTAGAAGCAAATATTCTCTCTCCGCATGATAAATAAATGTGTTATGCCTGACTCCACAGTCTTTGTTTTCAAAGATGCAAACAATTTATTCTTGTATTCACATTTTACTTTGGATATATCCCACCTGAAATCTAAACCTAAATAATTAAATATCCTCTGATCTGGTTACATTTGTGCTGTAATTCTTTCAGAAAGAATGAGTACCAGATGATTTTGCTAGTCGTTTGGGTTTAGTGGCTTCTTTGTTTTATGTTTATAAATCCCAGAATAAAATATTAGCCACACAGAACTGTCAGGGACCACATAGGCTTTTGATTAATTTACTGATTAAAATGTTTTACCCAATTCATAGATCAAATCTAAAGGTACTGTAATTTCAAGTACAACTTACAGAAGATTTTCAGAAATTCTCCTAGTAGATTTTTTTCTTCCTAAGTGCCCATAGCAGATAGGTTGATGAAGCTAAAGAAGGCACCTTTTAAACATGGCAGCTACCAGGTGCATGGAAAGAACAGCCAGAGGGCAGAACAGAAAAAATAACAGAAGGATAAAACACTGATAGGTTTATTATTTATATATTCAGAAACTGAAGGGGGGATTCACACAGTAACATAGCAAGTTAGAAAGTATCAGTGAATGTTTAATATATATTAAATACATGTGCTAAATTATACAGAATAATATATAACATATATTAAACACTCATGGGTGCTATCTAACTTGGGGTGTGATTTGAGGTGAGATAGTCACTCCCTTCTTTGATTTCAGAATCTGTCAGATGGGGATAAAAATATTTGTTGATATCAGTGGTCTAGCCTGAGGACGTCCTGGTATTTGAACAGCAGCCATTCATGTGTATAGTGTTACAGTTTTTATCACTGAATTATAGATAGTGCTGTCACTACTTCAGCAACTCAAGAACCAACATAAGCCACGGACAGAAAATCCTACCCTTTTCACAGCAGAGCTCTACTTAAGAAATAGACTGTGGGCCCATTTTCTCCTCCGTGATCAACATTGTCTCGTCTAGGGCAGGGTCAACTACAGAGACAAAGAAATTAAGTGTGTGATGGATGCTGCAGTGTTAGCTGCTGCTCAACATGACTTATCAGAGGTCATGTGAGACTTCGTCCCATCCCCTCGTAAATGTGGAAAAGAGTTTAAAGAGTTTAATTTCTGAAATTTTTTATACATGTATATATGACGAGCTGTTTATTGGTATGTATTCTGACATAAGTCTAGTATAAAGCAAAACATAACACTTCATTTGTGGACATAGCAAGGCATTGTTCAGTCTGTCTGAAACCAGATATCTGGAGGACAAGTGCATATCCAAGTAGACAGTAACTATACATACATGAACAGAATTGCAGTACAGAAAGGTTCAGCAAAATAGTTGACTGTATGTGTTCTCATTTTATGGAAGATGACAATAGATCTTCAAGAAACTCTCCATAGCCAAATACTTTTCTTCAAAAAACTCATTTCCTGCTGTCACAGAAACAGTCTTAAATTGAGCAAAGCAGAGGAACAAAGTTAATGTTGACTGAATTCTTACATTCCAAAAACTTATCCAGACCATGGAGACAAGATAACAGACAGGAGTAAAGAACAACTCTTAATTCATGGAAAGAGAGTAAGAATTTACAAAGAGGAATAGTCCTGTATTCAGCCAAGTCTTATCTCTTTGCTCCAAGTACAGATGGATTTTATTATGCCAGAGACAAGAGCCAATAAAGCAAGTTCACAAATTTCTGTACGGCACAAAACAGCGCTGTTTACAACAGCAGCATGTAGATGTATCACTTCAGTATAAATGTATAACAATTTCAGGCATAAAAATTCAATCTTGCTTGAGAATTCAGTTGCACCTATAAAACAAGTTAAAACAGAGCAGGCAAATAAGAGGAATAAAAAGCACATCAGACTGGCCAATCCTTCTCTTCTCACACAGGCACACGTGAATCTTCTTGGTTCTACTGTGCTATTGAATCTAGACAAAGGAAGTATTGTACCCCACAGATCCAGACTGCTCTCCAGGACAGGGCTCTTGACTGCAGAGTGGCATTGGTAAAGTGGTGGGGGCTGGGGCCTCATGGGGCTTTTATAATGTTAATGATTGTATGGACAAAGGCACTGATGACACCGAACTCAGCAGAGACAGAGCTGTGCTACCAGCAAAAATGCTGCACTAGGTAAATAATAAAGCCTGGGTTTCCTGAGTTCTTTGCTTCAACAGGGGCATTGCATTCATACATTAAGTTTATCTGATCTTTGTTCACTATTTATGTGCAAGCCATCAGTCAGTGTAAGCAATGCCCCGCTGTGCTCTGGAGTTAAGCATAATGATTTCCTTAGATTTAACTCCAGAAATAAAAGTATAAATATGTGCAATATACAAAAAGAGAGCTGTAGGACTTGTGTGCACAGTTCAGGACTTGCTCTGCCTAAAACCATGATTTGGCAAGCTGTAGGGCAGGTCATCTCAAGAACCCATGGGACACTGTGCTGTGCACGTGCTGTGCTAAACACTGACTCATGGATATTGCCAATGTTAGGTGACAAATGTCACAGTTTAAAAAGTGATGACTCTGCTGTCACCTAGCAATAATGGCAAAAAAGGCAGCATGTCCCCCTTCAGCAGCAGCAGTTCATATCCAGAACTTTTATTTGATCTGGTAAGAATTTGGAGTGCTAACACTTGGGGTACAGGACAATCTCTTACAAGATTTCTGATGGAAACTGCTGCATCTAGACCAGCTAAAACTAAAAGGGAGCCTGAGTAAGGGATCAGATAGCCATTTTCCTACTGTTGGACCTATCTTAGAATACTGCAGGGTTTGGTTTGCAGGCAAATATCTAAATATCACCTTAAATTATCTCAAGGAAATGTACACATAATAAAGGACACCTTTCCAACATCTATGCTCCTGACTTTTGTTTCTAGTATACTGACCACAAATTTAGAGTGTAGATTTACTGTGGGATTATTACTGGGATATGAACTAAAATATGACGGTTGAAACAGCAAATACCTTAAAATAACCTATCATACCAAAATCAAATAAAAACAACAACAGCAAAATCCAACACAACATCAACAAAACAGCATTGGTTTTAGTAAATTTTTACTCATGGCCACCAAAGTTGTGTAAAAATAGTAATTATATAGCTATACAGCAGACATGAACACAGTACAAATATTTTTGGTTTATGCATTCTGAGGGTCTCAACCATCACTCAGAAAGAAGATTATTAAGGCAATAAAAATATCTCAGCATTTGGGTTTGTATTAATCCTGAAGGCCTCTGCTAAAACTTCATACAGGGGTGAAGCAACTAAAAGTTTGAACTGGATCACATCAAATGATAGCTGCTTTCTTTACAATCTTTATTTCATTCTTTTTAGCTCTCCCTTCCATTTGATTTAAAGCACATTTTTAATACAGGCTTCATCAGTGCCACATTCTCAAAGAACATTTCCCATGATATAGAAGGTTTCCACATGGATGAAGGTAATGAAAAAAATCATTTATTTCCAGTTTTGGTGAAATTCACAAAAATCTGTGTAGTGGCTATGCAGGTTTGTAAAAACAAATCATTTGAATTCTCTGGGCCCTAGACAGGTTATGTCTTGGCAGGCTTCCATTTCATCTTTCTAGATATTTGATAGAATTTGTATGACTTTCTGGCAGCTAAATTTGGTGTGGTTGCGAACTTTTATTCCACTGCAACCCTGCTTCATCCTCCTCTATCTGCTCAGCCATCCTTCATCTGGTGTGGGTAGGGATTTTAAGATCAAGTGCATCTTTCCATCATTCCATCATTCCATCAACTGGAATATGAGTTGAATGTGGACTGAATTTTATATTGCTGCTGTGATGGGCTGGAAAGAGCAGTGGCTAAAGTGGCTTCTCTGGCCATCATCCAGATGTTTGCTGTAAAGTCAGTGATCTCCCAGAGGGGAAAGCTGGGAAAAAGGGGGTCACAATACGACTTCAACACTGGGCCTCACATTTGCTGCTCCAGCCCCCCTAAAAAACCTCACCTGTTCAACTGAATTCCACTCTCACTTAGCAATAATACCTTCTCATATTTTTATGCTTATCATGTTAAAAATACCTTAGCTATTTTCCCAATTGGTTAATATAATCATATTGCTTCAATAACCAAAGCAGCTCCTTCCCATCTAATTCTGGTCATGGTCTTAGGACACAAATTTTGAGTTCAGACCTCTCTGTTGTTACCCATACCTTACTCACCTTATTGCACTGCAGTGTGATCTTAATGAAGTTTCCTCTTCCAGACTTGAAAAGGTGACAATGAATTTTATTTTCAATTATACCATTTCCTGGGATTGTGTGGTTACTGACACTCTTTGACCTTAATAAGTTGTCTGTCGGATTCCAGGTGACATTTAACAGCATGAGCTCTGATCTAGACAGTGTGAGAGCTGCCCATTTGGAAAAACTACTCTTTCCTCATGGGATGGTGTTAATGCATCTGCCAAAGGTGCTGGTCCACCTGGAACTCTGAAAAATACAAGAAAGGGAGTGATGGCAGGCATTTTCTTCTATAGTCTAGCTCCAGGACATCTTCATCTTTCAGTAAAACCTGCCTGGGATTTTTTAGACCAGTGCAACAGGTATTGTTAGACATTGAATTAAATCTCATTGAACCTGGTTCAGACATCACCCCTCACTGAACAGGAATTCTAGTTGCTATAGGTAAAAGCAATTCTATAAGTTTTTGTTTGAAGTTTGAATGGATGCTGGGCATTTAAGTCAGAAAAAAGTGAGATGCTGATAGAGCAAGACACAAAAAAATCAGATTTTCTTGGGCATAGAAAGAGGTACAATACCAGGGTTGGTCCTAAACTAAAAGACTGTGAGGAGGATATTATTTGATTACTCCTCTGCTCAAAAAAACAAAATCCATATTTTCTGTGTTATTGCAAACAAACAAACCAGAACAAACTAACTCAGCTCACTGATTGGTCTCTTTTCCTCACTGGAATATCCTTAAAAGCCCCAAATGTTTTCTAGTCACTTGGACCAAAGGAAAGGCAATTATCTGTGCTAGGTCTTTTGGGAAGAAAGAGAATTTGTGTGGGTAGATCTATTCCCTGCTGTTCTACATTTGTTCATGTTTCTGATGGGTGTATTATGGTTAATTAAGCTTTACATAATTTGTTATTTAAATAATTGCTAAATTATTTAATTCTCAAGTAATTGTAGGGTCTAGATCTGGAAACAGATAGAAAAAAAGAAACAGCATAGTTGCCTATGGAACAATTTTAGTCAGATGTTTTACTTTTCTCCCATTCCCTTTCTCTTTTTCCCTCCACCTCTCAGGAGAAGGGTGGCATTCCATAACTTGACCCCAATTATACCTTTTTTAAAATTATCTGACTTTTCCATCTCTCTTACTATAACCAAGACCTAACCATTACTTGGAAACAGCTGGAAGCTTTTTACAAAAGAAAAGCAGGGAGGAAATGAACAAGACAGCATGTCTTATAGTCCATCCAGAAGACCAAAAGCTTTCTCTCTTCAACACACCTCCACATAAGACTGTGTTGTAAATAAATTCAGGGTCCAGATTCAAAGAAAAAAGTAAATCAATCCTAATTAAAAGAACTTTACATAAAAGCTTGAAAGTTATTTTAGCTTTCTGCACTGCCCATTATTGACTCCTACCTGACTTGTTTGAAATGAAACATATTTGTTTAAAAATAAATACAATTGTCATTATCAAAATGATCCTTTGATTCCTCTCCATTGATCTTATCTCCACACATGGTGGGTTGGCCACCTGTTCAGTGTCAGCAAAGGAGCCTCTTCCTTTTTTACAGGAGGGGAGAGCCAAGGATATAATTACTATAGATGGTGCATGGAACACAATTGTGTTACACTTTTCAGCTTTTATTTTTCATTATAAACTTTTTTCTCTGTATCTTACTCTTCTGGGTAATTTCATGGTTTCTGCACTTGAAGGGGAAAATGAAACTAGAATTCCAACACAGGTGTTGTTGACTGATAAAGATAGATACTGAAGTCTATTTTTAGAGGTAGCTAACTAATGAGCTTAATTGTTTATCACTAATGTTCCCAGATTCAGATGTTTTGATAATTGCAACGGGTGGTCTGAAATGCAGCAAACAGATGACAAGACATAAAATGTTACACTGATGTACTTAAAGTTTTACTTCGATATATTGTATCTACTTATAAGGGGGGAAAAAAGAAAGAAAACTTAAAATCTCAAAAATTAATCTTTTCTTCAAAGACATCCATTATTGATGGAATTAGGTTTTACCCAAAGTACCACTTAAATCACTTGATCTTTCCCACTAACAAATACAGGAAAAATACTTTAAAAACACAAAACCCATAGAAAGTGAATAGCACTTGGGAATTTATTGATATGTCCATCTCCTCATCTTGTTTACATTTATCCATTATTTAAGTGGAATCATTTAAGTTGCCCCTGCATATTGTCTGGTCCAAGTTCTTACTCAAAGCAGGTCTCCAAGGAACCTCCAAGTTGGATTAGGTTGTTCAGTGTCTGGCCTACAATGAGAAATCTCCAGGGATCGACATTAAACATCTTCATGGGGCACCTGTGCCAGTGTTTAATCACTCCCACAATTAATTGGTTTTTGCCTTACATCTAACTTAGAATCTCTTTTGCTGCAAGTTGGGACTGTTGTCTTTTGTCCTTCAAGCCCACACCTTTGGGAGCAGAGGGCTTTCATCTTGTAAACAGCCCTTATTTTGCAGCTGAAGAATTAAGTCTTTTGAAAATTGACATCGTCCTCAGTCAGAAAATGTTAAGTGCTCAAAGTGCCTACTGCTGACCTCAACCAAGTTTGGCAAAAACTTTCCTCTACTGGTGTCCCAAAATGAGACACATTACTCGAGACATTGCTTCATAAGTGCATAAAGTGAATAACCATTGGTAGATGAATTCTGGCTAATGAAGCCCATCTTTCATACACAACATCCATTTTACCATGCTGCTAGTACTTAATATTTGTCTCTACAGGCATACAGATTCTAAACAGACCAAAACGTTGGTTTTGTTTACAGCCCAGATGAAATAAAATCAATGCCATCACTCCTTTAAAAAGATTACTAAACAAATGTTAAATATAATACCTTTACAGAGGTTGTTTGATGAGCAGAATAAATGTAGATGTCCAAATCTAGTATCACAAACACTTAAGCCATGAAATAAGGAAGTCTTGTAATTTGAAAAGACTCTTCTAACCTCAAGCCTCCAACCTCTTACAGCATGTATAAAAGAATGGTTAGTTCCAAAACACCCTCGAGTTAGAAACCAGATCAAGCCTTGGACTTCACACTAGTTTAATGATGATGCTTTGCTACTGTTAGTATGAAATGCTACTTTTCTCAGAACAAAGACTAGTAAATTGGGCATTGATTTTTGCTAGCACTTTGAAAGGTGTAGTACGCCATGGAACATTTCTTTTGGTCTCCTCAGGTAACTGTACATATGGCTCACATGGTAATTCTTTTTGTTATAAGAAGAGCTGGTGTCCTATTGAGTACTCCTATCTACACAAAATTTATTTCAAGGTATTTCATAAAGTTGTTCTCTTCTTGCACAAATAAGTTCTACAAAGAAACAATGGAGAACTAATTCTTCCTTTCTTCCTTACAAGTGCACTGAATTCTTCTTACTAAACAGAGTTTTTATGTAGTCTATTTAAACGTGTTGCTAGTCTTCGAAAAAAGTAAAGCAAACCCTCTGGAGAAGACAATTTTCTTTAACTCACTTTATGCTACCTTTTATCAAGCATAAACTACTAGTCTTCTAAGCAAGGTCTCTCAAGCATCAGGTTCTGAAAAAGGAAAATAATTTATTTTGTTTGTGCTATGAAAGTTTTCAGGATCTGAAATGCTGTCTGAATGAGATCTTTTTCAGACAATGTTTTTTCAAAGTCTGTCTAAGCACAAACAAATTTTGACAAAGCTTACAATGAGGTAGGGCTTGAACCACTAGTTTCATAGATCACCTGCCAAAAGATTAGAGAGAATCAATAAGCAATTACTTGTATGATTCTGAAGTCAAGCCAGATCTTGCTGTAGTAAGAAAGCACAGCCACAAAATGAAGGACAATCAAGATTTTTACATACGAAGGCAAGTTCTAGTCATGTTTATATCAACTGAAACTACATGATTATTTGTCTCAATCTTGGAGCAGGAAAAAAGTGAAGAAACAGTGGTTCATCTACACAGATAAAGCCTGTATCACTGAAAGGTACATCAGGGAGAGAAAAGACAGTCCCTGTCATTAACTTTTGCTTATCAATCAGCATCTCCATTTCCATCTCTTGAAGTTCAACTCTTCAAGCCTGGTGCTGTTAGCCCTGCAACTACATGTCCAGAAATGCTGGTCAGTGCCATAGAGTCAAAAATTGTTAGAGACATACTTCACTGAGAAAAAAAAACAAACCAGAACAACAACAAAATCACAAGGATTTTGCTAGTATACATTAGTAAATTTGCATATAAAATTGCAGCTCTGTTAGGAAAATCTTTTGAGTTGGCTAAACTCGTGAACATTATAGTGGCAAAATCTTTCTATTGGACCTGAGCCCTGTTTCCAGAATACCTTATACAGCAATGGGAGCTACTAAAACCAACCCACCTCCCAAGAGTTTGAAACTGTTGAAAAGGCAGTCAGGCTACTAGTGGACAGAGCCACCCAGATACTTTTCAGCCACACTTCTCCAGAGTAGCATTAATTTACACCACACCTAACACCAGTGACTTGGCGCACTCAATGTCAACATCAAGGAACAGCCCTAGCGGAAAAAATTCAAAAACTCATGCAAATTAGAACAACAGATACAGGGGAAGAAAAGGCAGTATATATAGGGGGGTAAATGAGTACAAAGTCACATAAAAAGTCAAACACAGAAGCAACTACAGAGCCCTGTGGAGCAAAACCAGGCATTTTTCCACTCTTAAATGTAACTTGCCCATGTAACTTGCCCATGAGAACAGTTCAGTTTGAAGAAATTTGTTTGGAGAAGCTCTGCAGCTTAGATTAAAACTGTGAATTCACAGAGAAATTTAGTTTCCATGACTGTCAGTCCAGTATATTTAACACTTACTAACTGTTAGGAAAAAAATGACAAAATTTTTAAATATAATACTAAGCGAAGTACTATGGTCATCATGAAAACAGACTACAAAACCAAGCAGCCTGAATTATTCACATTTTATCAATTTACAAAAACTACCTGGCTGTATTTCAGCTTCAGTCTTTATAAAAACAGTCACTTGTACACCTACTTGTTCATATACCGGAACAATTTTTGCACCTCCCTGAAAAAAAAGTATCAACAAAATACACTGTAAAAATTGCTTACAATTTTAAAATTGAGTAGGGACAAAACAAATCCTAACTTAATGACTATTCCCAAATGTGCAATATTCTACTCATTACAGAAATGTATTTCACTGCATAGATCCTGTTTGAAGCATTAAAGTCATATATTGTCAGATAAATGGCTTCCTAATTAATCAATCAGCCTTGGAAAAAGTTCTCCAAGAAAGTCTACTACAATACACCTAAGTGACAAATTCAATCCCTTTTGTCTTCTTATATTCAACAACTATTATAATAAATGGGTGCACAGACAAGAATGTCTCCCTGAAGATAGTTTGTTAAGTGAATATCCAAAAATTAGAGGTATTCAGATCAAAAACATCAACTTCAGAAAATAAGGATAGTTTTAAGGGAAACATACCTGATGCATAGGGAAAAGCAACACACTCTATCATGTGACTACTTTTTTCAACCAAAACTAATAAACCTTTTCAATGTCATATATTAAACATGTGCAAAGAAGTACTCAGAAATTGCATTAATAGAAATTGCTTAGCAACTTACTTCAAATAACAGAAAAATACAAGGAAACTGTAAGCAATTCACACTTAATTAACAGCAAGAGAACATATTCATTGAATAAAGGATTTGAATAAAATTATTGTCTTGCATCTCACAGTTCAAGTTTCCATGACAACTTTTCTTTACTCATGAATAGCAGGTTTGAAGTAGTACCAAAGTATGATTCAGATGTACTCTACATTTTATTTGAGCTTATGAAGCAAGGTCCCTAGTAAAGAGAAGAGAAAATGCATGCTTATTACATTCCTTTTACAAAATACCTGAGTGTGCACTACAAAAGACTCCACAACAGTGATGTGATGGTAATTATTTCAATTTAAACTCCTGACTGCTAGTAATAGTGGCACATACTGAAAGCCTATGCTTACAAAACATTTAATTACCATAAATGAGACTAGTCAAATTTATTTCAAATATGAACAAGTTTTTCTTGCAGATGAAGTGTCTCCACATTTAGTAGGTTTAATCATAAAAACTGCACAGGAACTCAAACTCCTGTTAACTTGAAAGTATCAGGATCTGAATAACCAACAGCAGAAAGAGCAAGTTTCTCATGTGAGTGGAGTGTTAAATGGAAAGAAAAAAAAATATGGTTAAGTACCTTCCAGTGACTGTGATGTCATCAAACTAGCTTAAACAAAGTTATGGTTTGGGGGTACCTTTGTATTCAAAAATAACCCAACTTTTGAGGATGACAAGATTAAAAGAAATGAAGCAAGGAGCACAACCACGCAAATAAATGAGCTGAATTTCTTTTCAGGATAAATTCTTCTTACACAAGCTCCATTCTCTGGGTTCATCAATTTGTAAACCTCCATAGAATTAATAGGGGAGGTTTAAAAGACAACATTTGCAATTATCACAAAGGAAGTATTCAGCTTTTCCCAAAGGATACATATCTTTTTCTGCTTCTTCAAGGAGCTCTGGAGACAGGTGCAGAGACACATGAGCTTGCTCAGCACAGCTTATTAACTCAGGCTCAGAGCCATGGTAATGAAGCTATATGATCTGCAGGCCAAAGCTGCTCCAGTTCCAGGCAATTTTAAGAGTAGTCAGAGGAAATGTACTCACTTTTTGTGTCTGTCCATATAAATGGCACTCACAGCCACTATCTTCAGCTTCAGGTGCTCATTCTGCTTGTCACAAATTTCTGAAGCTCAGTGTGAGCTTTAGAGCTGCCCACATTTAAGCATCAGTACATCAAATCCCAGGAACAGAGCTCTTCATCTGAGTTTACTGAGTTCGCATTTGAAAAGACTGGCCATAGTCACTGGTTTTCAACTGGAGGTTTCATGCATAATTTCTAACTATGAAAACTAGGCCTAGTCTCAACAGGCTAAGGCTAAGAATAAAAGGCACATCTACCAAAGCACTTTTTAGAGTATCTGCAAGGTGAAGAACACTGGCAGCTCTTCCCAGAAAAGTACTCTGTTCACTGCCCTGGAGCATCGCTCCACATCCCCCACCAATTGTACTGAGACTTCTCATCCCACTAAGTTACTGAAAACACAGCTCATATGTGAGTATTTCTGCCCTCTATCTGTAACATTATCTATCTATCTATCTATCTATCTATCTATCTATCTGTAACATTTTCCTCTATGACAAAGGTCTTGTGCCCTGCTCCTTTGCTTTCTGTACCTGCATAGGCAATCTGTTTTCTGCCACCTCGTGCCAATAATATTTACTTACAAAAGATTGTCACTAGGAACCATTTCTATCTGTTGCAGAGAAAAGCTGGTTTCAAGTGTTTCAGAGTGTTTGCCTGAGGAATTCATTTGACCATTGCCTGTCACTTACTTGTGAAAGAACGCATTTTTAAGTACACTTAACCAGCTCCTGTTGCTATCTTTTGTCCTTCTCCCAGAGATGTTAAGATGTTAGAATCTAAGATAAAAAAGTACATTTGTCACATCACATTTGTACCACAGAAGGACTTTGCTTGATACTCTATACACAGGATTCCTCAAGTGATGTTTAGAATGGCTGATTCACTCACATGAGTCAAAGTCACAAGAGTTAGATGAAATCCCAATTCAGAACCGTGTTGACTGATCTCAACAAAAGAAAACAGTATGAAGAAAACACAGAGCACAGTTGAGTCCTGAATAGTCAATTCTAGTATTTTAAAGTCAAGCCCAGTTGTCAGTTGTTACATGCACAGTTGTATCAGTCATAATTTCTGGGGAAGAAAGAAAAAAGGATTAGGAATAGTACTAAATATTACTAAAAAACACCAGCTGAGGTCTTATGTAATTCCTCATGGCATCTTATTTCTATACACTACACACACCATACGTATAAAAATAGGATTTGTGAACACTAAAATATGACAATGCTTTATAGCATCTGCAATTCTTTTCTATTACAGTGAATTTTCTTGTGCATCTTGTATCCAAATTACTGCACTAGAGAAATTGTAAAGCCATCAATAAATTATGTAAGCTACCTTTTCTAAAAAAGTTATGATTTGATGTTTTCAGTCTTTTAAAATATTACAATATTACAATTACAAAAAATATAATAAACATTGCAGTTTTAAGGCAAATCTTTGCTTAAAAAATCCAAAGCTAGAACATATACTGGATTAAATTACATTAACAATGGCTCATGAACATAGGCTATTTTTGAGAAAAAAGACTCCTACATAACTAATTTTTAGAAACGTGAAGGAAACATTTTCTTGTCATGTTCTTTTTTTTCCTGTAATCATTTGTTGTGCTTACAGGTGTCAAAATTTGGAATAAATCTCATAGGTGATAAATTAATAGGAACTGCACATTACCACAATGACAGTCACCAGATAAATTGTAGGGGGTCAGATAGATTACTAATACTGCATTCTTATAAATATGTATGTAGGAGACATGGAATGGAGCACAGGCCAGTCTCTCTGTTTAGGCTTTACCTGAAAAACACCTCAATATTGCAGCACTATACGAGCATGACAGGTCCAAACAAGAACAATATTCTCTTTTCTATAACGCAATGGTCCATTTGTACTGTATAGATTTACACATCTTTATAAAAAAAATTTCCAAGGGTGTGTTTACCAATATTACAAATCCAGAGAATTAGAAGTATACTTGTAATATTCATTACCTGTATGTGCCACCTTTTACCACAGACCTAAGCCTACTCCCTGCAAGAGACCTTTTCTATCCCAGCCTTTATGAGATAAACACATGGTGACTTTATCTTCCTGTAAACAAAGACTTGATTTTGGTGTCTTAGCTGTACAGAAAATCACACAAAAAACTAAACTTCAGTGAAAAGTCCCACTTGTTCCATTTTGTGAAAATAATTCCATGAGCCATAGTGAACTGTAGCAAAAAAGTCAGCAAGCTTTGGCATCATTACTGTTTAGAAATCCTGTCTACACAGACACTGTCTTCAGCATGAAAGTGAAGAGGTCTGGCACTGCACATTTTGAATTTTATTTTCTTCCACTCTGAACACAGTAAATCTTATATTAAAACAAAACAAAATAAAATCATTTCACAAGCTACTTTAAAAATATATTGAAAGCTGTAGGTGTTTGCATAGAGATAAAAACAAAAAGGAGGAAGAATCTATTTTAAGGATTCCACCACCAATGGGAAAAACTCCATTATTCCCCCACACTATGAGCCTTCCCAAATATATATATGTATTAATATCAAGGCCTCCATATCATCTTCAGCATCTCCACCATCTGTTAGCAAGTATGACCAAGAAGGTACTTGTCCAGTAAAATGAATTTCATGGAGTTGTGTTTTTTTCTTCTCCTTAGACGACAGCTCCATTTGTGAACTTGTTAAATGCTTCACTTAAATCAAAACACACCAAGATGGAATGATGTTGCATAAAAAGGCACATACAAGGACACCATTTTGTGATGCAAAAATACAGTTTGGTTTATGATACAGTATAGCAAGTGTTTCTGAACTTCTCTCAGATCATTTCAGAGCTACCAAATAGGTGTGTCCAAATTTTCAATTCACTTGAACCAATATACATAAGTCCTTCTCATATACTCATTCTCATCTTATTATGGTACATATGAGCTTCTGTTTAGTATTACAAATTAAGATGATTTTCCATTCTGGTGTAATATGTTACTGCCAAGAATGAGTCACCTTAATCACATGGAATTTTAAGTGGCTAGTCCTGGCTTTTTGAGCTGAATAAATTAAGTTTTCTGCAATCCTGACCTGCCATGGCCCCTATTTAACATAACTGTTTATCTTTCTAGTTTCAGGTAATTATTATAATAAACAAATACATAGTTTCTGAGATGACTTAACATTTGTACAAATCTCCAGCGTTGAATCCAAGTTCAGTGAAGTTATTCCATAGGCAGAGTGACATGAGTTTAAAAATATTCCTTGACTAGAAACAGTGCTTTCTCTGGCTTTTTTTTTTTTTTTAACCTAGGCCTAAAATACAGCTATCCCTCTAAAATTCCTTGAGTTATGGCTTCAATGTTAGCTCAGGTGCATTGCTCTACAAAAACAAAATAAAACTAAACAAACAAAAACAACAACAACTCAGAGAGAGAGAGGAAAGATGCTCAAGAACTGATAAAATTATGTCCTGGCCCTATCTGTTTTCAAGAGCATTTTTCTGGAGATGATCAGAAAACAGCTTTTTTGACTGTATTATGCAATCACTCCAGCAGTCACACAGCTTATATTGCTTCTTTAGAAGACACTTCATTCTCTACTTTAAAATCCATATTTGAGTGTTTAATTTTTCCTTCAATAAAAAACTTGTACCTAAGTGCTTTTCACTCCCAGGCAAACTGGAATCTGCTTTTGCTTTCAATTTTTAAACAGCTATGTAACGGCAATATAAAGGACCCAAAAGTATGTGGACATCTTTTCAGTCTACTTTTAAAATTCAGAATTAATTGTATCTCTCCATTTTCAAATCACTTACTTTCTTAGGCCCAGATCTTGTATTTATGTGTATTTAACCTCAAGCTGTTGCCCTGCAGGAATACAGGTAATCTGATAACATTGTTTTCACTAGCACTTCACTACAGATCAAGTTTTCAGAAAAAAATTCTCAAAGTTGGAAATGAAAATTTTAAGGATTTTATTCACATCTAGGACAGTAGAGCTCCATTCTTTTCTGAGTCTACTGAGTGGTCTTCTGAGCACTGCTGGAAATGAAGAGGTTTATACTGGGATATATGAAAAAAGTCTAGATTTGACCAGTGATTGCAATTAAAACCTGCATGTTACTTGGTTTATCTGCAAAGAATGGAAAAGGAGATTGGATTCAAAAATAGGAAAGCCTTTCCATGAGCAATTTAGGATTTGGAAAAGCATCTACAGCACAAGCATTAGGCTGTGCCAGGAAACATGTTTAGCCAGGCTTCAGCATCAATGCTTATCAATTTGCAGGGCTCACACGCACACACTCTAATGCCTCCATTTCAAGGGCAAGTGAATTACCTAATACCCACTTTTGGGGTTGTATGCAGTGGATCTGCTGTCTAAGTTTTCCTGGAGGTGACCAAGGCAAGCTTCCAAGGGGTAACTGCAATTGCAGCAGGGTTCTGTTCAGTCTGTCCCACAAATAAACCCTTGTGCAGCTGGGTTCTGCAGTGCTGCACACTGCTAAAGCTACATTACTGTTCATGCCTGGATGGCCCCTTCTAACAACACCTTGCAGATGGCTGCTTGAGTGAAGGCCATACCTTCCTCTACATGTGCATAGTAGTAGAAAGCCAAGACTCACACCTACCTCCTACTCCCCTGTAACACTAAAGAATGTTCCAGTTTGTTGATTGAATATTATTAATTGCTCTGTTTTAATCTTCTCTAATGTTTGCCATGTAGATTTGACCAGGCCCATAAATCAGAAGTCCTGAGGAAAGGTCCTATTTTACATTTCTCATTGGATCAATTTCTGTTTTGAAAATACTGATTTTCTCATTACCTGAAAATGTAAGTAAGAACAAGGTGTTCTGTGGGTAGCAGAACTAAGAAGCAGGCTTCTTAGGGTTGTGTCCTTTGTTCTCAACCGTCAGACAACACCCTCACAAAGGCAAGAAATAGAACACGCAGCTGCTAACATCCAGCTGCCAGCTGGTTAATGTGCTGCCAAATACAACATCTATAACACCTGAGTTTTCTGTGTTTTCTTGTTCAGTGACAGCTTTTACTTTTAGAAAGTCAGTAGTTTCCATTAGAAGTTCTAAAAAAGTTTCTAAAAAATAATTATTTTAAGTGTAAAATCTGTAATGCTAACCAGGAATGAAGAAAACATACAACTATAGACACTGTAATATCCATTATCTGTGTTAGCTATGCCTGTGTTCCAGCTGCTTGATTGCTCAAGCACCAGCTACCTATTGTCTGCTCCTGGGTTGTAAACACTTCACGGAATACAGGACTACCAACTAATGTTTACCACATTACTAGCACACAGATAGAGGATTCAAGCCTTGTTGTCCTGAGAATCTCTTCTTCACATTAACAGAGAAACCCGAAGATTTTTTGTTATCTCCGGACATTCTGCTTCCTATTCATTAGAGAGAAACACAGCACATTACATTTGATAGTTTGGGTTTTTTCAAGTAATTGAGTAATAATAGACTATCTCCCTTATAGCCATATGCCAAGGAAGTTCCCTATGAAGAACTGCAGTGACAGCTTTCTGAGAATCAGACCATTACACATTTGAGAGGTATACAGATCTATTCTCCTGGCTGCTTATGTTCCTGCCCATCTGTTGCAGTGGCAAGGTGCCTGCTTATGGACAGACATGTCCATTTCAATAAGGCAAAAATAACAATTGTTTAGAAAAAAAGCTTCCAGGTGACGTAACTTCCAGCACTTGTACTTCCACAAGGAATCCCTCCTCAGTTGCAGCAATGCCATATGGTCCCCTCACACCACTCCCGCTGACACATGTGCCAAACTGGTGGCAGGAAGAAAGAAGACCATTGAGCTCACAACTGTCAGGATGACAGACTGAATATAGCAGGAGGAACCTGAGAAGTACACTAAGGCAACATGTGGTGTTCAAACATGTCACAAAGAAGCACAACTGGCATCTGTGGCTGGTAAAAGCATTCACAGCTAAGGTGTGTTAGTTGTAACGAAGACATTCCAATTCGTATTCTCTACCTGCATATTAAAACAAAAACCTTTTTTTTTAAATTTTTAACTGATATACTGATGTCTCTTGGGCAGGTCCTTTGGGCATTCTGCATTTATTAGTCTTCTGGAACCTTCATATCAGTACGTTCAAATTAAAACAAACTAATTTCTGACAAGTCCAAATTTAGCATGGGATTTGAAAGTCAAGATGAGTTAATTCCTGTTTGCATATGGTCGTGAGAACATTCAGCAGGAACAGGGAAACCCATTGTTTTCAAAGAACATACAAAAGTTGGCATTCAGTAAGCAACTTCATGAAGAATATAAAAAAAGAAGACTCAGTGTATTCCTTTTAGATGAGTGAACTCTAAGGTTAACAGGAGGAAAAGTTGGTTAATGCTTGTTTATCCTGTCCTCTGAATAGTGAGCAGATCTGTTGAGAAACAAAAGCCTTTCCTGTAGACACTTCCTGGCACAGAACAGAGTTTTTAAGTTCCAAGTAAATGAAATTTTGGACAAAATAGTATCTAGTTGCCAGTCTAAAGGAAAACTTCCAGAGTAGCTGCATGTATTCTGGATTTTAACTAGTTGAGATGTTAAACACTAGGGAATTACATGTTGAATTTGGAAATCTGCATTTATTCCAGGCATGTAAATGATAAACTTGAACCTGACCAGGTAGCAGCAGAGTCTTGTCCTCCATTTAGAAGTCAGAGTGAAACAGCTTAAGTATATACTGGTAAGCAAAGCCAGCACTACACAGCAATAAATAGACAATGAGCACGGTGAAATAGTGACATCTATGTTTGAAAACTGTTTTCAAATGGATATCAGGCTGCTCTGAAAGGCTTCCACCTTCACGCCCATATTGAGTCATATGTGCAGGTGTGGTGCAGAACCAGGACTTGGCTGTTCCAGGATCAGATCCACAGAGGAATATAGGCTTCACAATTCTGAGTGTACTACGGTGATCCCATGTTGCCTTGGCTTTTAAGTCTATCTCTCTCTACCCTGCAAAGGCAGAGTTCAATATTTCAGAACAAGCATCAGAAAAAAAAAACCCCAGTATTTTGAGCAAGTGCTACCTATAAGGATCAATAAAAAGCCTGCTACCAAAGTCTTCCTCTACCCTTTCCATAGTTTGGCACTGCATTTACTCCAGGGAGAAGGCATCTCTACAAGGAGGAACAGGTATGTGAGGAATCCAGTGCCTCAGCTGGCTCAGCCTGGTCTGCCATCAATGTGCACACCTGCCATTGCAGTTGGGCGCGTCCTCAGTGGACCCTTAACACAAACTTCTCCTGTGGAATGGACACCTGCAACCAGCAGCTGGTCTAGACTAAGTTAAAGCCAATAGCTCCTGAGGAGAAGTGAAAACCTGTATCCCATTTTCATGGGGAATAAAGCTATGGGGGTTTTCTTATGCACAGGACAAGAATTGCAAACCTATTCATGTTGCAGTACAAATGAATACTACAGTGTATAATTTATCATTTATAATTCATCACTCATAATTGCTCATAGTGAATGGGATAAATATTGTAGATTAATACTGACATTTTTCATATTGCAGCCTGAAAGGATCTTCTACTCGGCAATTTCCTAATTAAAGAGGATGTGTGCAATCACAGAATGAAAGAAAAGCTCTGATTATCTTAGCCTATGTCAAGCCAACACATTTTCCAGTGAAACTACAATGCTGGGGGTTAATGAGCAGCATTAGTGTAAAATAACATTAATTCTGCGTATTACCACCAGCAGATTGCATTATTTCTCAACTACGAGCACAGTCTCACAACTGAGTATTTCATTCTCTGAATCACACTGTGCTGTCGTTTCAAAAGAAAAATCTCCTGGAATTTTACACCCTACTCAGAAAGGATATATTAAAATACACTGAACCATGCAAAAGATCAATGGTCATCAAATAATACTATAGAGGCGCATGGCAGAGGAAGGGGATGAAGAAAGAAGGCAGAAAAGTGCATGGATTGAACTTATTACCAGTTCTATGGTCAGTCTGCAGAAAGCCAAGGCAATTTTTCCAGCCTGCAGTTTCTTTCCAGATGCCCTCTTTCCTGAGGGCTCTATGGAAGCAAGTCACAAGGTGCTCAAATTGTCACATCATCTTCACTTTGCTCCTAGCTGCCTCCCTTCAAAGGATCCTTCAAGATTTACCACTGATTATTCCACGTTTCTAGAAACCATCAGGTCTACCATTTAAGCAGAAGAGAACTGAACTACATCCATAACTGTTTTTTTGATTAGGGGATAAGCAGGACCCACTGCCACCATTAGGTAAAACAACAGTGCTCACTGACTAGAAAAACCGGTCATCAAACAAACATAGATATATATCAAAATATTCTGGATTTAAAAGGGCACCAGTTTTGCTTTGTTACTCCAAATTCCTAAGCATATTTGGACTAGGAACTTATAGCAGGGACACAGAAGAGAAATGCCAGAACACTACAGAAAAGGCCAGATACAAGACATCAATTGTTAACTTTTCCAGAGGTGGCCATTTTTAAACACTCCTCTCACCAGAAACTCTGAATGCTCATCAGCACCTCTCTCTCCTTCCAGTTCCCCTGCTTCCCTGTGACCCAGGGACACAGTGATTTTCAAGACACATCATTTGTATACAGACAGAAGCTCTTAAAGTAATGATATTCCAGCACCCTTTTCAGAGTGAGAAATGCTGGCAACAGTCGGTGCACAGGGAATTGTTACAACTTCTTAAACCTATACAGAACCAAAAGCCAGAAGAGTGATGCATCACTCTGCAACACAGGTATGGGCTCCATGCTTACAAGGCCAGAGGAGTTGCAGATACAGAACATATTTACAAAGAAAATGTATTGGTAATTTGAGTACTCAGATGACATCTACTGATTATCTGGACACAAATAAACAAGCCCTCTTCTGTACAGTGAATGTTGTTGGATCTCTTCCACCCCTTTCCACTAGAAATTAAAGAACAGGGAACAAGGAGAAAGACCAGGATCTATCGAAGGGATTCTGCAAAGAGAACACACCCTGAAAAAAATCAAGGACACTGTAATCCTTCTCGATATTGTTCTGCCCATTTCCAGAGGACTAAAAGAACCTTGTTCCAAGAAACTGAAAAAATTATTCAAATAAAACCTAGAAGCAATATTCAGAAGTTCCCCGTGTCAAATTAACTGTATATGCTACTCCTGGCTAATGTGCCAAGTGCCATAATAAGACTGAACTTCGAGTGGAAAGAGAATTACTTACACAAACCAAGAGTTACCATATTTATTCTGTTCCCACCTCAACTGCACTTCTCAACAACAAATAAACAGTTCAAACCCTTAACGATGGTAAGAATGAGGGGATGAATGTTTACACTAACTAATGTTTTGAAAATAAAAGCTATTTCTGGAATATTTCAATGTATCAGGAAATAGAGTTAACTTTTCCAAAACAAGTATAGTGTATATACCACATACACTGCAAGATAGTGCCAATACACATACAAAAACATCTTGCTTTGAAAAGAATCAGTCCACCTACTCAAAAACTAAAATCCTTTGACTTAACAAAGGAGAAATTCTCACAATCAGAATACAGGGCAGGTTCATGCACAATCCCCACAAAGCAGCTGAGCAGCTCATATCAGTCTGCTGAGCAGAACTGTGGACACTATGCCAAGGACTAGTGTGCCATTTTCCTGCACCAATTTCAAGTTTTCTTCTTAATTCAAGAGTAAATAGATACATGTTGCTGGGCAGATCTCTGCACCAAGCAATTCCCATACTAATTTTCTGTGGCTTTTTCGATAACTTTGAGAATTACTTATACAATAATAGAAACATGTTATCCTAAAAGTATATTTAAGGGAGCAGCCTGTTATTTGCCACTGATGCCCAGATTCACACATTAGTAAATTAGTCCTCTTTTGGGGATGCTCAGAGTGCATGAACTGATTTACTAACTGACCTACCTGAGCCTATTTCTACCAAATATTCAGTCCTAGAACTATCACAAAATAAAGAGTCAGTTGCTGGATTCATATCACAGGGGGAAAAGACACGTGTTTACAAAATTTTTTTTATGTCCAGGATAACCTAGCCTATTGTCTTGTTAGTGATGATAAAAATCACAGAACAAGTATGCAAAGCCCTTCACTCGGGCAAACCAGCTTCAAATGCAATGCACCAGATGAAGAGACCTGTGATACAGAGTGGCTACCAAAAATCTCTGAACAGAAAAAATTCTTACACTTTTAGCAAAATTCTTAGTGTGCCAGTATTTTAGTGGTTTTATAATTAAACATACTTAGCAAGTGAGGCTACCAACAGAAGCTGAGACGAACTTGCAAAAGGCCTGCACAAGTCAGCAGAATAGTGAATACAGTGGCAAACAGAGTCAGTATCAGCAAATAAAGGAGAATAAAAGTTTACACTAGGAGTCCCAAAATGTTTCCCATTAATATTATAACTTTCAAAGGAAACTGCATTCCAGTGAGGAGTTTTATTCAATGAACAAGTGTTGCTAGAAAAGGAAGAAAAGGAGCCATTGAGACAAGAGCTTAATAAGATGAGGCCATTCCTTGGCTCTCCAGAATATCCAAAAGGCTGCTAATTGGCATTAACACTCTTCGAAAAACACAGGCAGCTTCATGCTTCTGGGGGCTTGTCAACCTCTGACGAGGACACCACCCACAGATGACTTCACACTGACATTGCCAGCTTTATGCCCTTTCCCTAATTCAGCTGGTAGTGACTAAAGGTAAGCTGTTGACAGATCGCTGCTACATTCCTCCAAGCCCAGGAACTCGCAGAAACTTGGCATTGCTGTCCTGGTCCCATTGCTCGCCATTCTTGGCATTACACTGACCTCTGGTGGGCTGCAGGAAAAGAAGACGCCGAGAAATAAAACTGATAAAAAGCCAAGGAAATCACACCCTGCAACTTCGGTGGGAGTTCAGCGAGGGCACCCAGAAAGTCTGACTTTGAAAGTGCCTCACGACAGCCCGGCAGGAACACTGCCACACAAATGCCTCACTGCCTCAATGCTCACAAAGCACTTCAGAGATATTCCGGCTTTTACACACGATGCTCCCTCCAGACATTCTACCATCTTGTGTTAGGATTTCCTGTAACACCACTAAAATATTGTACCCACAGCAGCCCCTTAATCTTTAGGAAGAAAAGGAACCAAAGAACAGGTAAATCTGCAAGCTTTCTCTGCAACATACATCTCAATTTTTTGAAGTGTATATGCTTAACCTTCCTTGACTCTTTCCAGGCTATATTTAACTATTTTTGTTTATTTTATTATCTTCTATTGCATATTTCAGTGTGCCTGAAGGCAAATTGCTTGTTTTTAGGAGTCTGACCGTTTCAGTGACCGGTTTTGTGGCATGCTGCCACAAATACCAGCACTGACAAAACTCATGGAGCAATTAATTGATGTTGGGAACAGAAATGAGGCCACAAGCCAGGAAGGGCAGGAACTGGTTTTCTTGCTGAAGAAAGCACAACAGGGAATTTTAGCCCTACAAGTTGGTGTTGGAATTTACTCAGGAAAACTAAGGACACACCCAGACAGAGTGGAACAAACCAAGATGTCTACTGCAGATTCAGATTTTGACTGCTTATTAGCATTCACAAGGAAAGCAATGACTACTGAAAAGGTTGAGGAGCCAGAACTGTGCTTACTGCACTTGCAGAGTTTAACTGAATATTGAACTTCACTCTCCCTTGCATATAGTGGTAAATTTATAAAGAACTAACTTCATTTGACATTATACTTCCTGGGGAGTGGTGGAGAGGGGAGCCCCCTTCTGAGTGTGCCAGTTGCCAGCTGTTGAATTATACTTTGAAAATAAGAAGTAAGAGTGAATGAAGAGATCATTTCTGATAGGCAATACTTTTTAGAGCTAAAGTTAATGTCATTTAAAGCCTAAATAGGCTATTTCAGTACTAACTTGTCAGAAATATTCTCAGGTCTGACAAAATACATCAGTGATAAGAAAAGGCCTTTTGTGCATGCTCAGGAAGTGCCCAAGAATATTTTAACAGAGAGGAAAAATTTCAGCTGGTAACAGCAGACTCTCTTCAGTGTTGGGTTCTGAGCAGCTCAGTGGAGCTTGAAAACACAAATGCTGTCCACAACTACTCAGAGACACAGGTACCTTGCTGCTGGAAGTCTGCAGTGCCACTTGCAAGCTGGGTTAACAGACCGAAAAGAAAATTGTGGAGAAGAATGTATACACTAGTGAGTGCAGACATTATCACTGCTCCCTCCCATGCTTTTTCCATTTGGTAGGATGACAAGTAGTGCACACAGCACTTTCAGCCAGCCAAACGATGACTTTTCAGAAAACCTTCAAGAACTTAATATTCTTTAGCCCTTTGACAATTTGGCTTAAAAAATATTGCCACCTGGCACTGAAATAATTCAATTATTAAATCATTGATCACATGTTTAGGAAACAAAAGAGAAAATAATATCCCACCATAAACTTCAAAGACAAAATGGCTGAGTGTCTTATGTCTTTCACTAGGTAGGTTCAGCTTTTCTTTCTTAATCATTGTAGGGTCAAAATTCTGCTCTCGTGCCCTGTGGTAAGTTGACAAACTGGAATACATCAACCTCTGCAGGCTACTGGACAGTGGTTCAGCTTGGATACCCCATGAGAGGCCACAGAGCTTCAACAGGGCTTTTTATCAGCAGCTAAATCGCAGCTGCTAACCATGCAATCTGAACATCAGGGCCAACTGGGACAGCCAAGCTGGGACAGAAGTGTCCTGACCTAGCAAAACAGGACTCACACTTTAACCTTCTGTTAAACCTCCCACATATTTAAATGTGGTATCTGCTTCCACCTCAAGAGGTTGTTCTTCTCTACTAGATAACTAAAAATTGCTAGTTATGCCTTCAATTTATCATGTCCTGGTTTTGTGGGAACATTTGTAACAAATAAAATTATCACAGATTCAGAGATTAGGAATTCAGACTCACTGTGATCAGCTAGAGGAGAGATCACATGAAGACATTCCATTTTGAATTATGCTGCCACTTTCAGAAAAATTCTAACCCTGATTGGACTAAATGAATCAGTTTGAAAAAGTAAATAAATCCAGCTGTGCAGTATCATCTCCTGTCCTTTGTAATTGTGCCACTGATTATTTTTACTGTCTTGAAAGTTGTTCAGTAAGAAGAGAAACACAGGATGTGTGACCAATGTCCCTAACCTATGTTTATGATCCAAAAAGCTTTGACCACTGTTTTCTCATGGTATACAATTGCTTCTGCATGCTTACAGATGACACCAAATTGAAAGGCTTGAGGGAAGGGATTCTATTCAGAGAGACCTCGACAGGCTTGAGGGGTGGGTTCAGAATACTTAGTGCTGTCCACCCTGGAGAAGAGAAGGCTACAAGCATACCTTAGAGCAGCCTTTCAATACCTAAAGCTGGCTAATAAGAAAGATACAGACAGGCTTTTTACCAGGGCCTGTAGTGGCAGAACAATGAACAATGGTCTGAAACTAAAACACGAAAAGATTTAGATTGGACATAAGGAAGAAATTTTTTGCTCTGAGGATGGTAAAATCCTGAGTCAGGTTGCCCAGAGAAGCTGTGGATGCCCCCATTACTGGAAGTCTTCAAAGCCAGGTTGGATGGGGCGGCTTTGCGCAACCTGGTCTAGTGAAAGATGCCCTTGCCCATGGCAGGGAGTTTGGACTAGCAGGTCCCTTCCAACCCAGACTATTCTGTGATTCTGTGACTCAATAACAACTCCTGGGTCACCTGAAGTGACCATGTTTTTCATATAGCCAATTAGTGTTCTATGGGTGGAACTGCATTTTCTCACTCAGCTATTCAAGTTCTCCTGTATCCCCAGGCATAGATAATAAATGTCACAGATACTTAAAGCTTTTTCTTCGCTGTACTTTTCACTTAGATAATCAAAATCTAGTTAGATTCTACTTAAGCTTCTGTCCAGGCAGCTGTCCCTGAGCTGCAAATCAACACTTGGCTGTATCAGCAACACAGAGTAACAGATCTCCACTGATTTAATAGCTTGACTGTCAGCAGCAATCTCATCAGTGTCCCTCCAAGACCACTACTTGTGAATTTTAGGTATCACTTTACTCAAAGTGCTGACCTTTATGCATGCATAAGTTTGGCTTGAGGCAATGCCTAAGACAATCTTCTTCATGGGGAAAACAGAATTTCAAATGACAAGCCAAAGCTATTGCAGGTGAATCTGCTTAAAATGAATGTTGACATTATTTTAGTTTTTGCTATAAACAGAGCATGAATATACCCTGTTTTAGACATGTGGAAGCACAATGATGCAAAAAGTAATTTCTGTAAAGCAAAATAATGCTGCACCCAGGGAAGAATGCAGGCTTTCCCAGAAGCTTTAAATGGTGATATCTGCTTGCCCCTTACATTTTTCTTTTATTTATCTTTATTCCTAACTGTCTCAGCTGCAATGAATCATGTCTGGGCATTAGGCAGCCTTTTCATGATCTCCTGTAATGTAAGGCGTCACACTTCAGGCTGTTCTGCAGAAGTGACTTGGCAACTCTGCATTCTGGACACTGTGCTCCCTCTGACATTCCCAGGTAAGGAGAAGCCAAAGGCAGCAAGCAGAGCACAGCAGCTCCAAGAAGCAGAGCTGTACAGGTTTCCCTACAGCTGGCACCAGCCTCATCTTGCTCTTCCCTAGGCACGGTGCTGGTTTATCCTCCTGGCGTACCTGCCTGCTCTAGTTCCCCCTTTCTTCAGGATTTCGAATGTGTGAACGCCGCCACTTGCAGGGTCAGGAACGTGGGCACTGCACGGAGAGCTGAGCTTCTGCCAGGGCTCACGCCTGCAGCACCGAGGACTGTCGCGGCTCGCAGAGTGAGCTGAGGCCGGTTCTTCTCTCCGTGTGCTCCTGGCGGAGCGAACAGCAGCACACTGCTGGGATGGACGCGGCCGAATTGGGCTCCAGAACACAGACACAGAGCCAGGTGCACAAAGGAGACATTGGTTACTCTGCAAGGCAGCAAAGCGGAGGTTCCTACAAACCAAGCACGCCAAAGGGTAAAAAGTCACAGCTTTTGCACGGCGAAATTTACATGAAGCCCCCTAGCACACATTCTGCGCCTACATAATGCGTATTTATTTCTGTGATGTACTCTCGATCAACTCTTGAAACACAGCCCTTCCCTTTATTAAGCAACTCCTACTATGTAAGTTATCTGACGGCACTGGTTATGTTTACAAAAGCAGAGAGGAATTCAGCCTGGCGACAGACAATTCAACCTGAAGGCACCGTGAACACAAGACGGGGGTGTTTCCGCGCCGTCACCTCACCCTGATGTGCCCCCGTAAAGACACAGGGAACCTTCTCGCCGGAGCCCCCACACCGCGAGGGCACAGGCAACACCGGGAGCTTCCACAAGGAGCAGGAAACACCGTGATCTTCCACAAGGAGCAAGAAACACCGGCAGCCTCCCCTCCGCAGCCCCTGCCCTCCTCGCCGGCTGCAGCACTGCACATTAGCAGAAAGCGGGCGGCAGCATCTCGTCTCCATGCCGGGGGCGCCTCTATCGCCGCGCTGAAACAGGGGCCCAGGGCCGATGCTTCTCTGCACCCCGGCGCCTTTCCCGGGCGAGTCGCCGGCTCAGGACTCCTTCTATGTGGATGGCTGAGTCTGTAGTCTCGCGTCTGCGGCAGACTCGGTCCGCGGCCGCTGCGCTGCGGGAGGAGGAGGCGGCGCACGGAGTGTCGTCCCCCCGCGTTTCGGGAGGGATGGTTCACCCACGAGAGGCGCGCCGAGCGCAGCGGGGCCGCTGTGCGGTGAGGTTGTGGTGGTTGCCGCTGTCTGCCCTCGCAATCGGGCACTTACCTCAAGTACGTCTTTTTATACTCCTTGTACTGTTCGTGTATCTCTGTCGCTCTTCCAAATGTGTCTTCTCCCTTTTGCTTTGCTCCCCCCCCCCCCCCGCCATGAAAGCAATGGAAGTCGGTCAGTGGCCGGAGAATGCACCAACGTCACCAAAAGATGTCCCAAGAGCATGGTATTATTGGCTTTTCTTCTTACATGTTTGCTCTGCATAAAATATTACTTAATTGTGAATTTTGAAATATTTCATCAACTGGTTAATTGCTTTTTTCCATAAGCTGTGAGTTGGATTTTGTAGAGATAAGGAGTTCCCATAGTTAAGTTTTGGCCTTTGTGTTGCTCATTCATTCCTGTCCAGAATGGGTGTGGTGTCAAAAAAGGCGAACAGGAATTCTTGCTCAAACTGATTTGGGGAGCTGGTTATGTACCTTCCTCCTCTCTGTTTTTGCAAGGACAAAAAACTCAATCTGTAAAAATTGTACGGTTGAACAGCTATATAGTAGATTTTATTTTTCAGTCTTTTAAAGTGAAGAATCTAACAGTTACTAAAAGAGGAAAAGCTAAAGTTAAAATGACTATTTTTAGCATTGTTTAGTTGTTCTGTCTATAATGATCTTTACATTTGCAGGTAATTAGTACATAACTTTTCAGGCTTCCTGCAGTGGCCTGTAGTTGTTCTTTCGTAAAAATATATTTACAGCTTAATACTCAGGTGTAAAAAAGATTAAAATCTTCCTAATGGAGAAAAAAATTGTGGGGTTTTTTTGTACATTTGTGGGTTTGTTATTCAGTATTGAATATTATGTTGTCTACTCTTTTCCTGGGCTTTCCTTGATGCACTTTTGAAAGTGTAAAGTGTACTTTGATATTGTCAGATTCCTGCCAGAATGCTTAATGCTGGGAATGCTTCTTACAGGTCTCCAGTGTGTTTTGTTGGAAATTCAGGATCTCCCAGGATAGCCTTCTGTGGTGAAAGCCTCCAAGCATGAGAAGGGCACGTGGGAAAAAGCCACCAAGTGTTGATTGCACAGCTGTGAGTAACAATTCTTTGCGCAGCTCTGTCCTGCAGCCTGCTCTTACAATGATGCAGGCTTTCTGCTGAGAAGGAAGTGTGGCACAACGACTTCAGAGCAGAAGTTAGAACTGAAACAGTGAGAGTGAGATCAGCCTGATGGTGGCTGTATTCTTATCAACAAGAGCAAAGTGGAACCTATAAAATAAGTTTTGGTGTGAGTGGCTTGTTAAATCAGTATGTGGCTGCCAGTGCATCCAGGACAAGGACGTGCTTTTTCATGTTTCCTTTTAAGGGTGTGATATTGTGGAACAGTTCAGAACACAGAAGGAAATGTTGAGAAGATGGGCAAAACATGAAATTTGGAATCTCATATGCCAAATACTGCTTCACTGTAAAGTCTTTGAAAAGCCAACCCTACTGAAAAGCTGAGTAGTGCAAGTCAGCCCAAAATTCATTAGTGGTACAAACAAGATATTAATAAAAATTGCATGCACTGTCAAATTTTCTTTGTTGCTGAGACTGTGATTTGTGTAACCTACATACCCAAGGGTGTGACAAGTAATCCCAGTCTTTGAAGCCAGGAACTTCTAGGTCAGTACTGGGAATCTGGTGTCAGAATGATCCAGTACTACATCACTGTAGTTTTTGTTTGGGTTAGTTTTTTTTCAGGAAAAAATATAACTAATCTTCAGTGAAGAGATGAAACTCCTTAAAGCTGGCTACGATGCTCTTGAAAATAGTAACATCAGAAAGTTTCATCAATGAAATGTGAAAATCTGCTTCAGCAACACAGATGCTGCTGGTAGGAAATGAGCCTGTGAAATCCATGCACACCTTCTGCACCCCAGGCACTGGGGACTTCTGCAGGGCTGAAGAGCAAGGTGGGCACTCTTTGTACAAACCTGTTGGACACTGGGAAGAGAAATGTATGTGTAATCTAGTATTAGTAATGTGTCCAGTAACAGGGCTGCTGCTTGTTTGCCAACATAAAATTATTAAATCTTGTGTACTATTGGCTTACTGTTCTCAGAGTGTTTTCTAATGCACAGTCATATTGTATGCATGCATTAGTGCTGCAGAACTTTCTGTTGATTCCCACCAGCCAGAAAATGTTACTACTGCCACACCAGCTGTAGTTACCATCTGAATTCTTGCTTGGGTGGGCAAAGAGTGTCTCTTGCAGGCAGGCTCTCTAAAAATTAGATTTGCAAATTTTACCTTCTTGCTTTTTTCCCAAGTGATGAAGGGAAGCTCATCTTCGTAATTTTGCATTGGTCTTGGGGACTTAGAGGATGTTACTGAAAAGAGCTGTGTGCTACATGTGTCCAGTCTCACATTGTGTGTTTATTTTTTTTCCTTAGGAAGAATTGTTAGAACCAGCCTGAGAGCAATGCCTATCTATGCAAATACTCTAAGAAACAAAAAACTGTTTAAAAGATGGACTATTAAGCCTCCCTGTAGAAAGACAAAGTGCAATTGGAGCACTTTGCTTCTATTTGACAGTTCCGACTTCCTCTGTGTTGTTGTTTGGACACCAGTGCACCGCTTTGGATGGAACAAAGCCTAGGAGCTGCTGAGTAGTTGGGATGTGATGACTTCAACCATGGTGTCCTGTAGTATTTGCAGATAGGGTTGGCTGAGATTTTTATTGAGGTGAGCAGAGGTAGAAATTTAAAAAGTAGAAATTCAGCCAACCTGGGTTTTAAAATAGAAGGAAAGGTGTTTATCCAACATGGAGAATGGCAAGCTTGGTTTATTATCACCTTGACCAGTTACATCATGTGGTACTTCAGCATAACTTGGAGTGAAATACTCTTGAAGTAATTGGGATTGCTGCTTATTTTTCTAGGAAGATTTAACACGAATCAATTTTATCAGAAGAACAAGTGCTTAAATTGTGTGTTTTGCAGTGTCTGATTTTTCAATACTGAATGTAGGCACGTTTAATTCTAAGCATAAGGTTGTTTCTTGTTTGTCAAGAGAGAAGTAGGTTTAGACAAGAGTAATTAATTTTTAGTGATCCAGCATGTAATTATGGGATGTTACCCTTGAAAGTTTAGAGTTTTTATTAGGGATTACATTCCCTGAAGATACCATCTGTTCAGGAGTTCTGCTCATGGGCCTTTGTTCTTGAAGTGTAAGACCAACAGGAGTAGCTTTTTAAAACTTTTTCAAAAACCTTAAGAGCAACATGTAGTGCCAGGATTTGATGACTGGTATCAGGTTAATTACCTTTCAACTAAAAAAAATGTAGAACCCCAAGATTAAATGTGTAATACAGGTGTTATAGTGGGGTAGAACAAGAGAAAGGTGAGGTAGAGGGAGTAGTAGGTGGGTGCAAGGGTCACAGATTACTTAAACAATAATGCTGGTAAACGTGAAGTATGGTGTTGGACATTGGGACTGCCTTTTATTTTGTATGACTGGCTAACTGAATTGCACCCTTGAAAAAAACATCCGACTGTAAGAATCTGCTCAGCAATAAAATCTGAAGAGAAGGAATAAGGAATTGGTATTCTGGAACAACCTACTACATGTACTGAAGCCCCACCTTGCAGGAACTGGGTGGACATTAGGTGCTCCTAGGAAGCAGAAAAGTAAGTACTTTGGAGTTTTGGGTCTTTTTTCTTTTGCTTCTGCTTTATTAAACTCCTTTATCTTGACCCACAAGGATTTTTTTCCATTTAATTCCTTCCCCCATCCTGTTAAGGAGGTGAATGACACAACAGCTTGGTGGGCACCTGGTGTCCAGCCAGGCTCAACACACCACAGCTCTTAGGAGAACAAATACAGGAATAAAAACAGACACAATAAGGAGAGAGTGTCTGCCACACTGACTCTGTATCTGTATGTTTGGTTTGACAGCTTACACAGTCTGCTGTTGCTCTCTGGTGATTTTTAGGTGAGAAAGGAAACTGGTATAGATGTGCACTGGAAATACAAAGCTTACACTGACAACTTCCTGCTACAAGATAAAATACTTAATCTGGAGAAGCTGTATCCTCAAGTGGATTTTAATTGGTACTACACCTGTTTTTACCAGATGGTGGTGTCAAATGAATCTGTGTTTCTGAAGTCTTTGCTCCTTTGTGTAATGTAAATAAGACACACAGGCAACCATGCAATGCCCTAAAAATTCAAGTTTTACTTGACTTTTAAATAACCTGGACACAAGTATTGACACAGCCATCTATCAAACGCAATTTAAAATAAAGCACACAGTTGCTTCATGAATACTTAATGTACATGGAACAAATGTATCACATTGGTATGTTCATGTATTTTGTCTTCAAATACCTTTCTAGGGAGTTTCGAGTTCAACAAATCTTCACAAAAGAAAACATGCTATCTCTTCAGTTCAATATTCACCTGTATAAAGGGAATGAATTTGGCAACTTAAATGGTAATGATTTTTCAACCAACATCATCAATATGAGCTTGATTAGAGTACAAGTTGCAGAGTTAGTGTTACTGGTAAGAGGTGCAGAGTAGAAACAGCAGGTCCAGGCTGGTTCCTAATGAAAGAAACCAGTCAACTAAGCAAGGGGACCAGTACAGGATACACAACAATGCTTTTGTGCTGTGGTTAGCAAGCCCTCTTTATTGTATAAAATACATGTTTTGCAAAAGGTTGTACAACTATGTTGTAGTTGTTGCTAATTAGTGAGAGTTCTGTAACTTTCCAATGCTTAGCACTTACAGAAGTCTCAGAAGAGGTAAGGTTGAGGCACAAAGTTAAAACTGTTGGCCTGAGATCAGTTCAGGAGAATTAGGATGAGAATGCCTCAAATACCAGTCCTTTGTCCAAGTGAGCATGACTCTGTATGGCATTCAGCCCCAGGGTAAACTTCCCGACACAGTTATGCATCTCATGTCTTTTGCCTGACTCATCAGGATGTACAAGTATTTTAGACTGACATCCAGACTCCAGATCTGAAAATGGAACTGCCTCTAGGCAGTGAATGCCCCAGGAGAGCTGGGGAAGGGTGGCAGCAGAGGAGAGGGTAAGGTGTAGCTCAGAGCTGTGACAGGCTGGTCACTTCAAAATGTACAGCTGGTTATGTCTAGAAGGCATAACTGTGACACAGTAAGTTCTCTCAGTGATTGATCACTTGTGTGTGTCTCACAAAAATAGATCATTTTGTGCTTTCTGTCAAATGATTGAGGAAAAGAAGCTTGAAGGGAAAGGAAGATCACATGTATTAAAGAAATTTGCTTTTCTGTACTACTAGCTCACAGTGTTGCAAGTTTTGCCTTGTTTTGGCACAACAAAACATTTGGAAAATGTGTAACAGAGGCAATATATCTTTAGTCTTTCGTGAACACAAAACTGAATTATAGTGTCCCAGGCTAACATCAGACTTGCGAAAAACCTGCTTCCTACATAGTCTCATCAGGGAGTAGACCACTAACTCAGATCTAGGCCCTGCTCTGTAAATTTCTTATTTAAATGCAAAAAAGTTGCCTTGATTATGAAACAACTCTCCAGTGACTTGAGAATTGAAACCTTTCACTATTAGACTAGACAGAATCCTATTTTCTGATGTAGTGCAGTAAGTAAAATACCACACACTTGGCTGATGGTACCCAGCAGTAACACACAAAAGCCCATAGGAAGATGAAAGCATACATTCTTGACTGGTATTTAAAGACTGGCAAGATAGGTACACTATGTACAGATAATTCTCAAATAATAACACAAATCCTCCTGCAGTAGTAGATGTGTGCTACTTGCCTGTGCCTGGGTAAGGATAGCAGACTAATGGTAATGATTTAGAAAGCAGCAAACTACAAGCGTGTAATGCTCCAATCTGGAACATCATCTGAAAGGAACAAGGAGCAGCTTTCATTGCAGACACTGTAACCAGTTCTTGTGTAGTTTATCATTTTTCAGTTGTCTTCCAGAAGATTGTGATGCTCTCAATTAAGCCATTTCACCATAGTGATTTTTTTTTCCTAGGGGTTGGTTGGGGTTTTTGGTGTGGTTTGGGTTTGGATTTTTTTTTTTTCATTTTTTTTTGGGCTTTTTCTAACTGTTGTTCATGACAATACTACACAAGGTCATAAACAGATCCTAAAGGATCACTTTAAATTGGAACAATGACAATGAAACCATTTTAACAAACTTACAAAACTTAGCAAATACTTTAAGCCAAGCCCAACAATGTCCTAGAATTAAATCCGTAGTAAATTTAAAAAATTCTGAAGAACCTCCATGAAAACTGAATTTTTGCTACAGAAGGGTTCTAACTCTTTCCTAAACTTAGATTTATTCACTGAGACTGTAGAAGCAGAGCTGTCCCAAGTAAATGACCAAAGAAAAGTATTTATTAAGTGAATGTGCCTTCCCAGGTAGGATGCAGCATTCCCAACCTACAGACCACTCCATACTGTGATAGGAATATACAAAGAGTATGGCTGCCATGCTGGCTAGTAACATCCCCCTGACCACCTCAGATCATGAAACAATGAAGAATCAAAAAATGAAGTGGGGAATAAAACACATTGTACAATGTTTCGCTTACCAGTTTGGTCAGTTTAAATGTATTTTAGTAATCCCATGCCTCTTGTAAAGTGTAACTTTGACACCTTATGCCAGCTCCAGTTCTCAAGCAGTGCTGCTTTTCTGACAGGGCTGCAATTGCCTGGTGTTGCTTGGACTGGAAGACATAGAATCACTGCAACTCTGTGTGGGTTGTGGGGATTGAGTGTAGAGAGGACAGATGTAAAAAGGCACATGAGTTGCTACAACTGTTTACAGTGCTGTTTACTATTACTGACAAATTCAGTACTTGGTTCAACGATTACACTTAGCAAAAATTACTTCTACAACACAAAGACTTTGCTAAGCTCCCTGGCAAGTCAGCAACACCTGAAGGCTCATCCATGTGCTGACTGTGGACAAATGGGAGGCAGAGAAGTGACTCAGATATTTGTGAGAAGTGATAGGACAAGAGGAGAGCCAGGCATTACTTCAGATGTACATTAGAAGATAACCCACTCAATGTGCAGCATCATTAAAACTTAGTTCATGACAATAGAAAAAAAAATAGTTCTCATACCTGAAATACTGCCTTTGTCATTTTAACATAGTAGAAATGGCTCAGAGAAAAGTGTCAGATTATTTTATATGAAAAGAGATTAAGGCAGATTTTGCTAATCTAGTTTAAAAAAAAAATCTATTTGCTAGCTGTCTTAAATACTACTCCACAAGTTTCATTTAACCAGCACTGAAGTGCCTTGCTAAGCAGTCTTAATACAGTGGGTCAATTTACATTCCCCAGTTTCCAGTGTGCTTTACTACAAGTTGGTAAATGTATTTCTGTGGTATGGAATGTTCATTTAAATAGTCCCTCTACATAAAAGGACATTCAAAATTTGTAACACTTTAACCTGTCCAAAGCAAAGTCTGTATCACCTCTGGAACTCATTGCTACAGCATGTTACAGAGACTATTGTTTTTGAGCTAAAATGGGTTGAGCTGGAATTTATATCAACAACATGAGCATCTGTTATTGTGCTAGGCTAAAATAGCCCTTGTAAGAGCTATCTGTCCTTATGTCTCAGGACATAAGTTGATCCCCATAAAAATTGTGAAGATAATTTCCCCATATCACACTGTATTGCACAATTGACCAAAAATATGACTATTTTACTTATCTTGAAGCATCTGGTCCTGATCATGTCAGTTAACAGTCACTTCTTGGAACAAGGCTATTCAGTTGCAGAGCAGACCATGAAGCCCGTTTTGTTGCAGCAATTTTGTTGTTGTTAATTTTTTGGAAATGTAACTGCTGATCTTTCAGTTTTGCAAAGACTTTTGGTTTTGGTTGTCTATCAGGCAGCTTGTCCTCAATCAGTCACACCACTAGAATGGTGTTGGTGATAAAACCATTGCATGGTCTTCCCAGCCAGCAGGCTGCACTGCCAGGTGTCCTGAAGGAAAGACCACCACGTCAACTTCAGTTCCTTCCCTTGCACACATAAACAAATTCTCACTTTCCAAAGACCAAAATCCATTCACCATCTTCAATTCGTCAGTCAGGTCTCCACCTTGAAGCGTGACACCTGTACAGTTTTTACGATCTTAGTGGCGGGTTTTCCATCAATATTACTAGTGGAGAGCAGAGATGGTTCTTCTATTAGGCTGTCTTTAGATCCATTCTGCCTCTGAAGAGAATAAATTAAACATATTGTTGAAAAGATACAGCAGAATTTAAACACTGAATTTTCCTAACTGTTGTTATGAAAGCCTTAGGCTACAGGTATAGCAATTTATATATACATATATATACACACATCAGGAATATTAAAGTCTCTATATTTATTTGGTCAAACAGAATTTTTTTCCCCTTTTGCCTCCTGCCAATTGCTGCCCCTTTGTGCTATTGCCTGTTCAGGAAATGCATGATTAATTATTTGATATTTAGCAAAACACTGCAAACAAACACAAGGAATTAGTGGCCACTGTTGTGAGGGAGTCTGGGGCAGAGGGAAAAGAGAGGTGTTCAATAGACACTGAACATTTTAACATTAATAGTATGGTGAGTTAGTTATCTGGAATTCTTCCTTCCATGTTTTGGTTCTCCTTTTGTGTGTTGGTACAAAAGACCTGAGAGTGCTTTTGAATAAAATTTGCTTCTCACATTTTGAACTCAATAAAACTATCAAAACTGAGAGATATGGTAGAGTAATACCTGATGAAAGACAGTGATTAAGTTAGATTAACAAAAGGCAGGTTCTGTCCTTTTTAGATGTCAATAGCCTAAAAAAAAAATCAGTATTTTCAGGAAAAAAATAAAAGAAAAAGGAAGAGAAAAGAAGCACTGTTTCAAGCCCAAGCAACAAAACTCTTCACAAGAACATCTGTGTATTTCAAGAAGTTGTGAAAGTCAGTTTTTCTTCTGTGAGGAGCAGAGATGCATCTTAGGGATGCATCAGATTGGGAAAGAGTTCTCCAGCAGCAGAAGCAGGTGCTCACAGGGACAGAACTACATATATTCTAGAATACAAACAAAGTGTAAATGTAAGTAAAAGACAAAAATTCAAATCACATTGCTGCTGGAAAAAGTCTCATCTTTATTTTTCACTGAAAAACAAAAACCATCTTAAATAAAGCTCTAGAGCCCCACTTCTCCCTCCAATAAAAAGGAAAATTGCAAAGGATGTACAATCACTAACCTGTTGAATCAGCTGGATGCTGGGCCCTTTCCCATCTGAAGATCTTGTAACAGGCAGTGGAGGGACCAGATCAGTTTTGACACTAGAATTATGATATCACAAAATGGATATTGCTTTAATGAAGTAAACTACCACTGTGCAGAGGAAGAAAAATGAAACTGACACAGACTGCTCTATAGATCTGAAAGGCTTTTATCAACTGACTTCAGACATCTGAGAGCTGGCATGCTGATTCTCTGTGGGCACCTTCATGGCATAGCCCATCCCATCCCTGTCTTTTCCTGGAAGCAGCCCAAATTGATACAACATTGAATCACAAAATGGTTCCGTTTGGAAGGGACCTTAAAGATCATCCAGTTCCACAGGCAGGGAACCTTCGACTATCCCAGGCTGCTCAGAGCTCCATCCAGTCTGGACTTGAGCACTCCTAGGAATGGGACAGCCACAGCTTTTCTGGGCAACCTCTGCCAGGGCCCTACCACCATCATGGCAAAGACAAGTGTCACCTGAAGTCATGGGTGTGCCACACCTCCTTCAGGGTGCTATCCAGCTAAAACTAGCCTTCCAGGTGGGGACTGCTTTTCATATTTTTAAGGCCTTGCTGCAACTGAGAATGGGGCTGTTGCTTTTCCATTCATAAGTACTCTTCAATCTTCTAGGAAAGACTGATCCGCCCATTGATGGAGGGGTTGTGCTAGAGTTCCCATGAAACAAATTACAGAGGTAACACAGATAACATCATAACTCTGTCAAGGATGAAGGTATCTGGGAAGGAACTCATGAATTCTCATCCCCATGGCAACTTTACAACCTGCCACTGAAGACCAATACAGGCTTATTTCAGCCTTCTCAGTTCTTTCTCCTTCCAAATGGACCAAGAAAGCCACTGAAGCTGAGAACAGATCATAAATTGTTTTGGAGTTGTTTCATTCATGTTGAGCTCTGAAGACACACTATTTGGGGGTTGCCTGAACCCTGTGCCACCAACAAGCCACGTTTATGCTGCTTCTGAGCACCATGACCTCTAAACAACTTTTGGGCTGCACTGGGCTCATCCAGTGCTAATAACCATGTTCACATACTTCACTTCAGACAGGACAGATCTCTCCCCATCGGAGCACTGGGAGCGCCGGTACTGCCGGTAGCTGCGGGGGGAGTGTGAGTGCCGGATGCGGATGGGGTCACCTTGAGTCCTAAGGGAGACACAGAATTCACAGTAGGGAACTGGTAAACCAGATCTTTGGCAGAAAACATAAATTCAGCTGCAGACTGAGAGGCCTTCCCATTTCTTACTAAAGTATAACAGATGGCTTCTTGCACTGGCTGAATTTAAAGGGCTGATGCTTCTTTTTTAAAGTCTGTGCTTGGAATTCAATGCTTTAGGAGAGCAGAGGTCACAAACTGGCATGCCCATGTTTGAGAATGAAACTTTAGTAAAGAATGCATTAATTTATACGTCCTTAACATCAGGCTTTTCTGCCTAGTGGTGTTTGGAACCACATTATAATGCAACCCAGGATCCCATTTGTGCCACATTCAGCTGCTTGCACTGACACGTGGAATCCCAAATGGGCAATTATCGCAGCGAAATGGATGTTGGTTCTGAAGGAAATAGCTATGCCCTGGCAGCTGCCCGTCACAAGCCAGGGAAGGGATTGCGGAGGTCAAAGAGTGCCTTGGTTGATCAGAATATTTAAAACACAGCAAAAGTTTAAGAACAAATAGATTTTCTTGTTTGTATTCACTTCTTTCTGGTTCTGTAGTTTATAATATAAAAAAGGTTCATGGCTAGGATATGGAGATACAGAACATACAGACAGACTCATGAGTGTGTGGGAGAGATTAGGAGAGATGAAGATTTTTTTTCATAGTTTGAAAAGGAAAAATATTAGCTTTTAAGATTATTAAATATCCCCACCCAAACCATCCTAGGTGAGTATTTGGAATAGATATGAGCTTACAGAGTATGTGTCAATCCATTCCTATTTCAGTAGGACAGAGTTCACACTAAAGTAAGAAAAGTGGACTTTTATAGTCACAAAAGAAAAATCTGACATAAACTCACTCTACTTTAGTGTATGGAATTTCTTTCAGTTGTTCCTCAGATAGGCCAGATGGATCCACAAGCTCTTTCCTATAGAGGATTAGGAAAAGTAAAAAATGTAACAGTAACCATGAAATGCAAAAAGTGCTTTTATTTTTATTATATTGGGCTCAAAAGATTTACTAGAAAAAGCTGTTGTCAGCCCTGAAGCTATCCTGACATCAAAATAGGACACCTATTTTGAAATAAGTGTAACTTCACCTTGATTGCTTCAACTGCATGTCGCATCCTGTTCCACCTTCCTCTCACCTCCCTGCAAATCTGATCTTGTTGCTTCACAGTATAATGAACATTATGTGTACTAAACACTGAATATGCTTTGAAATTGCTAAATATCTTCCTAAGGGGTAATAGAGCGTCATGCTAAAAGTGCCAATATTGGCATTCTGGAAGCCACATGGGAATAAGTCTCTAAAATGATGTATTGTTCTTTAATAATTCATTTATATATAATGGTCATTTTTATTCAGTGCACTCAGCAACCTGCAGTATCTTCTACACATAGCAGGTCATTAACATGTGCATAATTTACTGAAACTACATCAGTGTAGTGCCACACTGGAGGGGATTTTAATAACTACATTAAAGGCAAACCAAGCATCTCTCAGACCCTACAAGGACCATACTTACTGAATATGTTTCCACAGTTCTTCTTTAGCTTGTACATCTGGGCTTCTCCTATAAATATTGACAAAGACAACAAAGGCTGATCTGTGAAAACCATCATCTGACATGTTGTTGTTCAAATCACTTTTAACAGCACAGACCCAGCACAGAGATCATGATAAATGTAATCCACCAGTGACTTCAATTTTAAGGTTTGTTATCTCAGAAAATGCATTCAACTTCATTGCTTTGTTTGAACTGAAAAGTCATTTCTTGAACGACAGGCTCTCAATCACAATTCGAGTTCCACCAGCCTTCATCAAGAGCGTACATAAAATATAAACAACAGGAGAATTCCCCAAGCCAAATCACTGCCCAGTCACTGCCAACACTTATCCCTCCAAGGACAGCACATTTTGGAATAACACTTCTGAGAGATGTCCAGTGGCCCACAAAGCCCTTTGTGGGCAGGAGCAGGGACAGGCCTCACATCAGTAACCCCAGCCATTCCCAGGACACTGGTAAAGACCTGTGGCTCCACTGCAATCACAGTGAAGTCTCTCTCCTTCTGGTCATCTCCAAGAAGGGTTTCTGCTCAATTTATTTTTTTTTGGTGTCCAGTAGAAAAAAAACCGCCACCAAACGAATCAAACCAGCAACTATGCCTACTTATGCACCTAAATATTTTAGCAGGTATTTAATTCACACACAAAGAACTTACCAAAAATGGTGATTTCCCTGTTGCAGACATAGAGATGTAGCAAAGCAAGCCTGAGAGGCATGTCTTGCATTTTCTACTGAGTCACAGAATAGATATTTCTAACTGGAACCCCTTCATTTTTACTCTTTGTTTTCTATTGCAAAGTTAGTGCAAAACCACCACTGTTGTTAAATCTGCACCTAGAATTCACCCAAACCCATTCAGAGTAATAGATTAAGTTGAGATTTTAGACAGTGGCACAGACTATGTTTGCATGGAGAGATCAGATAACTCTTTTCATTGTCATTACATAAGCTCAGTGTCAACAGCTTGACGGTTCCACACCATCTAACATGTGAGGGACTCAACTTTTAGACACATCCAACACACATAAATGCTCCTAAAGTTTCTCAAATACTAAGTTTTACATCATCAGGTCATACAGTCTGATCTTTTTTTCTCTTAGACAAAAAGGCCTCTTATATTCAAAGATGCTTTAGGAGGGATATAATCCACATTTAGATGGAGACCAAGGAGGACGGCAGAGATCTGCATTTTTGCACCTCTAAATGGGGTCTTCCCTGCCCAGAGACAGAGATGTATCAGAAATAATTCCAAACTGCTCTCTACCATTAAGTTTGACTGTGTTCTTATTTCACGATTACCATGTTTGGCTTATTTCCAGATTTCAGCCTAGGAATAATGTTCAGAGACTTTTATATTACAGTAAATACTATGCAGCTGATGTAAAGGTAGAGTATTTTGGGATGGTAATTTTCTAGGGTACTTTTTAGATTTTGTAGGAGCAGAAGTACTAGGACATACTAGTTGACTGGTTTTATAAAGACCAGAGAAAGACCAAATGGTGAAAAACAACCTTAGTAGGGCTAAAATGAATTAATCCAAAACCTCCTCAGCTGTAGGGTTTTCCAGGCAGGATGGCTCCTTGTGAAACTGCTGTCCCTTCCAGCTTCTCAGGTTCTCATGATGGCAACAGCTACAGCACAGTTTACAGTCCATTTGTTCAGTCATTCTCTCTCAGAGCTTTTTAAAGCTTTGTGTGTTTCTGTTTATTATAATGCATTTAGTTTTCTCTGATTTTCACTTCTGTCTCTCCTTCTCCCTTCTTGCATTTACTTCTCTTTATTACATCTGTCCATGCTGCTTTTAACTCCCTAATGCAGTAAATGCAGTGGCATTTAACAGCCTTTTTCACCCTTCAATTTTGAACTGATTTCTGCCCCCATGAAGCTTCCTGCTCACAAAATAGCAGCTGCAAACCCTGCATTCACCCTGGGGCTGGAAAGATAGGCATCCTCTTCTGAGACTGAATAATCAGACAGTGGGGGATGTGAAAGCTCCCTGGAAAATGCCAGCTTCTCCAGGGAGGCTTTGTAATGCTTACAAGCCCTGGTTTGCCCGAGGAAGCAAAGTCCCAAGGTCGCTCCCTAACCCAGGACCCGCACAAAGCAGGGTATTGTGCACACCACTGACCCATCTGATCAGCTCATGGCTTTTACTTATTCATGGAAATACAGCAGTTCAGGACCTGGCCTTAAGTCTCAAGTATCACAAGGCATCATGTGAAGCCTCACCCGACAGTAAGAAATATTAATTAGTGGGGCAGCATGGAAAGAGAGCGGTTAAATAAGTGGTTAAATAAAAACTAAGGTTTGTAGTCTTTCTAGGAACTGTGCCTCCTGCTTTCTGTGACCTGCTCCAGGTATTTTGCTCTGTGATCTCTGCCATTTTCCCTCTTTCCATCCCTGCAATTACACTAATAATAAAGACTTTGCTGTACAGTACCAATTTAGCAGTATGGCATACCATGGAAAAAAAAGGGAAAAAAAAGGCGAAGTACAATGATTCCTCAGAGCAAACTTCTTTTAGACTTCACATCCTGCAATTAGTTATTTTCCATCTGTTTAAGAAGTGTTACCATACTGGGATAACCTTACAGCATTTATTCAGGTTACCTCCCCACCAAAGAATATAAAGAAATATGATACAGATAAAGTAACTTAATTAAAGCATTTTCTTTCCAAAGGCCTATTCCTGCTTCCTTTGAAAGAAAATGATGGAAAGCTTACAAAAAGAAAGGTGAAATATAAGATGAAATGTAGGTATTGCATATACTGCATAGGAAATTCATGTTTGTATGGTTCTTAAGATCCCACAACAAAGTAAATCTTTAAAGCCAGATCACAATCCCCCTTTTCTCTTGGTTTTCGTCTTTTTACTGTGAATTTTTTCAGAACTCACAGTTTTGATATCTAGGACTCAGATTGTCCTGTCTCAGTATCTGAATCAATACCTTCTGGACAATTTGCATGCTAATCAGTTTCTCTAATGCCCAAGAAACCTAATGGGAATTCCCAGTAAGTGATCAATCTCATGGGGCTTTTTTGTTTATTTTTTATTTCGTTTGCACAAGCTGGAAGAGCTCTACACATTAATAAGGTCTACATTATTTTTTGTGCCTGCATCTGCACCCTTATTAATATTTCAGTTTGAGTCACAAATGGTAAATTTAAATAGCCATGGAATTTTATGGCCATTCTTCTTAATTAGAAAAAGCCCTTTGGCTACACAGATGTTTTACATGCACTCTTGAAAATAAACCCTGTGGAACTAGAATTGGGAGCTCTCTGCATTTGCTGATTCCTTGAGGAGAAAGAAAGGTCAAATTCCTTTCAAATACTTTTATTCCCAACACCACGGAGACACCACCTTGCCACCACGGATGATTAGTATTACTCATTATCAAACAAATGAAACACACTGTGCCAGGCACAGTAACAAACATTTCAGCCACTACTTCACATATCCAAAGGGAAGCTCTAGTTACGAGTGCAATAATGAACTTACTGTGAAAGAATTACCTGTTCTACTGAATTTAAGGTTTTGTATCAATTTTTAAATGGGCAAGTTGAAATGACCATATGACAACATTTAAAACCAAAACAACCATAACCTATGGAATTATGTTTCCTTTTCCTCTGGCCTGTGTCCAGTCAAGTAAACAAACAGCTGAGCCAAACTAAATTAAATACATTCTCTTATAAAGTACTACAGGTCAACAGCTAAATGCCTTTTACTCATTTTTTTCTCAAAATGCTTTTAAAGAAGTTCCCATTTTTCTTTTTTAGTTCCTACTTGCTTTTGTGAAGGATTTCTGTCATACTTAGGAAGTTTGGGCTTATCTCATTGTGGATTTGCTTGTTTTTGTGGGGTTTCTTTAACTGGAGAGTGTGATAAAAAGGAGAAACTCATGAATAACTAAAGGAATAGCAAAAGGAAATGAGAAGCCCTCAAAAATCTTCAGGGCTTCCTAATTCTTTGCTTCCTCTAGGACCTTTGCTTAAGTTAGATGCTTCACATTTATGTTTTTTTGCTAATAGTAGTTCAAATTAAATATAATCAGAATGTCACTGTGCTGGAAAATCAAAGTCATATCATAAGTTAAGTTAACCACAAGAGGGAACCCATGCTGTCGAAACAATGAGATTTACCTGGCCTGTGGGTAAAAAAGAAAAGTTGGCTACAAATGTTATCTAACCATTATTAACGGAGTACATTTCCTAGTTTACAGCACTTTCTGTATATAATAAAAGAAACAGAAATCAAGTTTAATCAACTGTATTTTCTGGATTCTATGCAAGTGAGCTTTAATATTCCTGATTTTTAGCAATATATCATTGTACAATTACCCCTAATAACACATGACTTCTATGCAGCTGAAAGTGAACAAGTCTGTACAAAGCCTTTTAAGGTAGAAATTCCAATATTTGGACCTTTAAAGATAAATTCTATTCCTCATAAAGAATTAAAACTCTGCACTGTGAAACTGGAGACAGCAATGAGTTCTAGCAACACAGACAACTGAAAACAGAACTCAAGTGGATTTCAGTGCTGGAAATTTCAATGCTGACTATGGTTTCAGTGATACAAAACAATGTGTCTATGCCCCCAAACCAGGGCATTTTAGAAGAAAAACGTAAACTAAAGGAAACCAACATTTTCATTAGCTTGAGAAAATTAATTTCAAAAGGTGATAACTTCACCATGTCAGAACAAGCTGTCAGCAGGAACAGCAGTGCCTGGCAGTACGGCTCCATCATGGAAATCCTGACACTGGGATGCAATATATCACTGACTGCTGCTTGTCAGGGATAATTTGACATGGAAACAGGAGCAGCTGCTTTCATCTGAACACCACTGCAGATATTATATGATTAAACAGGTGTGCATGTATTCCACAAAAATGTTTGCAGCTATCAAGTAAAATCTCAATATTTCTTCAGACTTGCTGCCCAGAAAAGAGGAATCTCTGTACTCATTACAGAACTAATGTTCAATAAGCCACACAATAACCCAGAACTTCTTCCCAGGTGATGGACAGAGTTTCTCAGCAGCTTTGTTACAAAGCCCTCTCAGCGTTATTTGTGCCCTAAAATTCAAATCACTAAATGAAGGCAATTTGACCACAAAGACAAATCTGCTAATGCGGGAGCATGCCATATGAAAATCTCTGCTCCTCAGCAGCTGAGGGCCACGACCACACTGGAGATACTCCTCCTGCTCTTTAACATGATTCAACAGCCTTCATTTACACATCAAAGGATGCAAGGGTTACATACGATCGAGATCTGTGCCTGGACCGCCGGTAGTTTGGATCTGCCGGGGTTTTCCCCTTCTGCCGCCGAAGCACAGCTTCCCACTGAGGAGCCGAGTCAACCATGTCATTCTCCTGCCGTAATCTGCGAAAGAGGTACCAGGAGTTTAGCCTGAGGGCTCTGATGCAGGATGCTCTGAGAAGCAATGGGGTATTTTTTTTCCCCTCACAGAAGTCCAATTCCTGCAATGCTGTCCTTAACCTTTCATCTTGCTAATTTTAACTAACACTCCTAAAACTACATTAAAGTGTAAGAACTATATTAAAAAATCCTCACTGATTTGTTATTTAGAAACAGCATGAGCCAAAAACATAACAATCCATGCCTTTAAGGACAGACCCACAACTTGAATTCTTCTTCCCAGCCCAAGCTGAGCGCCGGGCATTTTTTCCTCTGTTTACATATTCCACTTTGCCTCATCTGCAGCAAATGGGAGACCGACATTATGACACAAGGTTCTATTACTACAACTTTCACAAGTACTTTACTGCAGCATGCACCTTCCTAGGACCCAGGGAAAAATGCCCTTCGTGAGTCCCCACTCAGAAGAATCATCCTTTCATCCTAACCTGCAAAAATGCCCAAGATGCATGCAGATCTCCATGGCACTCCTTCTGCACCATCCCCTGTGAGGGCTTGGTCCCTGTCATGGCTTGTGTGGATCTAAATTACATGCTATGCCTTCTATTTCTTCTTTTTTTAAAATTGGTTTCTTTAAAATCCATTACTTCATTAATGGATTGTATTACGGATTGAGCCAAATGTCAAAATCCTGTCAACTCAGCACATCTGTTAGCAGGCTGCAGTAATTCCACAATGCCACAGCCCTGCAGGCAGCCAGGCAGTGTTTAACCAACTTCCACAGATGCTTCCCACAGTTTCAAGGCTGCACATGTGACTGCTGGGGCGAAGTGCTAAGGTGGTGGAGCGAATGGATATGCTTGGTCACAGCAGTGAATTTAAAATGCAACAGGGATTTTAAAACATCCCTGGAAAAATATCACCTGAGTGTGGATTGCATGGTATGACTAGCATACTGGAGAAACCAGAGGGGAAGACTGACAGGTAAAACAAAGAAGCCAACAGAGAGAAAGGGACTACACTGAAGATGTAGGCAATGCAAAGTATGTTGTTGTTGCTCCTCACTTCAGATGTACTTTTCTCTTTGAGTTTTGAATTGTATCAGGCTAAACCAGCTACACAGGCTTCTGCTTTTCCTTTAATCAGATCTTCTCTCACATGCATAATGAATTTTGAGCTCGATCCCCAACTACTGTAAACAGCCACAACTCTACCAAATGGTATGAAGCATCTGGAGAAGACTGCAACCTCAGGTTTTGATTTCTAAGTAAATCTTTTTAAATCTGTAATCTGCTGACAGGTATTAACATAAACTTCTATGTAAGGATTTAGTAGAAGGACTCACACAGCAACAAGTAATGAGTTGTGATTTTCATCCCAAATAATCCAATTTGTGCAAACAGCACTCACCCCATATGGTATAAACACCACCAACTGCCTCCCACACACAGCAGTCACTTGCACAAAAATACTGAAAATCTGAATATATAAAGCAGCATTGCAGCTATTAAAACAAGTGGTGTCAGCATGCTCAAAGTACTGTTGCACCACAGCAGAACTCTGTTAGATGGAGACACGAAGAAACAAAACATCCATTTTGCAGCTGCAAAGAAAGGTACTATGCTCACATTTAACAAGGCAAAAGATGACCAAGGTACCGCAATCTCTACATGAAATATATTATTTGAATGCAATGTTCAAATTCTAATAAATTCAGGGCAAATTTTTTAGCTTTGTGGTGACAGAAATGACGAAAAAAAAAAAAAGCTGAAAGAAGTTTAACTCAAATCCTAAATTTCGATTTGCAGGTACTTTTGAATAGAAACTGTTGCCCTTGTATGGTACAGAGAAGTGGTGGAGTCTCCATCCATGGAGATATTGAAAAGCTGCATGGGAATGACCCTGGACTACCAGCTCTTGGTGGCCCTGCTGGAGTAGTGGTTGGACCAGATGACACCCAGAGGTCCCTACCAGCCTCAACCATTCAGTCATTCTCTGATTCTAAGCGGATGGATCTTCTAAGTGCAGTCAGGAAGGAAACTATGCTTCAGTACATACTGTCTGCTCCTTTAATATATTTTTATCTACAAATAAATTTTGACTACGGGGTTGAAAAAGCAAATGCATTTCTTCTGTGATTGAAATATGCTCATCACAGGTTCTTCTTGACTTTCATATGAACATCTGCTTAGAAGAAAACATTCATGTAAAGGAGTGAAACCTCGAAGACTAAGATCAGGTAATAAGATTTTCCCTAAGATTTTTCTAGTGTTGTACCTTCAGAAGCTGTCATCTACATTTCTGGTTTTCTCTGATAATTTTTTTTCTTCCGCCAAATAGTTCACAGTGATCTCTTGTCATGTGAACAGCATACTCTACTATGACCAGAAGCAGATTTCTTTGGTTAATGTGAATATTCACTCATTTTATTCCAATAAAATAAAACTATTTTGTTTCTGCTTTTGTCAGGGACCTGATTATTGTCTAACAGCATAAACTTGAGTAACAGCAGTTGCAAGCCTCATTATGATGTCCTATTTAACCCTGCTAGGGCTGGCTCCTCTCTGAAAACAGGAAAGCTCCTCACTTTTCAGCTTGCATCTCACTTTTCAGCTTGTTGTGGCTGCTAACAAAACACAGAAGTTCATTATGACTGGTTGTTTTCCAGCACCTGCTCACAAGGAACAAGTCTTAGACTTCAAGCTCATTTAGTCTTGTTTAATCTAACACTGATAATGACTTTTTATCTGGTCAGATTTCAAGTGATCACCTAAGAACAAGAGATACTGAAACATTAACACTATTGCTGTATGTTACATTTCTGAAAATGTGACAAACTTAGGAACAACCAAACAATTTGACATTTTTCTTTTTAATTTTTTTTCCATGAAGTGAGGAAGGGTTGGTAAAGGCCCTTTCATTGTTCAAAAAATGATAAGCAGTACTTAATCCTTCTTACAATTCGGTCTTTATATCACCAGGAGTTCTTAAAAACATTTTTGTGGCCAGTCTCTAATTTCTTTCATTTGCTTGTGGAGCTCCCTGCACAAGGAGTTTCACAGGAGGAAAAAAACCTGGCAAGAGTGTTCTAGGAGAAAGGGATACAAAATACCATTTACTGCTGATCAGTGAAACTACACTCAGCATGTCATTTAAACTTCAGCTGGAAAACAAACCTTCATGCACACTAGGTTATTGTTAGCCAAGTACCTTACAAGACTGTGCCCTAATTTAGGTAAGCTTCAAAAAAATATCTCAGATGTGCTTTATACCATCCCATGTGAGTGTCACAATCATCTTTTTAGCATTTCTTTAACTTCTGCAAGTCATGCTGAACATGTAATTATCCCACATACTCCTGCAGCACTATCTAGCATGCAATTATTTCTAAGAGCTTTCAGAGATCTGTAAATCATTTATCACTGCATATAAAACATGAAGATATGATGGCAGCTCATGCAGACAGTAACTTAGAAAATTTGCCTTAAAACAATTCCTCTTTTGTCTAGTTACATTTCTCTTGCACTGTGTTTATGCAATATGAGGAAATTCTATGTGCTTTTAAAAAGTACATTTTCAGAAATGCCTCTAGGATGTTGTTATCTCCAGTGCAACATAAAATGTACAGCTTTGAAGGGCATTTATAGGAAATCAGTAGTTATGCTATCTTTTTCATACCAGCAACAAGAAAAATAGAATATATAATACAGGATAGCATGTTGTTAGCATGACAACAACTGTTGCTGTCCTATTAAAACTTGATGCTGTACACATTTTGGGTTTGGGCCCACACCTGACATTTTGGAAAACAAAACAGTTAGGCAATTAAAGGCATGAATTTAAAAGCAACACTGAGATTCATATCCACTAAATATATTTTTACTTCTCAAAAGCTTCTTTTCTGCTTGAAAAAACCTGTGCTTGAATTTGTGAAGTATTGAAGTATATGCTGAGAATATCATTATCAAGATATTATCCACTTTATTTGCATTTATATTGCAAGTCTTTTGTAAGTGTGCCCCGTACTTGATCTTGTGGCTCATTACTGAGCTCTTCCCAAGCAACAGGAGGGCAGGCATTTGTTGCATACAACTGTAATGATGTATTCTGCAATTATCACTCTTCTTATTCAGAAAAGGGTCTTAAGCTGCCTCAGGAGGACTCTATACACATAAAACATGTTAGCTCCCTTCTTACTAGGTTTATCTGAGAGAAGTCCATCCCCATTTGCCTATGTTTCTTGTCTCCTTGTCTAAAATATTTAATATATTGTCACCTGTTTCTCTTCTTCCGATGCTCTCTGTTGGAATTTTCGGATTCACTGCCACTGCTGGTGTTACAGCGGGACCGTGACCTGGAGAAAAGCAACATCACAAGATGAATTTATCTACTAACACCAAAATTATTGCAGTGCTAAATGAGGAAAGAACAACACTGCAAAGACATTACTCGGAAAATCAGAATTAAAAGAGTGCTTGTCTACACCTGCAAGTCATACTATCTTTTCCTCATTAATTGATTGGGAAGAACTGCTTCAAAAGTAGTGTACCCAGAGTGTAGTATCAGGTGAGTGCTATTTTCATTTTGAATAATTTCACTGTTTCCTTAGTTTTAATTTTATAAATTTGTATCATTTTATCGTTCAGTATTCTTTTTGTATATGCCACATTGACGTATTTGTTGGAGGTGTAAAGTGTTTCATCTCCAATCTATATGCATTCTGACTCTTTTCTTCTTGCACGTTGTGGTACACCCAACAAAAATACGGAGTTCTGGATTTGCAGGCAAAACCAAATGCTCACAGATCTGTATTTTCTATTCCCCTCAACTTCCATCCTGTAAGTTCCTAAGTCTTCAGTCTATGGAGTCTGTTCTCCTGTCTCTCCTAAATTAGAAAATCATTAGTTCAAATATTTCCCCCTTGAACAAAAATGTGTTAGAATAATAGGATAGCTAAACTCTAGGAAAATCAGCTCAACCCAGCTTGTCTGAAGGGAATGTCGGGCAGCTTGGAATACCAGTAACACTAGGATTCTGCTGCTCTTTATAGAAAAAGAAGGCTGCACAACCTACAGGCAAACTCCTCTCTACTACCTGAGACCCTTAAATCCATGACTGCATTTTGGAGCAGACAGACCAACTGTCAGGGCTTTGGTGCTAGAAACCAGGACTCTGCCACTGTACCACTGGCTAGGTTCTAAGACTGGCACTCTCATCAAAATCTTGTTTGGACCATTTGTTCTTTGGTGTGAGGATGGTCTTGGAATGGTTGGATTTGATGATCTGAGAAAGGTCCCTCCTGTCCTGAACATTTCTGTGATCCCATGAATGCCCCAAAGACAGACATGTTTCTCTGCTATGCCGACAGCCCAGCCGATCAATGAGGAAAACTGACTGATACTGACAGGAGCTGGTCTACAAGGATTTAGGCCAGCTGGTGATGGTTTTGCTGCAATGGAAAACTGAATTTTTCTTCTGAGGTCTCAGGCCATGAAATAGGAGCTGTTAGGGGTTAACTCCTCATGATTCTGGTAGAGATACATATTTTCTTATGCCTCCTGGCTTTTCTTTTGCTCTTTGATAGCTGACATTCAATAGAGGACAGATTTGTTAAACTACACCTCAAATAAGCCAAGGAGAGAAAGGTGTAACAGGTAAGGGGAAGCATTTCATGACAAGGTAGGAAGTTACTGACTAGCACCTGCTCACTGCATGTTCTAGTGGTTTAAGAAGAAGAGCCCAAACAGGATGAGAGAAGATTGTTCCCAGGGAGCAGCACAGATGCAGCGTGGAATTGTTCTATCTGGTCAGGGACACACCACTCTGCTTTCTAGAGGACTAGGGCTAAATAATCAGGACACTGCTACAGATGTCATTCTGATACCCCTGAGAGCCTCATTAAATTCTCCGTAATACCAGTGAATTATGGTTGCCTTCATCAAATTCCTGAGCCTTTAAATGCCTGGGTCTATTGAGTGTGTTCTCCCCTCTCTCCTAAATTAGGAAATCATTAGCTCAAATAGCTCCAATTCAAACAAAAATGTCTTAGAATAATAGGGCAGCTAAAGTCTAGGAAAACCATTCAACCCAGCTTGCCTGAAGGGAAAAAAATTGACAAAGTGAAATTTCCACCAGAGAAGAAGCTTCTCCCTGTTGGAAAAGATACCAAGTTTAATTTCTTTTTATTTTATAACTTTAATCAAGTTTGTTCGCCTTAGCCCCAGAGGAAGGGAATTGAAGTTTTTTTCAGGGCATTGTTTCACCAAGCAAGGTCTGATGAACCTAACATCTTAACAGACTGGGAGCAGCACAGAAGACACACAAAAGATAATGACCAGCAAGTGCCATTAATGACCATCAGCTCCAAACATCACCCCTGGCACGGTCAGAGACACCTGGTCTGGGAAAGGAGAGATAAGAATGAGGATCAAATAGCATCAGAGACAAACAAATTCATACCCAATAGAAAACCAAATACTAAGAACTACACAACTTAGAACAAATTAACATTGAACTAATGAATCTCCGTGGGTTTTGACTGTATAAAATTTGTGAAAAATCTGGTAAAATATGTTTGTCATGGAATAATTTCCTCTGCACACCCAGGCTATATGTGGATGAAATTATTTCTGTTGCACATCCTGGCCAGAACATCATCTTGGCCAGAAATAAAGTAATGCCTTGATTCTCTAACACTAAAAATGTAGTTGGAGAGTTTTTGTTTTTCCCACAGTTTCAGTGACATTCCCATCCCCAAACTTCATGTTCATAATTTAAAGCCACGATATCCAGGTTGCCAGCTAAAACCTTTCTGGGCAGAGCTCAAAGTGGGGATAAAAAAATATGTGTGTTACTATACAAAACTGTAACTTCAAAGAAAGATTAGAAGATGGTATAAAAAGAGTCATTCAAGCACAATGAAAGAGTTAAGAGCAATAAATGCTCTAGAACTGCAGCAGACCTTACACAGTCGAAAGCATACCTTTCCCCACCCCAATCTTATCAGATGTTTAATAAATATTCCACTAACATCAAAATTATTAAGTAATTTGGGCAACACTGTTTTTTCACACTTCTAGCTAATGACTCATGCTTTAGCATGACTCTTCTACATTTTTCAGTATGACAAGAATTTTCTTACTGTGATTTAAGTAATTTATTTCATAAGGTACCAAAACTGCCAAAAATCACAGCACGGCAGGCAAAGTACAAGATAAAACATCCAATTTGATCAAACTCAAGATAAGCCTTTCTCTAACTTTTCTGGAATGGAAATCTGATCCACCTTTTGGATACTGCACATCAAATTATTTTGTGTTCCCTGTCAGGAAAGCACTTGTGGGAACACAGAAGGGTTGCTGAGCTGTCAGCTGAGTGGCAGCTGCTCATGCTTGTTGTCAGAATATTATCTTTCAATGAATATTAAATATAATCTTTTACCGAGCTGAACAAAATACCAAAAATGGGGGGAAAAAAGATAGTTTCCTAAATCAGATGCAAGAACATATGAGATCACACTGATCTCTGACAATCTTAAGGTACCTTTTGTCCTTTATGCCCCTGTTTTCCTTGTCATGCAACATATTTAATATTTTGCAGGTAGAATACCCATATGCTCTGGCATAAGGATCAGGAAAGAAGTCATAGTTTTACAAGAGACACAAAAAAATTTGTCTAGGAGAGGGCTTGGAGAGCTAAGGTAAGCTCACATTCTGGCACAGTCTTTTTCTGATTAAAATGAGAGGAGAATAGCCAAATTGTGAGGAAGTGAAGGAGGTCTTTTGCAATGTACAATAACAAACCTGTGCACAGCCTTTGGGAAGAGGTCCTTTCTGAGGCTTTCCACCTGAGATGCTTTACTAAATCTTCTCAGTTTTATGTGCTGGACATCTACCACACAACTACCACTGGCAGCTTGTAATGCTAATATCCTTCCAAAAACCATTCTGTTATCTTAGAGTAAGTACAAAGTACGTGAGCACTTTCTCTGGCTTCCTGTGATTGTCCCCGAGATGTTTGTATCTGTGCCAGAGCTCCTTTCCCGTGATGCAGCAGTGATTCAGACCCTGGGTGTGTCTCCTGTCCTTCCCAAGCTCCAGGAGCCTCTGACATTGAAATGCACTCCACTGTCTCCATATTCCAGCAGTGCAAGCAGGGGCACAGGAGAAAGGAGAAGCATTAAAAGAGTCATGACAGGCAGATGTGGCAAAAATCTGCCAAAAGCTGAAGCTGTGGAAGGGCACGCCCAAATTCACACCTGCATTTTATTTGAAACGTGACAACTAGTCAAGTCTGAAATGGGAGATGGGGGAGAGGGGGAGAAGTTTAAGAAAAAATCAACAAAAATGTGCAAGACAGCAAGAGGACCATCAGGAGTTCCCCATGCTTTTGCACTTACCTCTTGCAGGACAATTCATCTCGAATGACAGCATACTTGCTTGCAAAACAGATTAATTAAAAGTGGGTAGGGAGGCTGAAGAAGTAAAAACAAATCTGCAGATTCAAAATCCAAATGCTAAAACTTCTGGAACTGACTTTCAAGTTGCACATAAGCCCTTAGGAAACTTTCACAAGCTGCTTCTAACATGGGGTAGCAACAATGTGCTGCAAGACTGTGCTGTGATGAGGCTGTGCCACAGAGCATTTCAGCAAAAGATAAGAAATAAAAAATTAAATGGTATTAACACAACAAACCATTTATACATTTAAGAAAATGAGGGAGAAAGAGGGAAAGGAGATGCAGTGAACCAAAATATGACCAGTACCTTCACTATCATTTCGTAGCTGCTATAGATCATATATTTACCTTCTCCTTTGCTTTAAATCTGAATCTTCACCACTGTTTTGATTTCTCCTGTGACGTTAAGAAAGTTTTAATGAAATATCATAGAGTCACTTAATACAAATACAAAAATCTACCCATAAAAAAACCTAAAACTTTACAAAGTGTCCTAGTTTTTTGATGAATTTTTTCCAACATGATGTCAGGCAGAGAAAATAGGGCATGTGTTCATTTTAAACCTTTCAGGACAGTTTTACAATAAGCTTTGAAGCCATGATTCCATTCAAGCTCTCATTGCAAACCCCTGAGTTGCAAAATTAAGCAGAGCATGCTGGCCTTTAGAGTTTCCTACTGTTTCCAACAGAGCAGAGCCTGGTGATTTCCTCTTAACTCCAGCAAAGAGTGCATAAACAACAAAGCTATTGTTATTAACAGTTGGAAAAGGAAAGTGCATGAATAAAATCAAGACTCAGGAAGGCACAATTAAATTAGAATCTACCTACTATTGTCAATCTTCACAGTCTCACATATGAGATAAGACTTCTAAAAACATTTTGATCTTGTAGTAGCCAAGAGAAAACTTGCTACTGGCATGACTGTCTGTCCACCGACTAGATCAGGCCAATGCAAATCCCAGATGATAAACACAATTTCCTGCTGTGCAGTGCACAAACACTTTTCTTTTCTTGATATGAGAGAACTTTGCATTGCACATCTCAACTCTTTTGTTTTTTCAAAGCCAAACAAGTCCTTCTGACAACTAAGCTAGCAATGTGTCAGAAAACCTGTGCTGGTTTAGTCTGCAGAAGAGTTCGTTTTCTTCACAGTGACAGGTAGAGGGCTGTGTTTTGGGTTGTGCTGAGCACAGGGCTGATAATATAGACATGCTTTTGTTGTTGCTGAGCAGGGATTGCACAGAGCCAGGGGAAGCTGGGGAGGAGACTGGGGGCACGTGACAAGCTGGGAAGGGACACAGACAGGACAGGTGACCCCAAACTGACCAAAGGGATATTCCAGACCTTGTAACATCAGGCTCAGTGTATGAAGTGGGGAAAGAAGGAGGAAGGAGGGAATGTTTGGACTGATGCTGTTTTGTCCTCCCAAGTCACCATTAGTGTTTTGGGGTCCTGCTCTGCTGGGATGCCTGAACACCTGCCCAACCACGGGAGGCAGGGAATTCATTCCTTGTTTTGCTTTGTTTGTGTGTATGGCTTTTGCTTTCCCTATTAAACTGTTTCTCAACTCATGAGGTTTCTACCTCATACCCTTCTGATTCTCTCCCTGATCCTGCTGGTGGGGGAGTGAGTGAGGGGCAACCTGGGGCTTGGCTGAGGTTAAAACATGGCAAAACCCATTCAGGAAACACACTGCTGTTAACACTTACTATCCAACAGAGCAAATAAACATAACTCCACTGCCTGAGAGAGAGTTACACTGATTTATTTGAGGTCACTAAGCATACACCATGGGTGAGTTTCTTCTCCCCTGTCCCAGACAGCTAATGGCAGATAAAAGGTCTAAAACAGTTCAGAAACCTGACAAGGATAAAAGCTCCACATCAAACTACATTTCCTCATCAATACAGCTCCATTGTCAGAGACCCCTTTGCAACCTTGGGCTTTGAAGGCCAAACAGGTACTCATGTCAGAGCTGTCAGAAAGAGATGTAACTCTCATGTGCTGGCTCCTAAGGCAATTCTAGAAGACTGCAATGAATATGGCACAGGATCTATGTTTGTTTATACTTCATAATAGATCACAGCACCAGGCAGGGTGCCCCAGCAATGAAAGCAGCTTCTCAGCAGGACAAATCATCCCAGGTAACACACTGCCTCTCAACACTCTATTGCTTCAGAACCGTCCCTGTAATTTGCTTTTTGGACATGCTCAAGGACATGCAGCACAGAATCTCCATCCATTCTATTTTACTCCTCTAAGCCACTCAGTTCAGCTCGTACCAATTGAAAGTGTCACACAGTTGTATTTTTGCTGGCGTCCTCTCTAATGCAAAGTGGTTCACATACGGGACTGTTGAAGACAGCTTTATGGCTCATTTGTTTAATCCTTGGGGCAGTTAAAGCAATGAAATGTATTTATAATTTGGAAGCTCACTGTCAAGCAAGCAAATCCATCAGTGCTTTCATTCACCAGGCAAAAAGAGCTCCCGTAACTAAAGGAATCTTGCACGTGCCAATAATGCAGCTTCTCACATTTTTAACATAATTTTCCCACAACACACACAAGCAAACAAGCTGACCAAAGCATCCTTTTCAAAAACAGCTGTGGTATTCTTGCTCAGCTGTTTTCTTCGACTAACAACTGGCCCCTGGAATATCCCTTTTCCCAGGACCCAGCTGTGCCTCCACAAGCTGAACACTGAGCATGCAGGACCTCGAGTTTCTATGCAGAGAAGCTGACACTGATTAACCCCGAGGCTCTTACCTCCTCCGAACTGGCTGCCCAGACTCATTCTCACTGCCACCAGATGGGTTCCTTCGGCAAGAGTAAGGAAACTTTGGTGATTTATTGCGGTCACTGGCAGAATTATACAGCCCACTAAGGTTAAAAAGGAAGAGCAGAGAGTCAGCTTTAAAATTTCCAGGGCAGTTAGGCCAGCTAACTGAGATTCAGCTTACAAAAATGAAAAGATTCATGCACACACACACACACACACACACGAGTGTTTGGCTATATATGCTTTTGTGGGTGTTAGTTGGTGTTCTATGTAAATGCAGACGGTTCTGCTTTCTAGCAATAAATTTTTCACATGAAACCTTGAAAATGTAGGAGAGAGACCTCTTAACATTGCCAAGCCAACAACTCTGAGCTTACAAAATACAGATTTTACTTTATTAATATTCTTTTACCATAGTAAAATTTCTGTGCTTTAGTATGGCATATCCAACTCAGAGCTAGGCATTCTTCATGTTTTCCATGGATGTAAGTCTGAAAACTTCCCATGTTCCTGTCATGAAATGTCTTCATCACAGAGCTGATGTTTGGGAATATGAAATAATTCTACCTCCATTTCTCTTCTGTTCATCCATCCTAATCTCTGCCAATGGTGTAGAGGTGTTCCAAGCTTCAGCTTTCTTTCTGCTTTTCTAAAAGCCTCTGGCATTCAAATTGAATCCATTCTTCTTCATCTACTTCTGCAGACAGCTGATTACAGCATTGCTCTGCACAGGTGTAAAGTTCCTACAGCTCATTTCAATGAGAATTATTATTAAGAGCTGTGAAAGACTCTGTGCAATGTCCAACCTGCTTACGCATCTAAAACTGCACAGTGCTTTAGAATTAATAGATTTGCAAAAACTCAATCCTACCATTGTTTGGCTCCTGCAAGATCAAACCTCCTGCTGTCCTGAGAGCAATTTAAACACTGGAGACATAAAGTGACAAGATGACAACCACTTGTCTAAAAATAACCAAAGAAAGGTCTGTCCTAGCAAGAGAATATTTTCTCACTGCTTTGTCCTTACCCTGAAAACCATTGCTTTCACAGAAGGAGCACAAGGGGTAAATCTTTAGTGTGCCCCAAATGACACATCATGTGTGGATCTGAATCATCTTGCAGGACCATTCTGGGTTACACCTTACATGCTGTCTGGTTCAGTAGCCTGTTTCCAACAGCAGCTGGAGACAACCAGGTACAGGAAGCAAAGCCCTGAAGGCAGTTCCCCAGTGCTCCCTGAGTCCTGCACCATTCCCAGTCCAGAGGACTTACTGAGCCAGCTGCTGCACCTCTGTCTTCAGCAGCCCTTCAGGATTTTTGTTCCATGACTTGCCCAGCTTCCCTCAGGAATTCACCAGCTTGCAGCACCCCTTGCAAGCAGGACCACAGGTCTCCCACTCATGGTGAGTCACTACTCACTGCCTTTCTCAACATTTTTAAATCACCTCCAATAGCTCCACCTGAAGATCCTCAGTTCTTTTGCTGGAAAAATAGTCCTGATGTCTTTCTTTTTTCTCAGTATGACTCATGCTTTTCTAGATGTCATCCCCTGAAACTGCCTCTTTTACAGTCTGAGGGAAGATTGCTGTCTGGCCTCTGCCCTTGCTCCTTGCACAGATTTACTGCAGGGCTTTTCACATATTTGATCACCTTTGCTGCCTATTCCTTTTCCTGAGGTAAGGACATCAGAACTGCTCCCAAAAGTCATGGAGCACATATATGATCCACCCATTTATATAATGGCATAATGCTGTTCTCTTTCTTTACAATAATTGTTTTTCTAACTGCTACACAGCTGATGTTTTCTTTGTCATCCATCATAATTCCACAGCACTTCATATTAATGAGATATCTAGGGTTATTTTTCTGTCCTCATGTACCTCTCTTTACATTTTTTTACTCAACAGAATCTACCCATCAGTCACACTTTAGAAGTCTGCCACTCTTCCATTCAGCCACTCTTCCAGTCAGCCACTGCTGCCATTCACTCACCAGCTACCTCCTCCTACACATACTTTCCTAATTTTTAGCTGTTTATTTATCCATGAAAGAACCTAGCTGCTTACATGCAATACACATGATATATTATATTAATATAAGACATTAATATATTATATTAACATCCTTCAACCTTCTGCTGTGATATATTTACCATTGCACAATACCTGAGACATCAAGTCTTGCCTTACCTCTGTGGGCCGTTTTCCTCCCACGGAGCACTTGTTTTACTTCGTTGTGTTTCTGGACTGTTTTCATTTTTCATCTTTTTAAAGCTAAATAAGAGTACAGATATATACATATGTGTATATATATATTTTTCTTTTAAACCCATTGTACACAGATCATGTTTTCTTTTATGCTGATCACTTGAATTTTAATTTTAAAGGCATATACTCATTAGAGAGACCCATTGTGGCATATAGTTACTTATTTGTTATGTGAAAGAGGGCAAAGAGCTGCTACATTGAAAAATCTCTCCTAAAAAGAGCAATCAAAAGGGAAGGAAGAAAGAAGAAGAAAAAAACTAAAAAAAAAATAAAAGAGAAAAGAAAGAAAAGAGAAAAAAATAATCTCTGCAAGCTCTTAAATGTGGCAGCACTGAGTCACAAAAACAGACAGCCCTGCCTCCAAATACACAAGAACAGATACTTAAGCAAGAAGTGTAACAGTAGGGCAAACATACAATATGATCTCATAGCCCTCCATAAAATGCAGTTAAGAGATTATCAAATCAGATGCTTTACCTCATTTTATTTTACATAGCTATTAATGAAACTTTGCCCCATGGATTTACTTAAATAACTTTTGAACATTTTTATCATAAATAGTGCCTGGTAGGAGTATGTTCTAATATCTGGCTATGACATAAACAATTATTTAATTTTATTTCAGAACTTCCATCCCTTGTTCCTGGCTGTTTCTGTGATTACAGAAGGAAATAAAGAAAAACAAACAGCTATGAACGATGACTCCCAAATCAAAAACTCCACCCCTTTTTTTTACAGATTTTTAACTGTCTAATCTCTTTCCAAGTGAAAGAACCACAGACTACTTAATCTCCCCCAGTACAGGAGTCACCACATACCTCAGATTATCCTTATCACATTTCTGTACCATTTTTCCAGGTGTACAGTACCTACTTTAAAATCGGAGCAACAAAGGCAGGGGTGATGAAAACTATTCAAAGCATGACAGATCATAAGTTCATAGGTTCACAGAGTAGCATATCCTTCTCACACCCTCCCCAGTAAAGCCTTGGGTTTTATTTTTGCCAGAAAGATGTTTTTGTGAAAGAGCTGACTTCACTGACGGCTGCAAGGCGAAGTACCAGGGCAGTCACCTGGCTTGAGAGATACATCAGTGTCTGTAACCAGTCTCCCACCATACCTATGGGGATGGGGTGGGGAAAGCAGGGTGCTCCAATTCTTCCTTTATTCCTATCATTCTGACAGTGTCAGGTTTTACAGCTTCTGACCCATTAAAGCCCCCAGATAATTGCCACTTCGAATGCTGCTAAGTGGCTTTTAGCTGGAGCACAGCCCTGTCCCTGCCCATGGCACAGCAGAGTTTTTCCTGCAGCACCATCTCTGGAGCTCTCTTTCTGCATGGACAAGCAGTTTTCACCTGAGACAGAACAAGGCACCCACACTGATTTCCATTAAGATCATCAAGAAGCATTACTGACAGCAGCCCCGTACAATCATTAATGCATCATATATTTATAAAGTGCAAGTCAAGCAGAAAAAATAAAAGCTTTACAGTTGCTTACTGAGAGGAGGATATAAGCTGGGAGTTCTTTCCCCAGAGTAGGAGGTGACAGACTCAGTTTTATGAAGGAATCGTGGCTACTTAACTCACTAATCCACTTTTAACCTTAGCCTTTGGTTACTACAGGTCACTGAGTTAATCATTTAATTCTAAGAGTGAACAAAATGCAAAGCTACAGTAAGTCAGCAGGAAAAGAAATTAAATTACACCTTATCAGATAAATCATTTTCTTATACTGCAACCATTAATTATTGACTCATAGGTGCATGCAATCTATTCCCAGGCTCAAAAATATGTGCTTACTACAGACTGAGTAAGTAACTCAGATAAATACATTTCTGTCCCATACTGCAAAAACAAATTGATTTCTACAGCATGAGCTACTAAACAATACCTAGGTTGAACTTAAAGAAATGTGACTATTTTCACATTGTTTCAAATCATTGTTTCACAATGTTTTCAAATCTCAAAAAGAGAAAGAAAAAGTACCTGGGAGGTGAATTTACTGCATTAAATTCCCAAGTCATTATTCATTTGGAGCAGACACAGACTTTATAGACAGAAAGCTAGAGCATGGCAGCTCTTCAAATACCAGCAGCATCTCCAGGAATGCAGTTGCAGAAGGTACTGAGCTCATTCAAAATATCTGAAAGGATTAGGATCTGAATTTCATGTGAGATTACTGTCATTGGGGGGTTTTTATGATTCGAGTTTATACCACTCACACAGAAGTGGTTAACTATAGATCTCAACAGTGATTGAGATGTTAAATATGAAAACTCAGCTTGTGAACATGATTGAAAGATGCTCTGCAAGCATCACTGACCACTAATGCAAGAATAACACAGGATGGAGCAAACTTCCAAACTGTAAATGCTGTACAAATTTTGTGTGCTACCTCTCACATTAAAGAAGCCTGGCAGACCCAAAAGGTGTTTTCCATGTGCAGACAGACACAGAGAAAAGTAAATCAAATTCTAAATAAAAAACAACTTCCAACTCCCTTTCTTTTCTGGAAGTGAGTAACTGTCTAAAACATGACTCAGTAAGAATCTGCCTTTGAACTGCTTTTAAACTGTCAAGATAAGAAACTAAACTCGGAAACCTTGAAACTGTCATATTGGGAGCCACTTAATTTGGTTCTTCCTCTAAAACCTGGCTATCCATTTCTTTTTAACAGTTCATTGCTAAAATTCTGTAGTGAAGGACTACCATGCCTACCAAAATTATGATGTCTGCGTTGTGGAATAATGGTTATCTTTTGCTTTGTATCTTTCTTTTTCCTAACAAATCACAGAACATCACAATGATTGGGTCGTCAGAGTCCTCTGGATGTCATGTGGTCCAGGTGCCTGCTCCAGCAGGGTGACTCAGATTCAGTTGTCCAGAACTATTCCCAGACAGCTGTGGAATTATCTCCAAGGATGGAGAATTCACCACATTTCTGGACAACCTTTGCCAGTGCTCAGTCATCTGCACAGGGAAAAATTGTTTCCTGACAATCAGAGGTAATCTCCTGAGTTTTAGTATGTGCCTACCTGGTCCTGTCACTGGGCACCACTAGAAAGAGCCTGGATCCGTCCCCTTCATGTATTTGTGCCTTCCCTTCATGTATTTTTTACCACTGTATTGTTTTCTACTTAATGGTTTAGCTTCAGCATGGCTAAGTGGCAAAATCATAAACTTGCTTTCAACACACAATTAGCATTATTTTCTAAGGGCTAGAATAGTGGATTCAATTTTCCTCAAAATGAGAAAGCAGTTTAACTCAGCTTTTCTTTTGGAGGACAACTGTTCTAAATATTAGGCAATAGGGAACATTATCTACCAAGTATTTACAGTAAATCTTTTAGATCCTTTTTCAGAGATCAGTTTAGATACCTAGTATGTGAAGCCCACAGCTTCAATGCAAAGGTAAGTCCAATTAAGGGTTACTCAGTCAAGGAAAAAACCCAACTGTCAGTATTGCCAAGCATGCAGAGACAGATATCCAGACAACTAAAACAGAAGTTAAGTGCTGTGTTTTTGAGTCATTCTTTTGTCAGATCATTCTTTTTCTGATTCAGGCACACAAATTCCACCTAAAAATAGGGGTGGAGATATAAACCCCTTTCTAAATCTGAGCCTTGCCTCTTCCTTTCAAATATGCTTAATAACCAGAGATGTGGACTTCAGCACTGATAAATCAGACACAACAGACCACACAAATCCAGAGAAGCCCTGGCAATTCACTTTTCCTACAGATCACGAACAAACATTCCTGATTTTTATTACAAATTGAACACTGTAATGGGGAAGCTCTACAAGATTAACAAACCTGCTGGGAGAGAGCCCATGCCCAGCTCTTCTATACCCGCACACCCCAAGCCCGCCCTGTTCAGAGACAGAAGGCCCATGCCCTGAGGCTCTGACAGCCCACAGCTCCCAGGGAAGACTAACAGGATTTCACAGGAACCTGACCAGTGCCCTTTGGGTCATTACCTGGTTTTTGTTTTTCTTTTCCTATTTAAACCTGTCTGCCTTCCCATTTAACTTGTGCTGATTTATGGGTTTTCAAACTATGTGTCACCTGAAATCCCTGTTCTGCATTGATTGGATGATCAGGGTTTTGTAAAATGAATTACTTGGCAACACTCTCTGACCTTGTCAGCAGATGATCAGATGGTTCTGAACTCAAGGGCAGGATAGACTGATCCTAATGATTACTGAACACGTTCCTCCATTCAGTGCATTGTACAACCTCTTAAAAGCTGTAAGGAAACTGCAGGTCTACATACCTTTTCACTGGAGAAGGTGCAATAATTTTGGTAGTTCCTTCATTTTCCCCATTTGTTGTAATCTGGCTCATGTTCTTGGAACCTGGAAAAAAAAAAGCCCAAAACAGATGAGTCCTCTTGCATAAATGTTTGCACATCTATTCAGCATAATCCCCCACAGGGCAGCATGAAGGATAAAATGACACATAAGATATCAGGTGCATGCTCCTTTTGTTCAGGGTGTGTAAGGATCACACTTTAGTGTCTTTTCCTTACTTCTAGTTGTACCAGGGCACAATAAAGTTAAACATGAAGCACATTCATTACTCTTCCACATAAGACAGAGAAGTCTCAAGATGTTGTTCTCAAAGGGATACTCTGCCTCTGCCAACAGAAGGAAATTCCCTGCTCAGGCAACAATGAGAATAAAGGTGTGAGGAGAATACAGTTTGGTTCCTGCTGGTACTATGATTTCAGTTTCCATGCTATGGTTCTAATATTAATCTGTAATTTTCCTTCAGTTCACACATTGTCTTTCCGCCTAACTGGCAATTTCAGACATTTCTTACAAAACTGTTACCATCTATAGAAACAGATGTCAAGTAGAACAACAAAACAATATAATTATTGATGTAGACCTCCTCTTGACAGGATTCTGAGCATGTTCACTGAAGATAATGAAATAGATTGAAAATTATAATACTATGTCCGCTGGACACAAGCAACAGCATCACAGTCTTGTTAATGTAGTGGAACAAACCCCAAGCCATTTTGACTGGCTAAACCAAAAATGTCTAAATTTAAGCTGTGAAAAGATTTTGCATGATAAGTCTCAAGATGTCTGCTCATTAATTGGTTCTCTTACAGCTTAGGTCTGCCAGTTTTCAGCAGAAATCAGCAAATATATGACTTTTTGAAACAGAGGGATTAATCTCAGTATCCCTCTGTGAGGCAGGTTTCGATTAAGTCACATAAAGTGCTTGTAACTTAATGGAGTAATAAAAATTTGTGCTCCAAAATGTATCGCAGCAGTGGAACATCTACCAGAAAAACAACCAAGGGTCTGATAATATAAAAGTAATAGACACCTCCAGTACTGATCATTTGCTATGTTTGGTAATATCCTTACCATTCTGCAGGCATCCAGACACCTCTGGGTGTCAGGTCATGGTGGATTGATCAGGAGCTTTCTGTCCACACTTACAGAAACCGTAATAATTGTCTTCAAGTATTGTTCCACCTATTGTACCTTTTACTGACTACAGTACTGTTCCACCAACATATACCTCTGTATGATATAATTACATGATATAAACGAGCTGACTCCAAAAACACTGTTCAAACACTAACCCCGCTGCAAAAACTTAGCTATATCAATGTTTCTTGCATGCTGAGGCAATAGGCCTCTCAAAAATACCTTAGACAGCCAAAAATCTTGAACATCTCATTTGTGGAAGGTTTCCCTGGTTGTTTACATTTGGCTGGTTAAGGTACTCTAAGCATTCAGTGCATTGCACTGAACTTTTCCAGTGAGGTGAATGCACCCACTTAGTTCCCTTTTACAGCAATCTTGACTCTGATTTCTCTCTTCAATTCAAGCCAACTATTACATTTTTAAAAACTCAAGTGTCCAAACTCGTATCAGCCTGGCAAGGTAGTTAGCTTGTCATGCCTGTTTCTTATCAGGTAAAGCCACTTAACTGACATTATCTGAAAGGGGTGCTTGTATTTAAACCAAGTCATGAGAACAGCAGATACTGTGACCAAATGGAAAACATGCAGTAAGAGCTCATGCTTTGCACCCTGGGCTACTAAGAGCCTACAAAAATGAATGGACTTCCATATGTCTACACCAGCACAGCCTACTCTGCGATAATGGCTGTTTTTCTCATAAGTTTCTAAGCCTGTAGCCTCAAGAGTTTGTTCATCTCACAGCCCATTACTGAAATGCGGAAGCAGTCACACCCATCCTTTTACCCAATATTGGATTTTATGTAAACTTTAAAGTATAAAGCTCAAAGTAAATAAATTAGGAAACAGCTAAAATCACTCCAAGATCCATTTTGTCAAAAATCTAACTTTCACGCCCAGTCTCACAATTCTCTGGGAAAACACTTTGACTGGGCCAGACCAACATTTCTACCTACCATGGCTGAGGAGGAGCAGCGTGCTGACAGGCATCTGTGGCAAAATGCGATTGCTTAGGGATTATCACAATACAGACAGTGCTGTAATTCTAATACCCCTACCCAATTCTCCACCTGGCTTCTAAATCTAAATGGCAGCACTTATTTTACACTGGTTTATACAACTACCCCGTGTGCAAGGCAGGCACAAACCAAGTGCTCAGCTACCAAACAACAACAAGCCCCAAGCAACTTGTTTTCCACTGCTGAATAAACTCAGACCCACAGCAACAGGTCTGGTCACATCAGTGTTTGTCCTGGGAGGATGTTCCCAAGGAGCTTTTCACGTCCTGCACTCAGCCAAGAGAATAATGAACACTTTCACCCTATGTTGTGAAAGCTGAACATTATCAGTCTAGCCCCTAAGAGGGTAAGACAGAACAGTGAGAGATCCTGTTCCATGTTTGAGTTTATTATTTGGAACCAGAGGAAAATGCAGGTGTAATTCCCTCTCAGCTGAAATGGGAAGAATAAGCAAATGAAACAAGTTAAGCTTATCTCACTCACAAGGCTGGACAGAACAAAACAAAAAAATCCTTTCTCTAAATGAACAACCTAAATACCAGCCTAAACATACACCAAAAGAACCCCCAATACTAAGAACTAATACAAAAACAGTCTAAACCTAATGTAAAATCATAGCCATTAAAGTTTCTTGATATGATTTTTCCATTAGCCATAAAACAACTGAGATACGAAATGTAACAAACAAGTGACAAAATGGAGGTTACCGCATTTTAAACCACTGCAATCTGTATTCTAGGAAAACAATCTCATGCTAAGGCCAAAAGGTCTGCACTGAGCATCCTATCAGGGGAAGTGATCACTGGTAGTGGCTTTTATAGACAAAAAATAGTTTCTCTCTGTTCATAGATTATCAGCTCCTCCAATCTCTCTGTTAAACCACAAATATTTTTACTGAAAACAGAAATAATATTTTCTATCATTGTCTTGGCACCTGCTCCAGCTCTTAACCCAGAGTTCACCAAGTGTCTGCAGTCCTAAGGACTTTAGTGTACTTTAATAGACCAATGAGTCAAAGAAACATTATTGCTCAGCTCTGCTAGAGATAACTAACCTCTACCTTCAGGTGACAGGAAAAAAAAAAAAAGCACATACTATGTTTATAACACCAGAACGTATACACAAAAAGAAGCAACAAGGGAAAGGGTTTTAATTAGATGTCAGAGGCTAGAGGTTTTAGCACTTCACAGACACTTATCTAAAGGAGGCAATGCCAATTTTATATGCTGCAGTCATGCACTCGTTCCAACTGTCCCCAAAATCATCGCTGTGGCTGGTCCCATCACTGGTACCAAGAGATTTTAAAAAAAGATAAAATCAGAATGGTAAATTGCAATGACTACAAAAATGAAGCCTTTAATACATTTCACTTCACAATCTTAAGAAAAGGTAAAAAGGGAAAGAAACAGGTGAGGCAAGATGCTGAACTCAGAGAAGGTGGAAGGAAGTTATTTCATCCAAGCTATTTGTGAGCTGTTGCTGGATTTGGGAAAGTAAATGGAAACCTAACTTTCATTCAAAAAAATTAAATTGTAAGACTCTGTCCAGCTGGATCCTAATTAAAGTGGCATTTGATAGAAAATATCTTGAGATACAATACACGCAAACTAAAATCACCCTGTTTAAAATATTGGACTAGTCATCCTTAACCTTATTACACCAACTATACTACAAACAAAAAATGAAGAACAGGGGACTAGCCATCAATGATGACCATCTGCATAATATTATTATGCAAAAGGAATATTTATTTTAAGAAGAAATGCCATTTAATTTTCTCAAACATTTTAGTCAGGGAAACTTTAATACAACTCGTAAAACTTATAAGACTACCAGGTTAATTTCCAAGACAAAAGTATTCTGTAAAAGAAAATCTACATTGAGATAATGTATTTAAGCAAGTGATGCTTAAAATATGCCAAATAGTTCTGATTTATTGTGCAAAACGGACTTTTTTTATATCTAACAACAATTTTAGGTGAAAAGAGGTAGATTTATTTTATGCAATAGACTATCATGTTGTCTGACACAGGGAGGAGAAGGAGCATTAGTCTTCATTCAACTTCTGAAACCCTGTTTAAATGGAGGAAGAATATTCAATATTTATCACTGTGAATAGCCAAAGACAAAACAAAAAAAACAAAAAGAGGAGAAAATATGCTTATTCATTGCAAAAGGTGGCATTTGAAAGACACAGCTCCTTCCCTCAGCCCATATTTTGAGTGGGAAATGAAATAAATTAACTTAACCTTAATATCATCTAAGTTAATACATTTGCCCTAGTGAGTAATCAATTTAGCTGAATTAAAATAGAAAACAGATGGATGGTAGAGATTACACAACTACATGTAAGTAAAATAGTGAAAAAGCAGCCATTTTATTTTAAAGAGAGACAAAGCGTTCAAAGCCACCAAAACAGCAAACACGTGCTGCCCAGAGAATTCTGCATCACATTACACCAGCAGAAGAGGCTACTGGAAGGTTCCAGTTTTTCCTCACATTTCCAGCCAAAGAGACTGAAAACAAAATGAACAAACACAACACATGCTCAGCCTTGCAGCAACACAGACTGACCTCTGCCTGTGCTAAGGCAAACATTATTTTCAACCAAAAGCTGAGTTTCAGCTGACAAATGGCCACACAGATTTCCACAAACAGAACCAGGGACTAATGAGGTAGGAAATTCTGTTTGGCTCGGACTGCTGCCCTAAGAACAGGACAGTCCAGCTGAACAAAAAGTTTAAGTCATTAGGTTCAAGGGTGAACAGCTTCTTGTCCTCTCAGACACCCACTTGAAACTGCACACACAATTGAAATATATCAGAATCAGAAAGCAAAGCAATTCTTCTCTTTTTACACAAAATAAAATAAAATAAATTAGAACAAAATAAAATAAAAATTTTTAAAATGTTGTAAACTGACTCTATTTTTCAGGGCTATACTTTTAATTATGTTACATTTCAAGAGCCACCGCAGCTAAAAGGCAGGGCACACCAGCTTTGTTTATGAGTAAAAAGAAAAAAGACAGCATTCAGGATAAACACTGGAGGTTTCCAGAGGTATATATCTACTCTCTCTTTAAAAACAGGTTCTTAGATTTTATAGTGGCATATTTAACCATGATAAAAGAGAAATACTGTTTACATTTTAAAGCCCAGTTTTTTCTCAAACAGCTAAAACACACACACACACACACACACACACACACACACACCCAAGCTTAACTCCATGCACCAGTTTGACTGAACTGTGTGTGCCTTCTGTCACAGATGAAGCTAAGCAATGCCCATGTACTCATGTGGACCTGGAGCTTGACATTTCTATTATCAAATTTCAGATCTCATTATTCAGGGCATGACTTCTGTGATCCATGCTTAATCCTCCTTCTTCTAACACCTGTAAAAACTTCCAGCTTGCCATGACAGCTTCCGCATGCAGAATAGATTTGCAGCTCACACATCTGAAGCATGTTAAAATTGCATGATACTAACCTCTGTTCCACTTAATAACAAAATAAAAGGGTACTGCCTTTGAAATGGGAAGAGGATGCACAAAAGTGGCACCTTGCATCAAACAGCCCAAACAATAGGATACTAACCAAGACAGACAGATAAAAAATTCATCTGAAAGAGACAAGCTTCCTGAAAAAATCATGTTCTCACTGCCTGTTTTCAAACTTCCCTTTCAATCTTTACATTAGACCTACACACATGAGGTTTTATCTGCTTTAATCCATAACTCTTTATTTTGTCTGGAAAGCTGGACGTTTTATATCCTGTTAAGCTTAGACATAAATACTGACCTAGGGCAAAACACAGAATTCGTTCTGAGAGATCCTCAAGGACACTGCAGTACTTCTGAGTCACCTCATGATGACAAAATGAACCAAAAGAAGAAGACATCAGCCCCCAGGTCAGCAGAGAAGGACCTACCTGTCTGTTGTGTTCTTTTGGGGTAAGTCTTGCTACGACTTCTTTCAATGCTCTGGTCAGGCCGCGGAAGCTGCACAGAAAGGTCTCTGGTCATTCGCAAAGATGTTTTGCCGCTTCAAAACACAATAAGATCATGAGAAACACTTGGAAAAGCTATCAAAGAGGATCCTTAGATTGAAAAAAAAAAAACATGCTATTAACTTGTCATCCCACCTCTGGTTCTCCTGTTGAGTAGCACTACCCTCAATTTAATTCTGCATAAGTCATTCCCAAAGTCATCAATAGATTGTGCCAACCACTCCTGTATTTGGCATTTTCAAGTGGAGATAAGCCATAAAACAAAATGCTGCTTTTTTAGGAATAGCATGACCTTTTCTAACCTAGAATATTCTAACATACAACTTTGTTCAGTAATATTATTTATTTCTGAACTTCTGTAAGTTTTCCTCCCAGGAAAACTTACTTAATATTGTCCACACATATTTAATACTGTTCAGGTCCAATCAGTCAGGGGCTACTTCTCTGGCATGTGGAATAACAACTTAAAACACTGCAAAACAAACTGTAATAAAGGACTCTCACTAGCACAGCCCCAGATGACAACAAATTGAGTAAAAGTCCTGATTCTCATTTACAGTAAGGTTTTTCTTCACTGCACAATTGAAGTAAATTATTAAGTTTAAATAAATTCTTTTATACTCATTTTAATGTTCCTCTCAATGTGACTAAGCAGAATATAGTGTTCATAACAAAAAGCTAAAATTTGTATTCCTCCCCAAAACTCCATATTTGCTTCTGGAAACTTACTACACAAGAGAAGTAATTGTTACTATTAATTCCTTAACACCTGAATTTTGATGATTTTGAAGTAAAAGATATTGTACTAAAAAGTACCAAGCAACTATACAGGAATTACTTATGTAGATTTTCTGAATTATGTGAATAGACTCCATGAAATACTGATAGTATTTTCACCAATAGCCCTTCATAGATAGTCAGCACTGCAGAACTTTAGTCTTTTCAAAATAATAAAAGAATTAAAGGACAAAAAAAATTCAAATTCTAACCCTGTATCACAGTAATGTGGTTTTTTTATTTAGTTAGTTTAAAGCATGCTCCCAAGTTAACCAGAAAACTCTTCTGCTCAACTTTGAAGTTTGGCAACTCTGACAGTTTTGCAAATTTCAGAAGAAATTTTAACAAAACATCTGGGAATAGGACCTTCCACTCCCACTAAGACCTTCAAAGCCTTCAATCTTAAGACAAGAAAACTGCTTTCCTGAAAACTGTCTGATACATAATGAGAAGTACCTAGAGGATTTAACAACAAAACCCCAAAATAAAACAACAACAAAAAAACTCCACCACAAGACAAATGAAAATATTATGGTCCCCCCACTTACAGAGAAAAACGAAGGGATTATGGTTTCTGCTTTGAGCTAACGATGTGAATGGATACACGACCCTTTTGATGCTACAATGGAAACCAAAGGCAACGAGGGAAGACAATCAAAGTTTTCAGTTATAACCATCATCTCAACATGGCAAGCCTGAGCACAGATCACCCATGAAATTTATTAAAATAAGAAGATGAACTGAACTGCACCACCAACCGCAATAGCTCAAACACAGTTAACTGCTTCATGGCATGTCATTTTTTAATTGCTTGGAAAGTTCTTGCCAGTACAAAGCTTCTCCTCCACAGCACCAGTGCCCTGCCCCAATCTGATGAAGTGGTCCAACAGAGAAAACTCATCTGCAGTGAGTTTTGGAATCTGGCAGGAATCCAGTGAACTCCTACCCACTATCATGGATGGAGTAATGTAGGCCAGGATCCACTACAAACACAAAAGGCAGGACAATCATTCCCCTGTTATCCACAGCAAGGAGAATCTGGATCATGTCAGAGAGTGTGGTAATTCAAATGATCTGTATTATGAAACGAGCAAAGTGACAAAGATCTTCCTGACTAATGACTATCAACCTTACTCATTACGATCCATTTATTTCTTGCATGATAGTGGAAACAGTGCCCCTTATCCACCCTTAAGTTCAAATTTTCAGCATCTTTCAGGGCTTAGAGCCTTGAACATTCATCCAATATTGTCACCTATTCAAGTCAGCAAAGATACACCCTCATTTTGGTATTCCCCAGTTGCCAGGAAAACCTGTTTAGGACATGAACATAATTTCAGGACTTGAAAGGAGATACTGATTTAAACCATTGCCAAGGCTGCTCCCACTTTGACTACAGACTATAGCAGGCCTCAACCAATTCTGGAGACATGGAGAAGGAGAAAAAACTTAACATTTGTCCCAAAACTGCCAGACTCCCAAGGAGAGTTTGTTAAAATGGCCCTGATTCATCTTTTGTCTTCAGAACTGTACTGGGTCGTATTCTGGGTGGGGGTTTCCTTTCATTGGAAGGAAAGAGGAGAAAAGAAGGAATGAAGAAGGAATGAATTGATGTTTAAACAATCAAAAAAAAATTCACCTGTACCGATGTTTATAACCTATGGATCCAAATTTGCTGACTTTTCTTGACAGAGAGTTTGATTCATTCTCTGGCACTCTGTGTAGTTTGAAAAATAAAATAATAGAGTAAGTTGCATAGATAGGTCTGAATTTCAGTCTCCTTCCCAAGTCAAGAAAAAAGAATACAAATTTGGGCTCAAAAAATATTTTTTTCTGCTAGTTTCTCTTCATCCCTGCCTCTGAACAGACTCTTATGGGGCTCAGAGTCTCCCAAAGGCACCTCTTTGTCCCCTCCTGTTTTGACTACACACCTCTTTAATTCAGAGTAAGTGTAAACTACTGGCACCAGCAGCTTTCCACTTAATTTTGGGAGAAGGCAAACCCACCCTGCCACATTAGTGAGACTGCAGGAGGGATTCTCAGTTCACTCATTTGCAGCACTGCTAAAGGCAGCCTGGAGAATCTACCATCTACCAATTCCCAACTAGACACCTTCTCTTGGTGTTTTTTGCAATAGTCAAATCAAGTGCTTTGAGATGTGTAGTACTGGGAAGATTCCATACACCTCAGTAAGTAAGCAAAATGTTATGGAAATTCAATTAATTTCTATTTAAAAAAATAAATTTCTGTGCACTGTAGAAGACAGTAATATCTGAATTCCAAAGGCCTCACTCAAGCCAATCCTGCTACAGAATTTGATGGTCAAATACATCAAAAACTATATGGCAACTTAAATCCTTCCTTATACATTTGTGAATATTTCTGTTAAAACCTACAGTATGCATCCTGAAATACTGTTTAGCAAAGAATGCTAAGCCAAAAGAAACCACCAAACTGCCCAATTTTAAAAACATTGTTTCACACCACTGTAAGAAAAGATACTGGCTTTTAAAAGCATTCTATAACCAAGAGCAAAAAGGTATTCCCAGGCAGCAAGCGTTTGTAACGCCACTCTGCAGGTACAACAAGGCTCCCACTCAGTGCAGTGGCCCTATGGAAAACACAACTTAACTTCTGCATCACTCACCTGAAAAATGTATGATGCTCTACACAGCATTTCCAGAGATGTTTGCAGGTGACCTTGTTACGTGCTTCAAAAAAGAAGGAAGTTTCATTGCACTGAAGATAAAACAAAACAAATGAATAGTCTTATGGGGGATCCTGCCATTGAAATGAATCTCATTTACAAGAACCAACCATCCCATGTCAGTCCATGCAAGAAAGGGAATCAGCATGAAGAAAAACAGGTTCTACAATTCTGTAGAATTCTTTTAAAATTTGTTTTCTTTTTGAAAAACAGATTATTGCAACACCTCTGTTCCTTCATTCTTGTTCATACACATCAGCTTTTTTCCTAAATAAAACACACAGGTTTCTTTTTCAAAAATTATGTTTTTGATGTTTTTTGCAACATTTTCAGATGTAAATCAAAATTATCCTGGTTAACAGTATAAAAAAAGACAAGAATAAGTGAAAGAAAGAAAGGAACTCAAGATGTTTTATAAACTAATATGAAGCAATGCCACAGAAAATGCATGAAACATGTAGAGAAGGACCAAGGCAAACCTGCGGGGCAAAAAACCAGAAGAAGGGAAGGGATTTTTTTTTTTTTAAAAAAAAAGCTAACTTCAGACTAATTCAAAGTGCTAGGAGGAAGTTGAAAGTCTTTAAATCCACCTTAAAATCTCTTAAGAAAGACAACAACTACAGCAAGAAAAGAATATTCAAAGCTTAAAAGCTCATCTCTGCAAAGTGGCTGAGAAAAGAGGAGACACATACAAACTGTAACATACTTCCAACAGACAAGGAGAACCAACAGACACATCACACTGCTTGTCTTCAACAAGCTAAACACTCAAATATGTTAACAAAAATACCCTTCCATCTATTTGTCACTTGATGCACCCAAGTGCTTGGTGTTTCACCTGTGATTTGCACGAAGAATGAGCAGTCCCAGTGATGTCAGTGTGAGAGCCCAGCCTGCAATGACACCCCCTGTAACAAAATTTAGCCTAAAACCATTTCACCAATGTGTGAGTTACAAGGGGAGTATGATTCACAATCTATGCCCTTACATTAGTTACACTTCTGCAGTGCCATGCATACACAAGTAAAGAACTCAGGCAAGTTTTTCCCTCTCCTAAATTATCATTGTTTATTATTATCGGCAAGCACCTTGCAAACTGTGAATTAATTCTGCATGTTGTCTAGAATTCAAAATTTCACCTATAACAAAAACCCAGTTATATCTCTATTAACAGCTGTGAAGCAGCCTCACAAAACCACAAACAACCTCCTCAAGCAGCTTTTTCCTTTCTGTCCTTGAAACAAATAACAGTAAAAATGACAGAATTTTGCACCTGTGGTTAGAATAATAGAGATTTCATTCCCTGACCAAAAAAAATTGTACTGAAAACATAGACATGAGCTTATTTTCTTCCATGTCTTATTTTAGTCAAATGCCTTGGCTGGAACAGTCACATGGAATAGGTAACGAATTAAAATCATCCTCTAGTCTTCCATCGAAAGCACAGTTTACTCTCCAAGGCAAGGGAGAAGAATACAGGTAGTACAGTAAGACATATGACCAAGAATGCTGAAATCTAGAATTCATCTGATACTGCTGTCTATATCATAAAATGACTTTGTAGTACATTGGTCCCATAAATATATTCCCAAAGTCCCTTAAAATACAATGTGAGGTTTGATAGGGATCATCATCTCTCTGCAGGATTCACATACAGTTCAACTGACAGCAAAAATAAGTTTAATTCATGAAAAGTAAAAGCTTCCTGAAAATCTTCCTGAAAATAGTCAAGGAGAAAAATCAGTGACAACACTGCTCTTTCTCCTCTGATGGCTAGAAACAAGAGTCTACCCACTGAAAAATCATAATGCATTTTTACATTTTAAAAATTGTAAAGAAAATATATAAAGCGGTACTTTACATTTGCTTATTTTTCACATAGGAGAAAAGTAAATTTGGGTTTCATTATTTGATTTAAATTACAGTTTCTGTATCAGACTGTCATCTAATATGACTTCATATAAACCCACGCAAGTACAGTCATCTTTGAAAGGACAATATAAAACTGGACTGTAATATTGCAAACTTGATGCAATATGATGAGTCAGTTTAGCTTCTGTTAGGAAAAAACTCAATTACTCACTTTTAAATGCAGGGGCTTTCTGCTTCTTTATTCACTCCTACTTTTAGGCAAAGAATCCTCTGTTACACTTAAATTTATTTAATTATATAATCTCAAAGGAAGGAGTTTCTGGGATGTGGAAAGAGAGGGGAAGAGAGAAGCCAAGTATGATTTTTAAATTTTTTTTTTAAGAGAATTTTTAAAATAATCTGCCATACCTTACTGTTATACCAGTTTGAATGCCACTGGCATTGAATGAAAGATTCCTGTTGGGGAAAAAGTTCCATTTGTCCATTTTGTCTTCCTTAAGTTACAGTTTTAGAATTTTCCCACAAACAGAATGTACAGCATGAAAACACATGAAAATCAGTAAGTGACTATAAGAGGGACAAAATAGTTACACTGCCATATGATAGAAAGATCTGATCAGCAAAAATTACTGATTCCATCATATGAAGGCGTTATTTTCTAAGGCAGAAGAAAGTTCACCCTAGCTGGTAAGAAAAATGTTGATGATGCTGAAACATCTAAATTTAGTAATCAGCAATCAAAGTCACTCAGGGAGGGGAAAAAAGGTGGGGAGGGCATGGAAATAACCCTGCAGATCCAATTTACCAGGATGTTATGGAGCTCAGACCTGGAAAATGAAACAATTGCCTAAAAACCATGGGACAGACCAACAAGCCTTCTAATAAGACACCCAGGTTATTTCTCTGAATTTGAAGGAAAACCACATCTGATAACTATGGCCTCAAAACAGATGCTTGCAATAACTCAATAGCACAATTAAATTTTACTAGAGAGAGAGGGGGGAAAGCCTAAAACACTCATCAAAGCGGAAACAATTCATAATTCTTCCACCATTTCTGACCTTATCTGGGAAGGATACTGTAACTTACTGCAACCAAATCCAGTGTGACACTGCTTACAGCACAGACAGGTTTAGGACTTCCTCCAAATTCCTTTTAGGACTATTTAAGGCTTATAAGAGTACTGTGATTACCCTGACAATTTATAAATGCTTATACAAAAAGTAAGCAGCACTGAAAACAGCAACACCTTTCTGGTTTAACCTATCTCTCCCAAGGAAATTAATTGATTTGTATAGGTAAAGCAAGGATGACTTTACCTGTTAAGACCATCACCTTTTGCTTCCAATAAAAGACAACATTTTTAGCACTTTGAACATTGCAATTTCCTACAGGTAGTTAGTGTTAGCTGGTGGTTTCGCTTATTAATCTCATATATCTGAACCAAAAGAAACAAAGACCTATTGTAATTTTACTAGTGGTTTATAGGAAATGACACTTCCAGAGTCATTCAGTGCTGTTTGGTGCCTCACGAGCTTCTCCTGGCTACTCATCCTGCTACTTTCAGAGTGCCCAGTGTACTAAAGGTGAGGCACTGTAAATCATGAACTGTTTCCAGAGGAGTCCTAGCTGTCTGCACACTCTGGAGATCTCTCTCCTTTGAACCATCTTGGTGTTTGTCTGTTCTTTCAGGAAGACAGTTTTGCTGATCAAACAAGTAGAAAACCACTTATTTTTGTGTGGTTATTTTCAATCCCATCTCTGACTTGCAGGAGCAAGGGAGGGGCAGGATGATGGGACCAGAGGCTGCAAAAGGACCTCTGCAGCAACAACCACCTGGCAAGCCATGGGACTGCCTCCTTCCAGCCCTGACAAAGGCACACAATGAAAAAACATGAGGATGAGCATTAAGTATCCCTCTCCTTTTAGGTGCTTTGAAAACTTGTCCTCCAGTCTCCAAAATACGCTACAGCTCACACTGCTAGAACCTCACCACTATTTTTACCCACTAGAGTGGACTCTAGCACAGGGGATGCAGATAGCTTGTCTAACACTACAAGCTTATGAACAGATGGACACTGAAGCCCTTCCCTGTTTTATGCTGGTCCCAGACCAGCTAGAAGGCTGATCTGGCAGGACCTCCACTAAAAAGCTGGGAATTGGAACAGTGCTACACTCTAATACCCACACCTCTCAAGTAGAAGATTGAAAGCATGTTACAAAACCCTTCAAAGACAAGTCAGAGGGGTCATTGCACTGCCTAAGCACAAAACACCCCTGGAATGAGCACACAAATTCAGGAGTGCTTGGCAAACAGCCCCATGCTTGCTTTGCCACGCCAGCCTGATTACACAGCTTTCAGGCTCAGAGCTGCTTTGTGTCCAGCCAGCTCAGCTCCTGGGCAGGACAAGCTCAGCTCCACCTAAAAAAGAAACACACTTAAAATGACAGCTCTTCCCTCTGGGGGCCAGAATATCCCTTGTTCTTGGAGTTCATGGATTACTCCCAGGATAAGAGGCCACTGTCAGTAGATTTACACTCATTCCAGGGAGCACTGAACTTGCCCACAGAGCAAAAGTTATTCAAATCACCGATTCAAGGCAGGCTTTAGCTACCCTAATTTACAAGACATATATGGGCAGAAAATGAAGATGAAAACCCCAAAACCACAGTAAGAACTGTGCCAGCACACACCACTCCTCCTAGTCACACTGGGTGCTAATGCTACATAAGGAGGGATCTTGCCCCACTACAGGGCACACTGCATGCACATGTACTACACATGCACATGCAACAGAATTATTAACACTGGCTCTGAAGCAACTGCTTCCGAACATTATTCTTTGCCAGGTGAGGCACATACCTGGGTACCATCAGCTGTTAATTCCAACAGGAAGTATTCTGTCTTTTTATATTGACACAATGCACACAAATCACAGCTTATATAACAAACGATGCACTGTTACTGGCTACTTAAGGCCAGTCTTTAGGAACATTACACCAAGCTGGGAATTACTATTGACAAAGTTGTGCCAGTTCGCATGTCAAGATTGAAACAAATGTATCTCAGCTTTATATTACAGCAATTCAAATGTACTAAGGAAGAATAAGAAAAAAAAAAAAAAAAAGCTGACAGTATCACTTTAGTGTCAGTGAATTTAACTTTATACAGGCCTTGAACCAATCTTACAGTGCTTCTATGATGGCTCAGAAAGGGATTAAGAAAAGACAAGAAAACCCCCAAGCAACCAAAACAAGCCAAAACTCTTTAAAATGACATATTAGTATCACTGTGCTTGCTCACCTCCACCCTGTACTATCACTCTGACTTAAGTGGGTGCAAAAGCAAATGATACAAAAGTCATTTGCAATTCTTAATCCCTATGACAGATCAAACTGCTATTTTTGTCTGGAGACTACACATGCAATAAATTTGACTTAAGACTGAAATGAACATATTTTCAAAACCTGTTCAATCTTCCCAAGAAACTGCAGGAACAATAAATAAAATTAGAAGTTCCTGGCTGGAACTTGTAACTCTAGATGGAATACGGCATTTAATAGGAAAAGAAGGGGTACAGCTGAACCACCTTATTAACATAATTATTTTTCAGACTTCGGACACTTATGAAAAGCAGATTAAAAAGGCAAAGCATATTTACAGTGTTTTCTGGGCTGTTTAAAAGAACAAAAAAATTATTGTATTTAGACAAGTTTCACCCACACAAAATGGGGAGGATTAAGTATTTTGGACTTGCATCAGTGGTTGGTATTGCTCCTGAAGAGTCATTACCAATTTCACCTTATGAATTCAGCTGAGGGAGACCTCTTCATCTGAATATGGAAGACTGCAGAGGAAGGCAGTGTAAATCATTTTTAACTGTGCAGGTTGGGAGATTGTTCTGACCCAAACTTCAAGATCTCTTAAAATAAAAATTTCAGAATTGAAAAATACTTCTCTCTTACAGCAAAAACAATGAAAGCAAGTGTTTGGCACATTGAATTATTTCTGTTTTGTGAAACAGGAAAAGTAAGAACAGAAGGTTTGCATAAGCCCTGCTAAGGAGTGAAATCATTCATGTGCATGTTCAGACACAGAGCAACTAAAGTAAAAGGTGCAGTTTCACAAAACAGCACCGGGTTGCAGGGAACAACACAAAAGCTCTTGGTACCTACAGGCAAAAAAGCTCCACATCTCTCACTCCTGCCTATTATTACATTTACATTCCCAACCTACACAGTCTATCAAAGCATGTTTTTCTCTGCTTTCCTTCATGTCCCTAGCTGAGAGAGAAATCTAGGAGGCAGGCCGTGCTCCTCACATGAGGAAATACAGGAGGTGCGCTGGGCACCCCTTCCACATAGAGCATCCATTGTGATCAGTCTCTGTTTTGCTGGTGGAGAGGGGAGGGCTTTGGCAGCCACCTGTGTTACTGGATTGTTTCCAGCAAGGTAGCTCAACAGACATGCTGCCAGGAACTGTGCACAGGCATTAGATGGATTTCTCAGTTTTCTGAGAAATAAACTTCTTTAATCTTCAAAAATTCTTGACAATTGTTTGTCATGTTCAGGGATGTGAACATGTGCCGTCCTTGCAGGGGAAGGGTTCCTAATTTCATGCTGATACTTAGAGGTGCCAGAGAAAACCTAACAAGTTTATAGCTCAGAATTCACAGCACAGACTCACACAAAGGGCAATGAAATACTGATTCAATAATTAACATCACTGAAAAAGAGCTTCAGTCTCACATGTCCATGGCTGGCCAAATATTAAAGGGAGTGTTTTGTTTATGAAGGGGCAACAGCAACCGCCTTGGGGAGAAAACATATAATACAAGCAAAGTAGTGAAAGATAGAACCAAAATACTGATGGTCATGCTTGTATACAATAGCAACAGGTGTGCAGGAAAAAATTATGACACAGCTAAATATATGGGAAATATTCTCATGGAAGAGATATGAAGAAGTAGAAGAGGTTACACTACAAAACAGAGAAGCCAAAGCAACTTACTTTATTGTAAGACACTAAGCAATAACATCTTCTGCTCAGTAAACATCACATTTATGAAAAGTGAAGTCATGTAAACAAGAAAATGAGCAGCCATAGGTTTGGCTGACACAGACAGGCAACAATGTGGGGTTTAGCTAACCTACAGACACGGACTTGTCTGTTAAGACTGTCACCTGTCAAGAAGATCAGGATGCCCATTTCCACCCCTCTAGTGGGAAATACACAGATTCTTCTGGCATGGCTGCAAAAATTTCACCAATCTCAGAAAGCAAGAATAAAGAAGTTACCATAAGTAACTCCAGCCAGGGGAAGAGCAACACTTCATTGGTACCAAAGGCACCAACAGCTTCCTCTTTATGAGCAGCAAAAGGTGACAGTCAGTGTGAATAAGGGTAACTAGTGTGTGTGGAAACATGGATCAAACCCACCCTGCAGAGAGTTTTTACAACGTATGGAAAACATGACTCACACAAAGCAGTCAGAAACAGTTCACTCAGAAATAATCTGCTCCATTACATGGTGTTAGCTCCTTCACTTTACGCCATAAAGTTGAATTTAAAGACATGTGAAAGTCCCCATTATTTCTACTCCTCCTGAATCTCTTCTGGAGCTCTCTACAACTAACTGGAAACACACAAAACATTCCAGACTTGTATACGACATCTGATACAAGGAAAGTATTAATTCCCTGGGCTGTAAAGCGATTTTACAGAAGGCAGGATGGAGTGAAAATGGCATATACTCTCCTATAATATATTCATGTGTCACATGGGAGGACAAAGTGATAGCATTTACTCCAAAAAAACAAGAGGAATTAAATAGATTTGTGAATCAATTTTTTTGAGAGTATTGGAACATACATTCATACAAATTCACTGATGAGCTTTTCCTCCTCTGGGTGTAGAGCAGCATAAATTGTTATGACAACTTTAATCCAGAGACTGAGGCTACTGTCTGCTTATTCCAATATATAATTTTGTCCAAAGTATGCCCAGACTGTTAAAAAAAGGAAAAAGAAGGTGTTTCTGTGCAATTTTGGCCTTTCCTGATCTTGTTAGGATATGAAGTGCTGTAGAAACACTTCAGATTAATATTAGTTGCAAAGGCAAATTTAATAAAGGTACACACCCCTGTACTAGCTGTTCTCTTCAACAATTTCCTAGAAATACCTGTCGAGGCTTGAAACTACCAAGTTCTGTCAAAATGTTTGTCTTATGATCACAACAGTAAGAGTTCACCAGCCATCAACATTCACAGCCTCAACTTTTCCAAAACCTTCCAGGTTTTCTACTCGGCATATTAAGTCATTGCAATTCCACAAAACAAAAACTGTGGAAACGTGGCATCAAACAGAAGCTACAGCTTCACTTCCAAGCAATTCACTCCAAGTCAAACTCAGACTTGTTTATACATGAACCACTACCAACTCTTTACACGAAACATGGTGAAAAGTTTTCCTGACCTTCCCCCAGCCTTCGAACAACTCTCCTATTTCAACAAACACACCTTCAGAAATAAAATTCCCATAGATTACCACACCAAATATAAACAAGCCACTTGGGAGTAACAAAAGAAAGATTTGCCAAGACATCTGCAAAGACACAAGAAATGCTATCCACAACAGGAGCAAGACAAATGTCCTCATGGAAAAATCATGGATGAGAGACTGACAACCATTACAGAGATGAACAAAGACACGTAGGTAAACAGTAAAGGGGATTCTTGCCAGGAGGTTAATACTATTTAAAACTATAAACAATCAGTCCTTATGAAACTATAAATTTTCACGTTCCAAAAAGACATAAAAGTGTTTTCAAAAATAATTCAGCAAACTGAACTTAAAACTAAACCTGACAGAAAAAAGCACAAAGTGGCCACAGCTATGTTTTTTATTACATTTTATTATTTTTTCCTACATTCTCAACAGTCTCCTCCTCTCCCTACTCCACATGCTGTGTAGGGGAAAAATATCTTCTTTTTTTTTTTTTACTTACTGTATCTTAAAACCTCTCTTGCTATCAACCTGTTGTCCTTGCCCCACTGGAACCAACATTGCTTTCTATCAAATGGTCTAAGAGCACAGTGATGTTAAACTCTGACAAATGGGTTTCAAGCTATATAATCTGGCTGCCTGTTTAGTGCCTGACAGCTTTGTGAGGTTCCCTTCATCTATATTTTGTTTCTTACAGTAAATTTCAATAAAACCAATTAGGCTTTGACAGACATGTTAGATTTCCAACTTCATTACACCTGAGGTTTTTTTTTTTTATCTTTTCAGGCCTAAATAAAAACTTACATCTTTTCCCAGGACTCGAAGTTCAAACTGTGTTTCCTTGAAGTGAACTTTTGTAATTCTAGGCCTGTAATATTGAGAAAAAGAGACAGACAGAACTTCATGAGCTTTTCATTTCATGCATAATAAAATGTAAAGCTGTATACATTTGCATACAAAGAAAGAAAAAGAATTCACAGGTAGATTTATTTTTCAGGTGTGTCCCAGATGTCAGCAGACAATTAATGATATGTAAACATCTCAGCATGAGTATGGTAAAGGTGTTCTACTGTTTTCAATACCTGGAATATCAAAGAATTAAAAATCTGCATAATCCAGAGAAATATTAGGAATTCTGTATATACTTTTTTTGTATTGCTATAATTAACCTTTCAAATAGATACCACATGCACTTCCATACAACATTTTTACTGTTTTAGTGGTGACTTCACATTTAAAGAATACATACCAGAAATACTTTCCTACTTGTTTTTTATTCTTGTAGACAACAACTCCTATGGGTGTTAATCCTAAAAAGTATTCAGATTTGTTTTCACCCTAGAAAATAAAAATCTTTGTCATTCATACAGTTGCAAGTAGAATCACAGTATCAGTGAGGGCCAGTGAGAAATTAATCCTGGTGACTTGAATATACTGTTTCACTCTCTGTGCAAATGAGAAAATAGTACTTGATCTACTGATGAAAACTGCTATAGAAAATTTGTAGTTCTGGGGGAAAACAGGCAAGAAAGAATGGCAGTAAGGGAAAGAATGGGAATTTCATGCCAGGGTGAAAAAAAATACCTTTTTTTTTTGCTTGTTTGTTTTTTGTTTTTGTTTTCTTTCTGAATTGATTTTTGCTATTTGGAAAATGGCCAGAACTCAGAAACTGAACTCCTTATTCAGTCATGAGTACAACAGATATCCCAACTTTAAGCTCAAAGTAAATAGTGGTTTTCTGACCTATAATACAACCACACAGCTGCCTTCCCCCTCCTAAAATAGTGTCAGCTGCTGCTGCTTCCAAGTGAAGTAGCTCCTTTGGGAGAGTCAAGCTTCTTTTCTGTTGTTCAGAAAGGGCAATGGCATGCAGGGAACAGCCACATGCATCAACTCCTCCAAAGGAGACCATTCCTGAAATCTCAAAACAAATCTCAAACTGCACAGGGAGAGAACAGGCTGAAAACCCTGCTCCTGAGTGGCAGAAGCCCCCATCTCCCCCATTTACAGTCAGTAACCAAAACCAGAAGCAGCTCACAGCTGAAAGAGTACAAACTCTTGTGCATGAGGTTAAAAGAAAGTCAGCTGGAAAAGTTCATTCACCTGCCTACTTGAGGCAGTGAGGAAGAGCCCTGCAAACTTTAAACTAGCAGAGCACAAACAGCAAAATTATCAACTGTGAGAGTGACTGAGTTGAGATAATGAGAAAATGTCCTGAGTGATTACAGGGCTGACAGAGGTCAAGCACACCTGGCAAGCTCTGCCTGTGCTCCTCGGTGAATTAACTGCTAAAGGCAACTTTACTTATAATATGACCAAAGGAGGAACAGAACTGCATCACGTCATGTGAGCAGCTTCAGTCTCAAATGAGGGCTTCTGCTGCTGTTGTAATGTAAGTAGGGGCAATGATGCTCACAGGTTACCCAGGCAGGGATTTCATTGCACAATAAAAGCAAGCTGTGAGGCAAAAAAAATTCCAGGCTGTACTAATTTAACATGATTTTGTTGGATCATGTTGAATCTTGTTCCATTAACTCCCCAGGTTTCTATGGGTGGGAGGGGAACAAAGCCTGGGATATGAATACAATTAAGCCACAGGGTACATTAAAAGGTACTTTATATTGCAGGCTGCATATTTTTCAGCAGGAAATACATATTTAATCTTCAGGTAGTATCTTGATTTCTTTATTTTCTTTCAAGTAATTTTACAAAGTACTGACATCTAACTCAATGAACTGTCTATACTACAACTCCCCATTTGAACTCATTATTTTCTTCTATTCAAAAAAAAACCTGCCACAAACAGAATAATTTAAACAAGACAGAATGATGTTCCCACCAGGAGCACATAGCCTCCAGGTGATGACTTGGATCCAATCCCAACATTCATGCTGACAGACAAAGAAATGGAGGGGTTTTCTGAGGCAATACAGACAACTTGCAATGCTGCATGATACAACATGGGAAAAAATGAAAACATATTCTGGGTCTTCAGTAAAACTTTCACAACAAATATTTTAAAAAGCCAGACATGCTACTGCTATTCTACCCTAATTTTTGCAATGGTATTGAAAAAGTTTCAGGACACACTTGTTCTTATTTAAATGAAAATAATGTGTAAATTCTTCTGTCAAAGATAACCCTCACTCATGTCTCCTGACACTTGCACAAATTACTTCTTTTCTATCTGAATTGTTTTTATCCACAGTAAAACTGATTGTTTTTCACAGGCGTAACACAATCACAGTATTTAATCTCAAAATCACTATGCTTTTGTATGTATGAATGACTGAATCCTCTCCATCTGTAAATACTTGCTCCTTTGCATTTCTTGAGTAGTGTTCCCTTTACAGTTATCCTGTGGCAACAAATCTATTTAAATACTCTTTCACACATTAATGCAGTAATCATTTTTCACAATTGTCACTTACATAAACAGGATGGAGATCCACTCCATACATTTCCAGAGATTTGGCCACACCTAAGTAGTTCACTTCTGCCTCAGCAGGAACTTGACCCCTGTAAACACAGTCATTTGTAAGAAACTTGCAATTCCAATCAACATATAAAAATAGATCATATTAATAAATACAGTTTTCTGGACACATTTGTCCAGTTTTTTAGACAGTTTTTTAACACTGAACTTCTTATTATTCCAAGTAAGACTAGATCTCTAGTGGTCTCCTACCACAGACATACAAGCTATCATATCATATTATTTGCCTAATGCAGTGGGTAATCTTTTCCTTGCTGTCACAAAAACACCACACATTTCAATTTTAGGCTTCAATATGCAAAATAACTTTTCTTCCTAATAACTACATTATTATTAATAAAGCAGGAATAGTATGACTGGTTGGGGTACTATTTCCCCATAGCAGTGCTGAAGCTACAAATTTCCTGAAAGCAAGGTTCATAACTTCAGAGAAACAACTACTTTCTCCATAAAATCTTGCCTATTGTAAGTCACACCAACTGGTAGTACCCAAGTCTGCTACGTTGAAATCAACATCTGGAGTCTGTCTCATGAGATTAGCCATCTCAAAGATCCTGCCTGCCTTCCTAGCTGCAGATATCAATTCATCAGTTAAAAAGTACCACTGGCAGGAAGCAACTGGGGAAAACTGGTGAGAGAAAAATCCTGGCTAGTATGAACATATTTGACATTACTAACAATGGATTTGTTTTCGAAAAGAACAAAACAACTAAATAAATTCAAAGCCTTGTCCTCAGAATTTAATTTGCTCTTTCCTTAATATCTGTCATTGATACAAGAGCAAGATTCTCTTTCATAAGCTTGAAGTTGTGTTTTCATTTTCACTTCTTTTCAGTAATTCTCTGAGAGCAACTGGACTGTTATTGGGGAAGTACAGCACATCCTGTAAAAATATCAGCTCAAAAAGATGTGTATCCTGCTTCATCCTATTGGTTTTCTTGGGGAAATACTTCACTGGATGTGCTACCTTTCAATTTCAAGGTGTGAAGTAGAGCATTTTACGTTCAACATTTTGAACGTAGATCCAGATCTTTCCAGATCTTTCCAAAGATCTGCAAAAGTACTGCAATATGCATATTCTTGCTTCTTGTCTCACCGTTCTCTTTAGCCTAGAAGACACCATCCAAGTTTTCCCAACTTGGTGTTATGACTGACAAAGAAAAAAGAACTTCCAAAGTCAAAGATGTGAAACAGCAGTGCTAGCACGAATGCAGTAGGTATTTAAAGGTATTCAAGGGTGTTTAAAATGCCTTCTTTGTATCTGGGAGATGGACTGCTTCAGCTCATCTTATCCACATAGCAGCACTGCCACTTTTCCAGGTGTTCTTCTCTCCAAGGACTCCTGGAAAAGCAGCAGACCTGAAGCTTGTAAGAGAAATCCCTTTCTTCAAATCCCAGTAGATGTGTCATTCATTATCTCTATTCAGAACACTGGATATTTAGCACATCAGTAATGTCACATCTGTCATGTCTTTTATACACTTCTGCTGTAAAAATTTACTCTGCAGCTTGATTTTTAACTTAAAGTCTTGCAAGTAGCCCTCAGAAATGTAAGCAAAATGTTCACAGGGGTTGTATTGTCTCACTGAGTTCACAAGCAGGCTAAATACCAGCCCTGAGCAAAGTCGATTACCCCGTTACTAAATTAGTGCTAGAATACAACAGCAATTTAAATCCTGCTGTTAGTCTTTCCTTACTGATGATGCTCAGAAAAATGCTGATGCACTTATTCCTCTATTCTTACCTGACTCCAAAAGGACCAAAACGATCAAATGTCAAATAAAAGTTTGAATGTCTTTTTATCAATACTTTCACAGAAATACATCATGTATTAGAAATAAAATTTTCAAAAATACGGAAGGAAGCAAAGATGAGAGCTGGAACTTCTGAAGAAAGCAGATGGAAGCCAGAGGAAGAAGTCCTCCCAAAAGCAGATGGAGAAGCCAGAATATGACAGGATGAAGGACTGTCAGGGACTGAAAGAACTCCCATTAGTACAAAGGGTGTTTCATTTTTATTGTGTGTGAAAACACAAACTCTTCCTCAGCATCACACATCCCGAAACCAAAGGATTCTTTGCCACTGGGAATGACAGAGCTGGAAAAGTGACAGCCATGCAGCTCCACATACACACTCCTTTGGATGGACAATGGGCACCTGAGTGCCACTTGCGACCCTAAACGACATCAAAAGTTACTTTTAAAGCTAAATATCAGGGCATTTTTGCTTTGCTTGTGCCCCACTGGTAGCACAAAATGTTGACTCAAAACACAGCAGCAGCTGACTTGCCAAGCACCAGTCAGTGACAGATCTCCCCCAGCCTGAAACGGGCACTGTCAGCAGTGCAACTCCAGCTCTCCAGTCTGCCCTGAGGGATTCTCTTTCCTTCAGCACTCAGTGTTTGCTTCCTCATGTGTCAGCCCCAAAGTCACTGCTTGATCCTTCAGACGTGCGTGACAACATCAGGTCACCTCACACTGCTCTCTGACCTTGGGGTTGTCATGCTGGTTTGTAGATGGGACAACAATCACAGTAGGCAGGTGGCAGAAACTCCATGAAGTCAAAAACCCCCTCCACCCTCTTCCCTCACCTTCCTTGATCTAGAAATTTTCTCAAAAAAACTGCATCCTTGCTGAATCTCCAAATAGCTACTGTGCCATGTAAAAAAACCTGAGAGGAAACATGCAACCAAAAACAGTTTTTCTGGACATAACCAGGAAGAGGAAGGTATATGCACTGCCACAGCTGTGATAGGGAAAGAAAATTAAAAAAAAATAAAAAGCCTCTGTGTTTCCATGCCAGAGAGAAATAATAAAACAGTTCTTTCAAACCATATCGTAGACCTGTCCCTAAAATGTGTCTGGTCGATGAGAGAATTTGAGACGTCCTCAGCCATTATAGCTTCACACTTCTTAGCTGGAGAAACCATGGTCAGCTGTGCAGAAGTCAAAGCTGGCAGTGCTGATGGTAACAGTTTGGCTGAAGTAGCAGTGAATACACTTTGGCTTTCCTCTCTGCTCTGATGCTGCTAAATCTCTGAGACCCAACTGCAGCCAAGCAGCAGAACAGCACCAGAGCTCTGGATCAGAAAGTGTTATGACAGTGATCACTCCCCTCCACAGCCACTGGCTTCTGAATTTCTTTGTCAAGGCTGCAAAACTTTTGAGGCAAATGGGAACTAATCTGATTTACTACACTAATGACTACAGAAACTTGAGAGGGAGAGAAATGAAGGCTGCTTAATTCACAGCAATTCATCTCCTGTCTCATTTCTCACAAACCACTTCTGTGATGTTGAACCAAGCTAACTATCTGCGACTCAGCTTCCTCTCTCTGGAATGGAAAAAACAATACTTTTTTACTTCATACACATAGTAAGTTCTCTGAAATGTATCTATTAGTATAAGGCTGTCATGCAACCACACAGAAATAATTACTGACAACAGACTCTCTTCCCTGGAAGAGAAAGCTCAGGTCAACGTGGCAACTGGCACAGACTCCAATTACTGGAGAACTTTTCAGAGAGAACAGCTGTGATCCTGAGTTAATACCTATTCTCATTAAACAAGACATATATAACATTAACACACAATGCTACAGGCAAAAATTACTTAACCTTTATCCAGACTGTGGCTTCATTATAGCAGGAGAATTAAGAAATTTAGATCTACTACAAGATGGGCAACTGATTATCCTTGCATTACTTTGACAGAGGGCATGATGAACACTCTCCAGAAAGGTCCCTTACTGCTCTCATCTTCATAAATGGTAATATCACAATTGCACCTAACCTGGATTTGTTAGAACAAGCGTCTTTACACTTACCAAGAACATGAAATGGGCGATAAGCAAGTAAATGTTTATCTTGGCTCTATATTCAACCATAGTTGAATTTCTGGCATATGTTTTATTAAAAATGCTGGCTCTGAAACACCCATACCTAGGTCTGACACACCTCACATTTCCAGTTATTGTCCTACCAGTTCCTGAAAGAACAGCTTCAATTATGTAAAATCTTCTCTGCTTCTGAGAGGTATAACTGGATTCCCTGTGTCATTTCCTCAAGTCTAGAAACCTCCACTCCACCACAAGCTGTTCCTTCCCACCTACCAAACTTCTCTGAGTCTGGCATTACCTGCCAAGTTCCCAACAGTACTGAATTCTTACATGAGAGTCTTGTGTATGCGTTCTATGGCATCCTCCAGCTCTTCCTTCTGGTCGGGAACGAAGCGGTACTCGGAGACGTAGCCTGCGGTGTGCTTGTACGGGTCATAGTCCCCCAGCTCAGCTGCAGGGCACAGGGAGAAAAAAAGGTCACTCTGCTTTCTCTGAACCAAAAAATGAGTTATATAATCCACCCACTGCTGCCCAGCCACCCCTTTCCAACTGAAAGCCAGTTTAATCTGCAGCCAGGTAAGAAAAAAAAAGGAAAAAAATGAGGGGAATACAGAACTATCCACATCAGCTCACATAAAACAAACAAAAAAATTGTCTTCACGCATTTTAAAAGAGATACAGAAGTTTAGAGCTAGAAAGAGCTAGAAGTCTTGACAGAAAACCTACTGCTTCTACAGGCCAGACAAAATTTTGACCAAGCCAGCAAAGTTTAAATTCAATTGCATTGATTATTTGGCAGCATATGCAAAGCAAATGTAGAAGAAAAGTCTACTTTTGTAATATCCATGCTCTCATAATAAACTGCAATATTACTGGCAGAACTGATCCATATTATGGCTGGGACTTTAACATAAACTTCTGGGAATACAAATAGAGGTAAATATCCTCTAGAGTTCTGGAGAAAAGGTCTTCCAATAGTAAGTGTTTCTTGTGAAGAATCACAAGCTTTCCTTTTTCAATAAAATATAAACGTATTTCCTGGATATCAAATTCACTTTTAAAATAAAATTAACTTTCAAAAGACTTTTCTTAAAGAAAAGAACATGAATAGCCAATGTAACTTTCTTTGAAGCAATCCTGAATTTGTACACATTAGTCATGTCTGTTCATATGTTGTAACGTAATTACGAAACGAATATGCATCTTGGCCAGAACTCACATCTACTGATCTTAACTATAATTGCATCTATCTGAGAAACTGCAAAAGGTAGTATTTTGATTTTTTATAACTCTGGGTAATATCTCTAGACTGGATTTTCTATCCAATGCTCACTAAGCCAAAAACATAACCAAAAGGAGGTTCAAGAGTCAAGAAAGAAAAGATGCATCTAATTACTGTTGTTTCTTTCCAAAATGTTGAAATGACATTGCTAGAAGAAGACAGTGCTCAGTAAGGGTGTTGAGAAGTCTCACTGGAAAACCTCCATAAAAATTATGTGTTCAGTGTCCGACAGAGGCATTTCTCAAGTCTTTACACACTTGGAACAACTGCAAGCCCTAAATACAAGGCTAAATTTTTTTATAGAGCCCATGGGAATGCATGCCTCCTAGTGCCTGTACTAACTTTAACCCACCCACTTCAACCTTGGCCATGCTTTAACTCTTCTCTCTTCCATAGACTTTCTCATTGTTTTCCAACAGAATATTTGAAATTAGAATTACAGGGATAGGAGACTATAGTGAAACAACAGCCCTAACCATCTTAAAAATTACTAAAGGGCATGCATTTACTCTTTTTACTCATTTCTCATAATAAAATGAAGATCTGACCATTGCATATTTTCCTGCTTCACACTTGCAGTATTTTTTCAGGGAAGGCGTGTGTGCCAGTAAAGTGAAATGTGCATTGCAAACTATTTTTCAGAGGGCAATATGTCATGTTTCCTAGATGGCAAAATTAAGTCAAAAATAATTGTACATAAATAAATACTGCCTGAAATTTTAGCTTTTCAGATACACATTTAATCCACCAAGACATCCTGTGTTATGCCCATTCCCATTTCACACACAAGTTATTCTGCTTTGTCATTCTAAAATGGATATAAAAGGAGGACTATTTTTTTATGTTATATTACGTGTTGTTGAGTCACACTTGTAACACCAATAACACAAATATTCTTTCCTTGATACATATCACTTCAGACAAATCTAAATTTAACACAGAAGAAATTACAGATAGAGGTCCCAGCATGGCTCTTCACACAAATTTGGGTTACCAGTTGTATTTGAATATAGAACTTGAGCTGTAATGGAAAAAGAATAACAGCTCCAATAGACAGACAGCTCCTTTCTAATTGATTGCTAGTTCTATTAAGTATGCAGGATATAACATTCACTTCCGAAAAGATCTCTGCTGATGGGTGAATGTAGATAAATGATAAATAAAATGAAAATTCTTCATATCAGGTCAAATAACATTCTCCCTTTAACTAAACATGTATTCATATTGACATAATGCAATTTTTTAAATAATCTTTTACTTCCCAGATTTTGTGATTGGAAGCTGCCAACAGCCTTTGAAATCTGTAAATCTCCTGAGGAAGGTTTTGTCATACTCTACATATAATCCAAAATCATAAAGCCTTGAGTACGTGATAATATATTCCCCAGCAAGGCAAAGAATGTTTAGCAGAGTCTTCAGACTGACTTTCAGCTTTCTGCTTTACATTAACTTCCATATTGCTCCTGCATTATCTATTCAGAACGGTCATTTATTTACACTCTTGAAATTAAATCAGTCACGCTACTTCTGTTTGGAAATGAATGCATAAAGTGTTAGTGATGTCTTCAGTCACCACTTAAAATTAATCATAATGAAAGACGTGAGTCTACAGTGGGCCAGGAGAACTTACACTGGATTATGTATGCTCCCAGCTGTGCTGCAGTGTTGATTGGACAAGGCAAACGGCCCTGTAGAACATCTTGCTTTACCTGCAAGAAAAACTGATACCTAAAACACAGACAGAAAACAAAGCTGTTACTTCAAGTCCAATTAATATTTCAAAATAATCCACTTTACTGTGGACATAGCATGTACCATAACTATGTGAAAGTTAATGCCTGTATTCCTCTCTAAATTACTTCCCCTATTGACCCTGAAGTAACAACTAAGATTAATCCAGTAAAAGAACCCAGGTAAGGGAGCGCTCCCTGCTTTTAAAATCTGCTTATATTGTGAAGATGCAATTAATTATCTCCCTAAAATGTCATTTCCCTCTTTTGACTTTCATAGAGCAGTCAGGAAGTGGAGAAGGGGGATAGGAATCAGAAAAATTGAACAAGAAACCTCTCAATGGACAGAAGTGTGACCTTATCACTGGATCAGCATAAAGGAGGACTGGGTGTTGGATGTTTCTTTGCTCAAATATTTCCTCTCCACACACCAGAGTATCAGCTACAATGCAGCAGGTAGGTTTGACAGAGTCCATGAAAAAGATGGATGGGTTGCCATCAGCAAATAACTGCATCTGTCATAGCACAAAGTACTCTCCTGCTTGGAATAGCGATAGCAGGGGTGAAAATGTAACTTTCAAAGTCATAACCTGCTTCTACACTTGATAAAGCTGAGACCACTTAGAATGAATCAATGTGAACAAAGCAGATGGAAAAGACAAGATAACAAGCTGTTATATAAAGGACCTGCAATTCTGCAACTTCCCATAATGATTTATAAGAAAACTTTTAAACACTATTTGGATTTTGTCTGGTTTTATTACAAAAGATTTATGCAGTGTTTCACATCATCCTGCAAGTAAATTTCTTGCACTAATTTCCTACAAAATGTAAAAATACAATGAAGGTAATTTTTTACAGAAAAAAAATCTTCTGTACGAGCACATAGTTTTTTCATTATTCACTAGTTCAATTTTCTCTACACGGAGCCATTCAGTTACTCTGAAAATAATTTATTCTGTGTTAGTACAAGTAATTTATGAAAGCACCTTGGAATGATCTGTAAGTTCAAAGTGCACCTACAACTGATTTCAGGGAGTTTACAAACTGCAAGTTACATGATAAAACTTGAGGTCCAACCATATTTTCTAGACTTTATCAGATGAGCCTCTTAATAAAGATACCCATGTCTTTCTGATTAATGATTCCCCTAGAAGTTGGGCTGTGACAGGTATTATAGTCGGACTGTCCATTCTCTAAAAAATGGTTAATGTTCTCTACCTTAGAGGAGCAGGGCATTTGTATAAGGATTTCCTGGGAATATCATTGGACAACACAAAGCACAAACACTCAGTGCTTCCTCACTCCAAGCAATACCTCAGTCCTGCTTCTAGTTTATCCTTGCAGCCCTACCTAGACAAATCTTCCCTGTAAGAAATATGATAATGACCAAGATGATTTTTCGTCCTCTGTGGAGTGTACAACATCATCTTTCCAACATGAAATGCATTTCTGATATGCACCCATACTTCCATCAGCATTTCTCCACCTCTACAAAGCAGGGCTTGAAATGAGAGAAGGCTATAAATACATTATCCTTGAAGCAAGTACCTATATTTCTGTAATCTCAAAATAAAGTAGCATAGGAGCATTCAAAATATACCTGCATTCTGCTCTGTTCATTGTTTAAGTGACTCCTGTAAGATGAACAATCTCAATTCCCACTGAAGCCACTGAGCTCCTCGCAAAACCAGGCCTTTTGTCCATACCTAGAGCTAAAGCAGTCTCATCTTGTGTGCTGTCATGTTTGTCATGCATATATTAGAGTGCCTAATTGCGAGTTTTCTCCAGCAAACACCGCAGTGTTAGCTTTTGCCTGGAAGCTAGACAGATTCTGCTGCAAAGCAATTACAAATTTGACAGGTTTTCATTATTTGCAAAGAGGAATCATGTAATGGCACAGATCATCAGAATCTAATAACAACAGAGTGAGTTCTCATGTCCATTAAAGTAATAAATATGTGCTCCAAAGAAACACATTGGTTAGCACAAAGCAGTTAACACATCACTGGGATTACACGCTTAGAAAGAAAACTATTATTTTAAAGGAAAATAGGGTCTTTAATGCCTCATAGGAAGGACCATTAAGAGCCCCTTCCAACACACATTATTCTAATGAGGTGGTATTATTATTATTACTACTACTACTACTACTACTACTACTACTGCTACTACTACTGTTACTACTGCTACATTTTCCTGAACAAAAAAAAACCTTCCTTGAAAGATTTAAGAGCCTATGGGAATAAGTGTTCATAGATGTTGAAGGCATTTGTTGAAGGTATATTCCATGTGTTTCATAGAAGACTGACAGTACATCACTTTCCTAGGCACTCCCTCTGTACCACCTAAGGTGCCAGCTCTGCATGACCACACATTGTAAAGTCATGACCAGAGGCTCCCTAATGACTCTGCAACACTTCTTGACTGGATTCGCACACCTAATCAGCAGAGCTGATCACTGGGTAGCCTTATCACAGGGCAAAGGGAGAACTTGTGAAAATGCAGACACCTGCCTCCACCCTGCCTCCTGGCAGGCAATAACAACAGGTTCTGTGGCCACAGTTCCCATTCCCAGGGACACCTGTCCTTCCCTGTGAGCAGGATTTAAAGCTCTTCTGGGAAGGTACAAGAAAACAGCACCGAATTTCCATAGGACAGGGGCATTCCATTACTGCCAGCTTATGCTCTCTTACCTGCCAAGTCACAGCATTTTTATTACTTTTACCAGGCCAGCCTGGGTCTTGTGACACTGGAGACTTCCATTCTGGTTGTGCCAGTATGGAAACTAAAGAACTTTCTCACTCTGGAATAAGAAAAATATTCTGCCTGTGCTGCAACCTTTGATTACGGAAAATTAAAAGCCTTGCATGTATTCTAATGAATCCTCATGTGTCACATTCTTAGGACATCAAAAGAAGTACTTTGGCATATGTTAATGCAAGCCAGCACACTAATTTTGTCTGCCTACCTACCCAAATCCTCAAATTTCCTTTTGAACCTAAAACTAATTGTCCAAGACATTTAATAAATAAAACAAACAGAAAACCCCAAAACTGTGAGAGAGTTCAGATAACCACGTGTGTGTGTCTGTGTGCAACAACACATGTGTTACCTGTGTGCACCCTCATACCTTGCAGAGGACAAGCTTAGGTAAAAGAATCAGAGGCATGCAACTCTTCAATTTCCTTCACATATTTTTAGTAAGACCAAAATAAATCCCTTTGAAAAACAGTTCTGGAATTTAAGCTATGGCCAATAAAGAAGAAAATTCCCTGTATTTATATCTGATATCCATGTAAACTCAAAACTTGGTTATAGCACAATATGAATGCAGCTGTAATAATGCATTATTAAAAACAAGAAAAAATAAAAAACACTCCCAAAAATGCACATCAAGGCCCTTTGGTTTTTGGTGCACCAGAGAACATCTTTTCTTCTTGGGCTTCCTAACAGTTGTCACTATTAACCACTGTGAAGTCAGTCACGATTTTCTTCCTACACACCAGTGTTCAAGAAAAAACATTCAGATGTTCAAGCAAAAAAAAAAAAAAAACACAATCCAGACACACCACAACAACATGCACCTGGCTGAAATGTATTGCTAGCCTGAGATCAACAATTTATTAAATACTGTACCTTGTTATTTCTTCCTTAAGTTTACACGGATCCTCTGCATAAAATTTAATGCCAAAATACAGAGTGTATGGTGGTCCAGCTGCAGGAAAAAACATTTGGTGTAAAAGTGAGTTGTCATGAACTGCTAATTGGGATGAATTGTTACTAGCTGACTACAAAACAGCTACTAAGAAGCCTATCTTAACATTTTATCAAACTTGAAAAAATGTTACATCCACACAGCAAATCCATACATCTATGTATACTCATTACATATAAGGGGAAACAAAGGATTTTACTACTACTACTACTATTATTATTATTACTATTATTATTATTATTTTAATATTTTAATTACTAACACATTGTCTGTCTACTTGGAATTTTTGTTTATTTTTAATATTTCAATTTAGCTTTCATTGCTAAATTACTGTTTCTCCAAGATAAATTTTTTTGCTGCTTGATTTTGATGTTTAAATAATTTTTCCACTGAAGCTGTTTGAAAAATGCGTGCATGAAATGTGATTCCCTGTCATACTAATGAATACTAATCCCTTCCACCCTTCCAAGTATTGTATGGAGCATCTTTATGTGTCAATTAAATTTAGAAATATTTGGGAAAGGTCTTCTAATACACCTTTTAAAAATATTACCCTCCTGTTATTTAGATAACTCAGTACTAAAATTCTCACGGCTATATTTATTTCATGCATGCTCCACTTCTACTTTCTTTTAAGATCTCTAAATACAATTTTTAAATTGTAATAAACATAACAGATCTAGCATCTGCAATATCTGAAGACTGACAGTAAGAGAAGAAAATCTATTATCAGTAGGAGGCACCAATTTTACTTTAGGAAGCAGAAGGGCATCTAAGTTGGTTATGGTACCTTAAGCAAGAGAGAGGCATCACAGCTACTATAAAATAAATTATACCATTAAGAATAACACCACTTATTAGCCAAAAACAAAATTTAAGCACACAGAAGTCTTTGGACAATAATCACACTGTTAAATGATACCATGTGCAATCTATGTGTGAAATTTTGATACAGCAAAGAACCGCAATAACAAACTTGTTAAGAACTATAAATCTGTTGTGACTAGAATAGAGATATCGTGCAGACTGCATAGATGGAGCATTCTTACTTCACCTTTGTCCTTTAAGTTCAAATTAAATACATACTGTTTATCAATTCTTTATGTTCAGCGAGGGTCTTTGCAGGATCCAGCCAGTACTGCAAGACAGATAATTATGGAAATTAGTTACTTAACTTGGAAAATTAGCACAGAACAATTGTTATTCATATCACTTAACCTTTTCTTCTCCTTCCCTCATACTGAGCTGACAGGAGGAACTGCACTCTCATCCCTGGAAGAGAGAATGCTGCTGCTCATGCTAGTAAAAATAAATATCAGCTGGCATGAGAAAATATGTTTTTCTGTGAGTGTTACAGGTCGTGAGACCAGCACAGGTGAGCTTAAACATTTGTGTGGTGGAGAAGAGACAGGAATCTCATCTGCCTTTTCATTTCTACAGTGAGTATTTGGCATTGTGGCCATGGCACAAACCCACGCTTAAAATCACCATGCAGCTATTTATTATTTCAAAGGCTGCCAAAATTTTCCTGAAGAATGTGAGAGGTGGAGGAAGGAGAGGGAGATTTCTAGCATTTTATTTGCATGCCAAAGATGAATGGAATTTCATGGATAATGCAGAGGCATTTTTCAAGCCAAAGTCACACAGTAAAGATGAGAAAATTTACAGATCCAAGAACTCCAACCCTGCGAGCACACCTAGACACACACACAGAGTAATGTGTATTAGATGCTTGCTAAATGCTTGTATAGATGGATAAACATCTAATGGTGTTGGGTATAGTTACACTTCCAAACTGACAGGCTGAAGTGCCAAGAGAAATGCAACAAAAACCCAGTGTCTCATTAATCCAATGCACTTGCACAGCAGTTGCTGACAACAAATCCCAGTCCTGAATGCCAAGGCAGCTCCAACACGCTGCCCTTGCCCTTTTCATCTCCTGGCAGCTGCTGAGACACTCACCAGTGCTCTCCCACCTGTGCCCCCCTGCTCAGGCTTGCAGACAGCTCACCACTGCTGCAGAGAGCTGGAGGACCCAGCACCTCACCTAACTGCAAGGGAATAGTGCTGTGAATCTAAAAGAAGTATTTAACATTTATAGAAGAAATGGGGGAAAAATAATTTTTAAATAGTCCTAACCAATGCAACTATCCAATTACTAAAGTGACTAGTTTACTAATTGTTCTTTATGAACACATATAGTATTACTTCAATAGTTTTTTATTTACTGAGACTGATTAAAAGGGTACGATGTTATTAAAGAAAATAACTCCCTTTTAAATTTTAGGTAGAAATTACATTTTTAGAAAAATGTTTTAAAGTACAGCATAAAGAATAAATGGGTCCTTTTGTCCCTTGTACTTTTACAAATCCATCTCCCATATAAGCCAGGTATGTAAGCAGCATCCATCCAGGCTCCATGCAATAATTCATATTTAGCCCTCTTAAGTGCCTGCAAGAACTTTACCACAAATCTGGAATCTTAATTTTCTGTATCTGCCTAGGATTAAACTCAGGTCAAATTTCCTGAACCTGCTTGAAACAAAATATTAACTAGGTTGAAATGTTTGCTGTGGTGTCAATCAATGAAGCGTCCAGTGCAGAAAGATCTATCAACTTCAAACTAAATGCTGGACTGTCTCAATTAGATTCTTACAAACCTGTACCCATCATGCCATTCATGTCAGTTTTTGTTCGCATTTACAATAGGAAGAAACACAATTTTGAAGAGAAAATGTATCATTTTTCAATTATAATGTAAAAGTATCAAGATTTTCCCACAGCCTAAGGCAACACTAAGAACCAGAATTGCTGTGTCAGTTTTTTCCTGCAAATGTTCAGTGCAAAGAACCTCAAGCTGCTGAGCTCAGGATGCCCCTACTGTATAAGAAGTGTTAAGACTTTCAGGAAATTCCTACATACAAATACGTATTTAATGCTTCTGTCTTCATTATTAGAATCTGAAGTTGTATAGATTATATTTAGTATCATATCATCACTGTACTGATCCTGCTGCACTCTCAAAGTTTATTGTTACTACCTGGAACTCACCTGACCATCAGCTTTGTGCCTGTTGTTTTAATCCATTAATACTCTCCTAAAATTTCTTGTTTCTACTCAACATTATCAGTCTCCGTTTTCTATCCACTGGTTATGACATCTAATTTAACACACACAACAATTCTCTTTCTTCCTAGATAATTTAGTATACCATGCTTGGGAATGAATGTAAAAATCCATAAAAAGAAAAAAAATGCATTCAACAAAACACAAGCTAAGTACAATTTGACTTTTTTCCTAAGATCTTGAGGACAAAATACACTCTACATTATATGGCATTAATTCCCTGCATTACCATGGGTCACCTCCTACCTGCTATGCTTTCAGGGTTGTGTGCTCTAATAGAGCATCTTCCTAGCAGGGGAGAAAAACACACGCACATTGCAGGGTGGGGGCATGGTGCAACATGAATGAATAGCATGATATGTCCTTCTGTATTTGTATTTCTCCTCTTAGAGCCCTAGGAAGGTATCAGTATGTAGTATATCCTGATTATAATAGCTCAGATTAGCACTATCAGGTAAGAAAAGAAGAATATTTATATCACAGCCTGCTGTACAACTTTTTGTACATAGCATGATTTTTTTGGCATTTGATAAGGGAACACCTTTGGGCTTCAGAAGTACCCTTTCACTCATCAAATTCTGCTCAGCTTTTCCTGACACATCATGTATTAAAATTGATGTCTCTGCCTTTATGTACCTCAAGAAAATACCTCTGGCCTCTTCCAGACCAGTAGCTAGCTTGGCTATCCTGCAGACCCCTGGCAAAGCCATAAAGGCAGTAACAAAGACACTGGGTAGAGAGCACCTGGGAGCTGCAGCACAGCAGGAACCAGCATGAGGGGCAGGATTACCCTCCCAGCACCACCTCACCCAGCCCCTGGAGAAGTACACCCCTGGGTCACTGCTTTCCCCAAATACTGAAGCAACAAGAGACTGTAGTGGGAAGAGAGTGGCCAGCAGGCTCAGGGAGGTGATCCTGCTCCTCTGCTCAGCCCTAGTGAGGCCACACCTGGAAAACTTTGTCCAGTTCTGGGCTCCTTAGTGCAAGAGAGACAAGGAGCTACTGGAGAGGGTCCAGAAAGAGTCATAGAGATGATGAAGGGCCTGGAGTATGTATTTTATGAAGAGAAGTGAGAGCTAGACCTATTTAGTCTGGAGAAAACTGAGAGGGGACCTCATTAGTGCAAATAAATATCTCCAAGGCAGGTGCCAAGAGGATGGTGCCAGACTCTTTTTAGTGGTTCCCAGTGACGGGACAAGGAGCAATGGCCATAAACTAAAACACAACAAGTTCCACCTCAACATGGGGGAGAACTTCTTTCCATTGCGGGTGGCAGAGCACTGGAACAGCTGCCCAGGGAGACGTGGAGTTTCCCCCTCTGGAGACATCCCAACCCCAGCTGGATGTGTTCCTCTGTTACCCGCTCCAAGTGACTCTGCTTTGTCAGGGGGGTTGGACTGGGTGATCTCCAGAGATCTCTTCCAGTCCTAATGATTCTGTGATTCTCTGAGGCTGGGCGGTTTCCTAAGCCACCCTCAGCTTTTGCTACACATACTCTGGTGATTGAGTCTCACCTGAAAATAGCAGATGGGGCACAAAATCCTGGTAGATGTGACAGAGGACACAAATGCCCTCACCAGCAAGACCCAGCTGACTATCCACGTTGAGAACCACGAGGACAGTATCTGGTGTCAACTTACACTAATTTGGATGCCAGCACTCTCTGCAGTAATCCAAAAGGCTCAGGTGAAGGTTTAGATGATGAAGCACACTAAGAGATTCAGTGGTACTCAAAGAAAATTGGTAAAAGAATTTGCACCACATGGAAAGGTACTCAAATACTACATGAGAAGAAGCACCATGTAGTTTGTCAACAAAGTCACCAAGATTAGGAAACACCACTGACAAGCCGTGGCATTAGCTGAACCCATGTGTTCACTGGGCTGTAGTTTTACATCACAGAATTTTAAATCCATTATTAAATGTTATATTTTAACTAATTATTAGAAGATACATTTTGTTACTCCTTTGGAGACCTGTCTTGTTCATAAATAGATATAGGTAATGCAATTCTGGCAGCAACTTGTAATCTTCCAGAGCCTGGTTTTTCCAACTGAATATTGTCCTTTCACTGTGGAGAGTTTGAGGGAATGTGAAATGTCAGTAAAGCGAAATTTGTGTAATGTGACCAAATTACTACCCTAGAGATAGGGCCATCTAATTTATGCTTTATCCTAGTGTTCGTGCCCCTGCCACTGCCACTCAGCTCTGCCAATCTGCTGCATCCCTCTCTTCTCACAGGCTAATTAGTCTGTTGCCTGTTCAGGAAGAGACCATTTTAATGTTACACATTCATATACACTACATAGCACAGTGAAACCTTGTTCACTCATTAGAGCCCTACTGGTGGTACTAAAATAATTATGATACCACCCACATAAGAGGTAGCTCACCAACACAGCACTTAAAAGACCACCTGGAAGTGCTGAGGCATGCAAAAGTAATGGGGAAAAATAACTAAACAAGCCCTTTCAAATTGTTAATAAGAAAAATGTTTCTTCTGTGACTGGTTTGTGTTCTCTGAAATACATAATTTTGTCTGCACTGCTTTATTCATCACTCAGTTAAATATGTAGTGTGACAAAAAAACTGACAGTAAAAATACTAAAATTTTCCCCACCACAAGCAATGTCTTAATAGGTAGCCCAACCTCCAAACACTTTTCTCCCTCTGAGACTAACTCAGGACCATGGTTTTAAAACTAATTAGCAAGGTAACCTTTTTCCTCTTCCCTTAGGAAATCTACTGAGGTCGATCCAAAAAATACCCAATACAAAATTCAGATCTAGGCTTCTTGCCAGCCATTACAGGACTAATTCCCACAACAGCCCAGAGACTTTTAGACATAGTCAGCATGTAACTAAATGTATGTTTACAGCTAAAGCACAAGGTGTTGTTTGTTGTGTGAAAACTTTGCATTATACTGCCCATTCTTAAGAGCTTAGAAGATTTCACTAAAAATAGCAAGCTGGCAACATAAAACCACACATCATAAAAGACATAAAACTATACACAGTAACACTGTTTGGCTCATTTATGAACTTTTCAGATGAAGGAGCATCACCTTTTCGTTTTCTTTACACAAACAACAGGAACAGGCTTTTTCACAATAGTTTGTTACAAAATGGCCCAGATGCAAAGGCAGCAGCACACACTTGGCCAGGCACTATGGCAGCATCTACATGGCAGAGGCAGGAGCACTCCATAGGCTGGCACACAGCTGAGGTCCTGTATCCACAGGACAAGGCCAGTGCTGGTGCAAGAGCAAGCAAATGACAGAAGTGGGATAAGCACCTTCCTAATCCATGGGAAAATCAAGAATCACGGTGGCTTCCTGACCTTGGGCTGACCATAGAATAAAACCTAAAGCTAACATTAAATTTACACCACTGGAGCACCACATGAGAGAAAAAGTAGAACAAAAGGATGTGCCCTAAAATGTGCTTTTATGTGACCCTTTCACAACAAAGATGTGACCCCCTTTCATATTCATATTGTCATATACACCACTAAACACACCCTGCATCTGGAAATATTCCCAGGAACAGCCATTTCTATTTTATTTGCAACCACAGGAAAAAGAAAAACACTTTTGAGAGGCAAAAATACCTACCTGTTCTTCATTCACACCTCAAATTTCTCAGGAAACCAACACCACCAGTTTTAACAGTCTACCTTTAGTTCACAGCTGAATCTGGCTTTCATCTTCATGGAATGAAATGGTAAGAAGCTTATCAAGGAACTGAACTCATAAATGTCTGGACTATGGCACAGAAATTAAAATACAGGGAGTGGGGCAGTCTGTAGCTTTCAGTAGCAATCAGTAATCCCCTGCATAAAACTTCTGAATTCAGTCTCTACACGATCAATTTCTGCTTAACAGAAGAAACTGGCAAATTTTTAGCCAATGCAATAAGTTACTACTATATTTAGATGAAACAGGGTCTTGTGCAGTGCTATCATCATGAAACACTGGCTTCAAAACTCTAATGGCTTGACTTAATTTAACCACAGGCCAGGTGTTATTCCCTTGATAATTTTAAAGTGATATGAAGACCACCCTGTGAATACAACACCAGTTCCTCTTGTTGAGCACCCCCTGCTCCTCTCCTCTGCCTGCAGCAATCCAGCACTTTGGCAGGGCAGACAGGGCTGCTCCGAGACACTGTCTGCTGAGGCTGAAACATCCCAGCTTGGCTGAAACATCTCGTTGTGTGTTTAGGAGGATAATCTCCCAGTGGAAAATGCCTCAGATGTGGGGTGAGTCCCTGTCAAGGAGGTTCTAGAGAACATGGGCTCAGGGACACAGAGATGGTTCAGGCAGAGTGAAAATGGCATTGCCCAACACATGTTCACATGTTGAAACAGATGTTCAAATTGCAAGTGAAGCAGCCTGTGATGCACTCAGGGCCACTCCTTCCTAGGCACTGCAGGGCCAAGTGAGGCTGAACAGCACAGAGCACCAGGCACTGGCTTCAGGGCACAGTATTAAAGAGGAAAAGATATCAGTCCAACTTTCCTGTAATAATTTTTTACTATTTGTACTTTCTTAATTTAGTTTTCAACAGCATTTAGCATTTGATTCTGTTCCTATCTAAGATGTTAATGCGTATTCCAACACCTTATTGCTAACAAACAAAAGAAATTATTACCAGAAATGTGAGCCAGGAAACGCTGAAAGTTAGGGGAAGTATGACAATCTAATGTTTTACAGGCAAACAGCACAAGGGGGTAAATTTTATACACGGCAAATCCAATCTGCTGTGTCTTTTACTCACCGTTTGATGACTTCGGTCACAGTAGCGCAGTCCAAAGTAATCAATTTCCACCAGGTTTAAGTGACGAAATACGTAGCCCAGGACAACCGACCCTTTCGTTGACTTCTGTGGGAAAGAATTTACAGAGCCTATTCACAAAGATGCTCTGCCTTTGTCAGCTATGTGCAGTGGCATTCATGCATTCAATTAGCTTTGTCTAAAAAAAAAAAAAATGAGGCAGTTCCCAGTGGCTATAACAAAAATTTCAGCAGTATGGATGAAAATATTTTTCATGTTTAAAAAATAATTCTCTAAAATACTATTAGGAATCTGGCAAGGTAGTAGTTACACAATACCAAAACCAAACAAACAAAAACCCCACAGTTCTGGTGAATATAGCATTTTTCAATTCACACTTGCCCTTCCAGTACAGACCTGTCACTCAAACTCTGACAATGGAGATCAGGAGGCAAAACTGCCCTTAAGACCTAAATTATACATCATTAACTTCTCTGTTACTAATCTTTGTAAAGAAGGTTAGGTTTTATTTGTTTTCTTGTAAACTATTTTTGACAGTAGAAGGGGGAGCAGTCCAACACCCTGAATTAAAATAATCCCGCTGTTTTCTTGAATAGCACTTCATTAAGTGTCTTCAACAGTATTTGCAAACAATGCTGGGGACAATACTGCAAACAACATTGTACTGTTTAGAATGCTCTACAAAAAGCTCACTTCCACCTGAATGGCTCGTATTTGTCGGTTCGCCTGGCAGCCAACAACAAACAGATGAGGAAGATGGAGAATAATTACACAGAATGATCCCCCCTCAGAATCAATTAGAGCCTTTGGCTATTACAGTCCTAAATTCCACAAGAAAATATGGGCATAACTCATAATTAGGCCTTGCTTCATATTTTACAAACTACTAGATTGTAGGAAAATCACCATAGAGAAAAGAAACAGAAAGTGGAAGCTGTGGGATATTGTTTGTGCAATTTCACTTTCTAACGTATGAACAAATTATTTCAAAATTAGAATGGCAAATAATATTGATTTAAAAATCCTTCAATTTAGCTTTGCTGGTGAAGTATCAATCACATCACAATGGTGAAGATCTATTTTTTTTCAGCAGGTGCATTTGGTCAGGATTCATATCTAATCTCACAAGCAGGGACAATACAACAATTCCAGGTGGCCACTCACACACTAAGCAAGCCACGACAAGGTAAACATCTCTGGTAAGCTGGAAATTGCATATCCATGCTGTTTGCCAAATTTACTATGTATTTGCTTAAAGTAGGAGATGTACTTGAAAGGTTCTCTTTGTCTAAATCCATCATACTGGTTGTTTACATGAAGCAACTGCTATTACATATTCCCTCAGTGTGTACAGTGAGTCTTAATGATCAGCCACAAAACAGAGGGCAGTCTGGGGGGAAACATGATTAAGGTAAGCAGAAATTCACTAAATCCCAATTTATCAAGTTGGATAAAGCAGAGCAATACAGTGATTTTATCATCAGTTTTGTCAGCAAGAAACTGAACTCGGGTTGTGAGAACATGGCAAGACAAGCTGTAGATTGACTATCAGGAGCACTGCAGCAAAAAGACAGAACAAAACAAAACACACCTTAAAAAAACTAAAAATACAGGTTTGATTACTAGACAGTAAGGGTTTAAGACTGAAGTTGTAATTGTCCTTGCTCGTTTTATTTTTAGACTGGTTGTCACTCAAAACAAGCAGAGGAGACGTCCCACTAAAATGGACTTTGTTATCTTGTCATTCATATATTGTACTTGATAATCCTGATGAGCTCCTTCCAATTGGGATTGGGTCCATGATTCTGTCATATAAGGCAAATTATCTTCACCACTGTTAACTGTTTCCATTATCATTTAAACAGTACAACATCTTGGGAACCTAGGACTGGACAGGCATCTTTAGAAACAGACACAAGTAAAGTTCAAAATAAACAAGCAGACCTGACTCCAAATGAGCCATGCACACAAAGGATGGCAACACTTCCAGCTGGGCACCGAACATTCAGAGAACATTTTAGACTAAAGGATCTCTACCATCAGCCACTCAGAGTCCATGGTTTTTGACACAGTTAACCACAGTGAGGTCAGTAAACCCTTGCAGAAGGTATAAAAAGGGGTGTCTGCACCATGGCTCACAGGAAACATTGAGTGGTGCCCACCCAAGCCTTGCCCAGCTTCTGTGATTGTCTGAAGTTCAAATCTGTTTGCTTTCAGTGAGCCTTCCATTCCTCGTCTGACCAGTACCATTATTCACAGCATCAGCTGACTTTATTAGCAGCATTAAGAAACTGATTGAGCCACCAAGATGAAGCTGTCAATTTCCCATTCAGACACCTTAAAATAATAGTACACAATCCTGGGAGCAACCAAAGAAGCTTAAGCCTTACAGGAGTAAGCCTTACATGACTCTGCACCATTTTAGAATACAACTACCCTTCTTGGCTGGAAGTCTTCTGCTTCATTCCATTGAGGGCTGCACAAGGAGTTTTTGGGACACCTTTCCTTCCATGGACACTAAAGCTGGTGTGTTATCCCCAAGAAACATGCACATTTCAGGCCTGGTTTGGTAGAAATTAAAGCCTCCTTTCTTTCCTTTCAGAGATAAAAGGCTTTTTAACTGCTTTTTATTTATACTGCTAGGCAGAGAGAAAACATAAATGCCTGTAAATTTATTCTCTTTTGACACAGCTCAGTTAACACTTCAATAATTGCAGGTCCTGCAGAAACAGGTGGTCTGGCTGTGAGGAAAGGCTGAGCAAACCCACTCAGCTTACAATGGCTGGGGGCTCTCCACCCCTAAAGCAGCAAGATGCTCAGTGCTTTGGTTACCCTCCGCCAAAAAGACTGCATGTTGTAGTCTCCACAGCTCCCTTTGCCAATCCCTTTCACATCTTCCAGCAAACCCTGAATGAACACAAAGAAATGCTCTGCAAGGGAACAGACTGAGGATGTGAGCCAGGACCTATCCTCACACCCTTCAAACCTCAACTTCCTTAACCTCGTATTTTCCCAGCACTGGGAAGCACTGTCCAGTTAAAACACTGACCCTTGGCAAAACCAACACGGCCTCATTTTCAATTGAAGTTCTCTTTTAGAACCACATGATTTCAGGGTTTCATGCAAGTAATTTGCATCTTCAAGTCGAGTCAAGAAAGCAGTTATGCTGATGAATCCCTCAGTAACTACTTTTCAGTCCTGAAACACATTTTTACCACATTTGTTTTAAAGTTTTGCAAAGTTAGAGAAGACACCTTATTTCCCCTGATAAAATTATAGCAAAATTCAGCAAAGCTGGAAACCAAAACTATCAAGGACATTAACAGGATTACATTCACATCATATGGCATTGCAAAAATTACATAATCTGCCTTGCATTAAGCTCAGACTTGTGAAAGGTTTGTATTCTTAGGGGTAAACCAAAGTACATTTGAAAATATCACCAGCAATGCTTTCAAGAGAGAACAAAGAATTGTTTCAATGAGTCATAACATCTTGCTTTACATGTTAGCACTGTGGCTTCATAAACCAGAAAGGCAGGTTTATACTGGCTAAAGAAAATGACAGCCAGAACATTCAGAAGAAGGCCGATTTAATGGTAGTTTTCTTAATCAAATTGAAATTATTCTTTTAAAAGCAGCACATACAGTACTGTGTTTTAACATATTCATATTACTCTATATTTAGACACCAGAAATCCTTATCTTTCACACAGCTCACTGCTTTTTAGCTCTAGTGAGGTTTTTCTTGTTGTGTCTTTTTCAATTTTCTCTCTAGTGTTGTACAGAGCAATGGGGGCCAAATCAGAACTATTGCTGACGTTAACTGAATTTAAAGACAAAATCTCTGCCCCAGAAGGATGCTAGTCCCTCTCCTGAAGGAAAAGTGCTTTAGGTAGTGAAGCCTCTTGGTATTAAAATAGAGTAATGCTTTGTCTCTTTTAGTTCAAGCAGGCAACATGAAGCTTTTCTCCTGATAGTAATTAAATCCACACACTCTACCTCTTACAGCCCCAAAAAAGCTAAGGAAGATGCAGAAGAATTCATGACCCTTTGCTCAAAAAAAGGGCTTAGAACTTAGGTAGAACACAACCTTTGCCTTTTGAGATGTGTTCCTCCATCAGAGAGTTCCCCCTGATGCAGCATCCTTAGAGACCAAATTGCAGTGTTTGCCCCAGGTAAAGGTTACTACGGAGAGATTAAAATTATGCACAAAGGCAGGACACAATCGTGGGTGAGAGTGAGCAGACACAGAGCAGAAATAGGTGTCTCCAAACAGCATTTTCTCACTTTTCGTTTTGGCCTATTCTTCCCCCTTACCTCAAGCTCAGAAAAGACTAGACATTACTGCAGTTTTTCATCACCTTCCCCTGACAAAAGCAAAAAGGCACGAAGCTCTGAAATTAAAGGTCTTGGCTTTTAACAACACAGACTAAGGACCCCTTTTCCCCAAGGCAGCGTGCCACCCTGGCACAATTTGCATACCACATGTTCAAGCAGAGAAAAGTCTTTAAATTAAAAATGCTAAACACTTACAAATATTCACCCAGACAAAATAGCTTAACCCTAATTTCTAGAATGCATGTCCAAACAGAGAAGAATGTACATTAGTGTTATTTTATACGTGCAAAGCGTTCCCCAGCACAATCATGTAACAGAAGTAAATACTTTCAGGAACTGAGAATTTAGCAAATACAAATGAAACATCACAGGCTGCCCTAGGTATACATCATTAAAATGAAACATCCAAAACATAGTAATCCATCCCTAACTAACCCTGCCTCTCTGCTTGTTTTTCACTGGCAGCAGGCATGCCAACATGTTTGTGTGAGAATTCCTTGGATTTATGGACACAGGCACAGACCTCCCTATCACTGTTCCCAAGAACTTGACAGTGTCTGACCTGCCTGGATGTAACAGACGACACTGAATTCTAAGTGCTGTGTATTAAGATACCTGTAGACTAACTTAGCTTTCACTGGTGGTCAATCCATTGCATTCCAGTCAGAAAACGCTAATTCTAGAAAAAATAGCTGAGGATGCACCATATTTTTATGGTTTTGCCATTATTGCATCTGTCACGAATTTATCTGTTCAGGGGCAAACTCTTTAAGAGTGGAGTCCTGCACATTCCTAAGAGTGTGGGCTCCAACCAGTTAACTATCTCCCTTTATAACTACTGCTGGAGTGCACTTTGAGGCACTCTCACAGACAGATGCAAACTCATTTACTTGACTCAGAAACACAGAAGTAAAAAAGTTAAAGAAATTATACTTTAAAATTTTTGGCTTATAGAAAATTACTTCAATTCAGGAGGGTTCTTTCAGGGGAGAAGATGTAAGCAAGTACATTTATATTTACATGGTACAGCAATGCCATTTGTACCTGCACACATGTTAAAAGGAATGCTAAGGAATTCCTAAGGAGGAATAAAAGTCCAATGAAGACAATAAAGGGCAAGTAGAGCAAGCAAATAAGTAATGGGAAGACAACTAAATTTTGGAAATGTAATAAAAAACTTACTAATGTTTTGAAATTTACCTCTCCTCTGCAATGAATGATATTTTACAAAATGCAACTGGTTCTGTGTAGAGGAATTCTAGCCATAAAAATTTTATTTTCAAACGTGTTCACTAATCTATGCCTTGATTTTAACATTATCCAATTCATTACCATCTACATTCACTGTATGACAGATGAGTTAAGCTACCAAAAATAATGCATTTCAAGTTTTCGCAGAAAAGAGCTTTCCTGAAGAACTGAATACCAATGAACATTTCCATCATTCTCATGTACTTCAAATAATTCTACACCTAAGAAAGGAACTATGACAATAATAATGGAATTTTAAAATACAGCATATAACCACTCACTGGGGAATGGTGAAGATGTAGGTTACTATTGTTTTTCTACTTTTTGAAAATGCTCTTTACTCACAGCTGTGTGACCTGGCATACCTTCCTGTCAGGAGAGGGCCCTTTACGCTGTAAAGTGAGCAACCCATGGTAGAGCACTTGGTGGAAGTGTTACCCTGGCAGAGAAAGGATGTTGTACTTACTTTTGGCACATTCCTTCTAAATAAAGTAAGCATCCCTTGATTTCTAGGTAATTTCTGTGACATGGTTTCTGCGAGTTTTTTTTCCAATCATTGAAGTCTTTCTTGAAACCTTTCTCATACAAACTTTGCAATTTTAAAAGTCCATTTTTGCTGCTGCTTATTTTGGCATTCTTGGTTTCTGTTTCATCCTCTTTCAGTCATTTTGTCTTATTTTTTTTTTCTTTTGTCTTCCTCTATTTCTTATGTTTTATTATGGCAATATTTCTCATGTTATTTCTATCAATGCACAAACAAAATATCAATTGAGGAATAAATACACAGGTATCATCTTTTCTCTATCAGTCATCTAGTCCTGGTATGTTTGGTTCTATTCCTCCTATTTGTGATTTTGTGATTTCTGCCTTTGTGCCAAAGGGAGGCACTTGAGGTACCAAAGCCTCAATTCTAACACCCTATCTTTTCCTATGGTCATCCATTTGAATACCTCTTTTAAATTAGGTGTTGCATGCATTTTCATGGAGCATATTAAACTCATTATGCACAGCAGTTTTTGAGCACATGGATTTAAAATTTAAATATGTCACTTTGCTTAAATGCTTTAAGTGCAAGACTGACAAGGGAGAGTGTCAGTAAAGAGCTGAACTCTAAAGAAAGAGAAAATGTTAAAAATTAAAGACTAGACACTCTGTCAAACTGCTCAGAGATTTTGTATTACTTCTGCTGTTACACAAAGAAGTAATGAAGTTATAGTCTTGTTATAAGAAGTTGGCTGAAACTATTAGTTGATAGAATGGTTAGAAAGTTTTTTGTGTTAGATTGTTTGGGAAGTCTCTAGGAGCAAGAAGAATGGGAAGGAGAAAAGGTCAGTGTACATCTTGGCAATCCTTTATTTTGCTATTTTTTCTCTCGGAATGAATAGCTGTACTGTCAGAGCTGAGCATACCTGCAGAAGCTTGTTTGTACAGAGCTCCACCAGCCTGAGCAAAAAACAAATCACATTCTCATGCTCTCTCGCCCTCAGCAAAGCCCAAATTTGGTGCCCTTCTTACCACCTGCTCTCAGTCCTGTTAACCTCTTTGCCTTCAAGTTACTTCTTCTTTTCTCAGGATAATTACTTCTGCTGCTCTCTGACTTTTACCTGTGTCATCCCCCCTGTTTTTCCTCCCCCTTCTTTAGTCTCCATTTCTCAAAGTCTTTTCAGTGTTCTGGTAATGAAGTCAGCAACTTATGATGGTAATTCCCAAGTAAATTCTCAATGTATTTTTTACTCTTTCTTTCCAAATCCCCATGTGCAAGAGTAAGGGCTACAACATACAGAACACAGAGGCTTAAATATTCATCTTCAAGTCAATTCACACCTTAGGAACCTCTATCAAGTTCAGTTAAAAAAATTTAATAATTTCCTATATTTTCTTTCTTAAAAAGCAATGGTGTTAGCATGATTTTGTTTATAATTTGATTCCGTTAATTGAACTGTCTCATTATCAGTCAAGAGATATTACAGGAGCAAAAGCTACAAGAAAAACAGCAGAACCATCTCAGATGCAAAACTAATGGAAAAGAAAAAAGAGAGGACATATTTCTTGAAAGGACAGAGACACCTTTTCTCCCTAGCTCTGGCATGGGTGACTCAGGGAAGAAAGAGAGGGGAAAGTACAAAAGAAAAATAGTAGCCCTCTCCATTCAGCAAGCCTTTCAAAGCACTCAGATCTTTGGAACTTTCCTCTTCCACCAGAACCCTGTGGGAGTCCTGCCACAGCACAGAGCTGCTCACATCCCAAAAGGTTTTTCCCAAACATTTTTAATATTTTTAAGTTTTATTTCCAGTTTGATGAAGCTCAATTTCTCATTTGGGCTGACACCAGTAAGTTACTTACTTCTGCAGTGATGACAGAAGGCAAAGGAATACTTGTATTATTCTGAGAGAGGTACATACATTTTCTGTACATCTTTGATAATTCAATTGTCATTGTGCTTCCCAGAAAAATTATTTCATTCTACTGGAAACTTAATTCTAATTTAAATTTCTCATAATAAACATCTGGAATTTCATACCAAAAAACTGAAGAGCAACATTTTTTAAAATGCCTTCATTTTTTGTTTAGTAGACATTTCCCATTACAACAATGGAGGATAGACTGCAAGTATTTTTATTCTAAAAATAGTTTTCCAGATATCCTCATTAGAAAATGCCACACAAAAAAAAAAAAAAAAAAAAAAAAAGGCAGTCAACATGTTTGCACCAGGACAAGACTGAGTTACCCATTAGCAGGTTGTAATGGCTGCTAATGGGGAACTCTATACACCTGCATTCTTTCCTTCCCCTTCTAGAATTTCTGGCTGTCCTGAAGAGATGCTATCCAGTGCCACACACTGCACGGGCTCATATTACCATTTTACTGGTGCTGGGCTGTATTCAACTTTAACAGGCTTGACTGGAAAAAAAAAAACCAACATAAAAGTCGCTCCATGGGAAAGGAAGGACGCTCACGAAGCAGAGGGGGATGAAAAGGAGGTATCTATCACAGCTCCCAGCTCCTTGTCACCCTCTGCTAGTGCTGCCCGGCCCCTCACACCCACACTCACAGCCAGAGTGCCTCATTCAGCTGTCAATCAATTCCCGAATCACTGCAGATTCCAGCCCTGCATATTCAGATAAAACAGAATCCAAGCCAGTTTTTTTTAGTTTTCTGTTTTTTTGTGTAACAATACGCCTACACATAAATAAATACAAAACACAAGTGTTAAGTTAAAATAGCAACACACATATTTAAATTTAAAGCATCAACAGAACCTGTAAACCATTAATTCATTCTTCTGTGTGTATGTGGCAGTGTCACCACCAATTGTTTCCCCTCCCCCCGCGACTCACACAGGACTATCACTGCCTCCTCCTTGGCATCACTGCTCATCCCTGGCTGCCAGTGCTGTGCTCCTTAATTAGACAGACCCGTCGTGTAACCCAGGGGTTATTGTGTGCTTTCCCGAACCACTTCCCAGCTCCTTGCCCTTTCCCACGTGCCGCCTCATTCCACAGAGCACGGAGAGCCCCCTCCGTGCCCACACCCCTTTGTCACAGACACTGCCGCTCCCCGCAGCCGCACATCCTCACTGGTTCCTGCGCATTGCACTGAATCCTCCCTCCACGACTCTGACCCGCCTCACATCTATTTCTTCACTCTCTCCTGTCGACTTTGCCCTTGTTCCCTCGTGAATCAAGGCAGGAAATTTCTCCTTACTCTTGCATTGTGGGACAGGTAGTGCAGAGACACATTTGGCGGCTCCAAACACAAGAACATTGTTTTCGGTTTTGGTGCCCAAACGCAAGCACCAGAAACACCGAGACCCGATAGGGACAGTGCGAGACAGCATCCTAACAGGATCTCACTGATGAAATCTGAGGAAATCCTGAGAGAGAGATTCCAGCATCTCAAATGGGCTTATTGTAGGCATATCTTTGTAAAAAAGGGAGAACAACACATCTCTGGCGTGGTGACCATGCTGACAGCAATTACAGTCTTTGCTTCAAGAGTTTCTCAGATGGAAGTTGCCTAGTTTTCTTTAGCAGCCATTTTTTTCCTTGTTTCACTCTTGAAAATAGCTAAACTGATTTGAACAAAACTTTCTGTAATAATTCATTGCAGAGTTTGAAAGCTGATGAGCAGAAAACCTACAACGAGAACAACTAACTCCAGTAGGGCTAACAACCCTCTCCCTTGCACTTTCCCTTCAGTAAAGTCCCACAAGCTTCTCACACTGAATTTACAGCTATTTCCTCAGAGATTTCATTAAAAAGTCAGTATTACTCTGAACAAGTTATTGGGCAAGGAACTGTAGTGATAGCACATCTATCTCCATATGAAAAAGTAATGCACACAATATTCTGTGTGGTTTTAAGGGAAACTATGGCATATTTTAGTGAGATTTTCTTTCCCTGTGTCCTCCATTCTTTTTCTCTTTTCGCAATTAAACCTATCAAGTAGTGACTTGATGTTAATCACAGTGATTCAGGCAAGGACACTACTTTCTCACCACTTAGTCTTCACTGGATCCCTAAAATGGCTAGTATATTTTGAAGTGCCTTTATATGATGTGAAAAACTGGACAAACCAGAGAACACAATTTGCGTGTTCATGTACTCATCAACAAAATTACCACAATTTCTTTATTTTTAAGAGATGTTTAACCTACCAAGGTTGTTGGGGAAAGATGCTTTTAACATGAAGCTACAAATCAAGTAACTGTTATATCTTGACTTGAAACCTACTTCTGCTGAAGCTTTTTATTCTTTGATATGGAACATTCAAGAAACTGAACATGGTATAATATGATATGCATGATATATAATTATATATATGAGAGTTGTGGTGGCTGCCTACCTATGTTAACAAGAATATTCCATATAACAAAAAAAACCAAACAAACCACTCACCTTAATTAGCATCTCTACAATACATCTCCATGAAGGAGAATATAAAGCGATTATATACATGCGCAAATTTGGATTAATTTATTTACTCCCAGCTGATAGGCAGATTAGTGATAAGCATAGCATAAAGATCTATACACAAACATGGCACACATAATTTTGCAGAACCAAATTCCTCTTTCTTTATATTCAATACAAAACTAACAAATACGTCTGTTCATTAGCAAGAGTTGTAGAGATGCAAGCAGTTAACCCCTTGATGCTCATAGTCTCAGTATTGCGACTGCTGAAAAAAGACCTCCTTGCAGCATTTCCAGTATCAGACTCAAGAAGTTAATTAATTAAATGCCCCAGGCATGCCACCCTTTCCTATCTGTACTCTATGAATCCACTTACTCATCTCAAGATGAGTAAGAGCAAGAAGGAAAACAGTTTTTAAAACAGCTTCCTGACTCTGGACATGGAATCACAAATATATTTCACATTAGGGAAAAAAAGGAGTTGATTATTATCAAAGGACAATAAAAATCTGTTTAGAATCCACTGGTGATATGAAAATAACTCACTCAGTTTTAAGTAAACGTGAAATTTATTACTGACTTTTAAGGCAGAGAATTTTAGATTAATGTCAGAAATAACATTTTAAGTCTTCAGCCTAAAATTTGCTCACAATGGAGCTACTGGACTCATGGGCTTAATCACCTTTCTTTGGACCCAAACAGCACGCAGGTCCCAGCTACCTCCCAATAATCAGAGTAAAAAGCTGATGATTGCAATAAAAGCAAAATAAACTATGAAACTGAAGGCTGATTGTAAAATCTGGTGTATTGTCAGGAGTCTCCAGCAGGGAATCTCATTTTCTGTTACAGCTGTACCCTGCCACAGAGCACTGGATAAACCTCAAACGATCATGTCTTAAAGTGAGTTATTTCAAAATACCCTATATGCCCAACATAGCTCTTTCACTGCAGGCAAGTCATGACATGTTCTGCAGACTAGACCATTAAATCTCAAATAGAAGATCACTACTTTTTAACTTGTTCAAAATGTACTTTGTTATATTCAAGTCTTGAAGTGAAAATTACTCATCTCTGGTCTGTGTTGAATACAAGACTTTTGGCAGCATTACTTTTGTTTACAGTAAATATAGCTTACTGGGTGATTTGGACAAAATCCTGTACACTGAAATCCAAAAGAAAAAAAAAAAAACAACCTTTTGCTTAAAGACAGAGGTTCACACCCTTCAGTTTTGATCTGATTGGTTGAGGATAAAATAATGTGGTTTGCTTAGAATAAAACCAGCAGCATATTCAGCAGAACTTAATAAAGTAATAGCCCCTAGGCTTCCCCTTGCCTTTTAGTTAAGAGGCACTATTTCTGTAAATTTTTAAGGTCTATCACTTCATGTGGACCCCAGCCATAGCCATACTCATCCCTTTGGCAATGGGCTGCTAAATGAGATTCACCAAAGTAATGCTTCTTGAAGTTCTGTTGCAAAGTCAGTGACTCTCATTTTCCAGAATTAATTGTGTCTAAGCACCCTACCTTGTAAAATATAAGATTTTAATTTTTGCGTCCTTTTTTTTTCTGGTGATATGAACTCCTGCTCAGCAAACTTCTCTGTTGACAATAACCACATCAGGAGTGTTACACAAGACAACACCCAAAAACATATTAGAATATCTATCTCTTTCTATGCACATGTTACAATATGTATGTGAAATGATTTTTAAATAGCCACATTTGTTTAGAAGTGGAAGAGGCTCTTTTATTATTTAGGGCACCCCCCCAAAATACTGATGCTTCCCAGCGAAGGTGAGATTTGAAACCTCATCCAAGGTAGCTAATAAAAGGAAGACAGATAGTAAAAGTGTAAGATTGTCTCCTTCCACCGAAAGGTGCAGTTCTGTATGAGTTAAGGTAGGTTTCAGTAAATCTTTTCCACCATAAAAGTCTAAACCAAACACGTTATTTCCTAACAGGTGTTAGCCCAGTATCCACCACATTAAAGATTCATGCCAGCACTATTTCTCCCAAGCTCTGCTCCTCACTCACCACATTGTACTACCAGGTCTCAGCCATGACTAAGGACCAAGGCATTCATTTATTTTCCCTATCAGCTCTATCCAAAATACCCATATAACAAATGTCCTCAAGGACAGTCTCATCCAACCTCCCAGCTGCAACAAATCCAGCAGCTATCACCAAGATGCCAAAGGTGCTTGACATCCCCATCCCTCTGCTGAAGAGAGGGTGGATGTCAGCCTACACAGCTGCTCCTGGGAGCATAACTCACCTGGTTTCAATGAAAATGAACCAGTATGGCACAGACCTCTCAGTTAAACTTCACAGATCTAAGGCATTTTGACTTGCCATTGCCTGCTGATGTCTCAGTCAGAAACCTGCTGGGAATTTTAGGCAGGTATCCAACCAGTATGAAAATGAACAAGTCCCCCAGGTTGCAGGAGTTGCACTGGAGTAGTGATCAGTTATCCCAGGCACAGTACAGAGCTCAAGGGCACTTGGAATATCCAGTTATGCAAAACGTATGAGATTTTAACAGGAAATTGGCCACCTCCCAGACAGAGTTATGCTGTTAAAATACACAACTTACCTCTATATTGGGCATGGGAGGACTGCAACACTATGCCAGGGATGTACATGGCATTCATCTAGATAACTAAGGAGTAATGCCAGTGGCTTTGATACCTGCAAGGCCCAGCCTGGACCTGCTGCCATGCAACACCAAAGTCAGTGACTGAGGTCATTCATGAATGAGTGGACAACACTACCCCAGTATCTTCCCAGTCTTCCAATATAAATTTTACTAAAAAGTAAAACCACAGAACAGGCAACAAACTCTCATTGACAGAAAGATGATCAAAGATATCTTCTGTATCACTCTACTTTAGTCCATCATTACAGGACTAAATCTTGGTTTAAAAAAAGCCCGAACAACTAGCAAGAACAAAATCATTGCATGTTTTTGCAGAAAGTAGACTATACCTAGCACTAAGGCAAAATTATGTTAATATTCAAGAATTGAGATGTTTGCACATTTGTATTGACTTCCTTTTGTACACAAGTATTTTTAGTACTATTAAAAGTTCTTCCTGATCTGATAAGAAAGTCTTCTCTGCACTTATTCTCACAGTAAGAATCAATTTTTCTCCATTTTTCACCTCCACATTTACAAGCATGATTATGGATCCCTTCTGTTATTTGTGTATTTATATACCTCTTCTTAGGTTTCTGCATCAATCCACTAAAATCAATACAGCTGAGATATGCCTGAGGAAACTTCAGCATTTTATTCCTAAACCTAATATCATCACACAATATCAAGATCCAAGTAGCTAAAACAGGTTAATTACCAAAATACTACTGAAGAAGCCTACACTTCAAATATCCACCAGTGAACTTTACATTCATTGTGCAGCTCCTTCTTTCAAGTTAGAAGGGGAAAAAAAATTACAATCCTAATCATGAAACCCAATTTTAAGTTCTGTCCCTAAAGATCATAAATGCACTGCTATGGCAAAAAAAAATTAAATCTCCATCTGGTTAATTTTATAAGTGCAACAAGTGTTAGAGACTTAAGGCTTTTCAGGCCCTTCAGCAGATACAAGTGGAAGAGCCTCAGCTGCATTCACAGGGCAATTCACAAGACCTGTAAACATCCAGTGTTCAAACAGCTGTTACAAAGCGGTCAGCTGCACTGTTCCAGGAGACAAAACTAAAGAAAATGTTTGAATAAGTTAGATGCACAGCTGTTGAAAGTCAAAGCCAAAGACATTGTTGGTTCACTAAACAGCAGAATATTGTAGGCCTTACTATGTTCCCCTATACAATGTTTGCTCTCAAATCTGTCACAAAGGAGAAAAGGTGTGCAACTCCACTGTCAAAACCAAGCATAAGTAGGCTCCAAATACTTCACTGTTTGACAAGTCAGCTGGTGACATGACTGTTTTGACAGGTCTCAAGTCATTGTGTCCTAATCCTGCATTCACTGCACAGGCAAGATACTATTCAGAAAAACTGTATTTCACAGAAGGGTTTATATACATGACATTTACCAAATTAAGCACAAATTTAAGACCTAACAAACAAACTGAGAAATTTAAGATTTCTGTTTTATGGAAAAGGCAATTTTTGGAGTCCAGTTATTTCAGCAGTTTACTGGAGGAACAGATGTTCATTTAAAATAGCAAGCAGAATACATTGCCACTAGGAGTACGAAGAGGGCAAATATTTCCTTCTAAGTCATTTTATGACCATTATAATATGTATTTTTGCCTGCTTGCAGAAGCCAGACCCCAAGAAGCTAAGATCAGTGGCAGTTAATCTGGTATATTCATACTCCTACCATCCTGGGAAAGTCCATTCTGGGCTAATTAGGATCAGAAATTACACATCCAAATGTGTAGTCATCATATCTAGACACAGGGATGAAGTATAACTTTTTGATAAACCAGGTTAAAGTTCTGCAGAGGGCCACAAAGGTGGCTAGTGGGGTGGACATACAAGTATCTAGGAAAACTTATCTACTTTGCAGAGGAGTCAAGGGAGGATGTAGTTATAGCAAGAAACAACAGAGCCAGATTCTCATCAAAGATGCACAGTAAGAAAAAGAAACTATCACAAGATGCAGCAAAGGAAATCCCTCACTGGAGAGGGAATAAGTGCAGAAACAGGCTGCCCACAGGTTCTGACTTCCAGAGGTTCCTTCCAGCTTTAGTGACCCTATCACACAACATAACACTGCCCACAGAAGAGAGACAACTAATGCTGCATCACTTTATCTGCATTTGTCTGAAATTAGACTTGAATGTGAATATGTGGAAATAGTAATGTGGGGTAAGGATGCCCATATCCCCCACTTCCAAGGGTGTTGTAAGAAACCTTTCTCATACAGAAATTATTAAAAGAAATGTATATAATTGATACAAGTATAAAAACTGGGGAAAAATGGGAGGCAGTCTGTAAAATTCCCAACTCCTGACAGAGCTTGTACAGACATCTAGTCAACAGGCATTATCAGTACATTTTTATTGAAATGGTTATAAACAGTACACTTACTGTTCCAAGACAATAGAATATTGTTTAGCCAAATGCTACTCACTTAATTTTGAAAATATTTTGAAGGTATAAACACACAAACTGAAAAATATTTTCGTGTAATTGTGATGGCATGTGATTAATTCATAGTGGACACTCCCATAATTAATATTCCCGCAAAAATACTTTATGTTCATTTTTATACTGCTTATGTTTATATAAAAGGAAAGCAGGAGTTAAAAGAAGTTACACAAGTCTCTTACATATTAACTACAACTCTTAACTGCAGTGAGATATTCTAGCATTAACCATCAAGTCAGCTTAACATTAAAAGTAAACATGCCAGAAGATAGGTTATACATAAAGCCAATTACACAACTCAGCTCTGTTTACCTATAGCAAAATTTCCAGAAATGCTGCCTCTGAGGAGTTTCTAAAGAGAATAGTTAGAAACTCGAGGCCAGCAGCACTTGTCATGAATTCTTTTCAGTAATTATTAACAGAAGACTCTTAGTTCAGGCAGACTATTTTCAATAAATTACTGTGCTGCTAACAGGGCCACTTTGAAACAATGGCACAAGCATCTCAGTGACCCACTGAAAGCCATTTCAGTCACAGCATGATCTGATAGCTTAGCATTAATTATAACACAAGATGACTGACTTTGCAATCCTTACATTTACTTTTGTCTTTCATGGTCCTATTCAACCAATTTAGCTCTATGTACTACTATGAATTATTACTGTTGAAAAGAGAAAATTTTAGACAGCTTAAACAGGACCAGCTATAATCACCTCTATTGTAACAGGACAATGCTTTGACTTTCCTCTGGGAAAGGCAATACCAAACTGAATTTGCTTACATTTACCAACTAGATAAGGAAAGAAACCCATTCCCAACAGAAACTGGAAATCAATCTTTCACTCTTCAGTAATCAGTGCTCACAACTGGCAAAAATTAAAACAGAGCCTTGCCATTATGTAGAACTGATATCTCAGAACTTAGGACTGAACTTGTGGACGTAATTTCTGTCATCTATGGCACAGAGTCAAATCTGCTATATTTTTGAAACATTATGTTGGCAGAGAAAAATATTTCTTACACACAACTTTTAATTAAAAGACATAGAGAATTTTCTTACTAGAGCTTTGTAACTCAAGCAGTTCACAGCCAAACCTGCAGATATGATTTGTTTCTCTTAAAGATTATTCTTCATTCTTCATTTATATACAGAAATGAGAAAGTATCTGAAAACATGCAGGGTAGAATACCAAATTCCAAGGATCTTCATCTGAATTTCTTTCTTTTTCCTTTTCTTTCAGCAAGGGAGAAATGAGTGCTATCTGCCTATAAAACTCAGGCAGACTTATAGCATCTCACAGTTCAAAAGTCATCTCCAAAACAACAGTTGCAAGTAATTTAATTATTATTAAAATTCTGAAGCACAAATTCATTAAAAGCTGGTTGTTTCAAAGGCAAGCTGTTTCTTAGTTGGAGCAAGCAAAGTCTTTGCACAGCTAATCATGTGCTGGGCACCATCACACCTGTGTAAGTTTAGCATATAAAAGGAAATATCCTTTCATGCCAGTGTACTCCTTAAAACTTTATACTTAAATACCTTTCAGGGAACATTTCTGACACTTCTTTTGCTGTTTTATACAGAAAAATGAAAGAAAACACTCTGAGCTTATGTAATTTCATGACTCAAGACACCAGGATAGTCTCCCAGGGCAAAGTACTATTTCATAACCTCCTCTATACAGGCAGCTAGATTACTGATGGCTTCTTCAGATTACACCTCTACACTGGTTTAAATAGGTGCAATCAATTAGCATGCAAGACATTTGTGTGAATAATGCACAAGGGAAGATATTTATCCTACTGATCCTTCATTTTCTTGTCTTTATAAAGCTGTTGGAAAGAAAATAAATTAGCTGAAAATTTCAGCCCAAATCTGTGGTACTGCAGCCCCAGGCTCTGTTTTGGAAAGGAATATTGCGATAATTGGACCCCACACAGCTATGCCAGCAAATCTTGATTTAAAGCTGTTTCATTAGGCATTGGTCCAATTCCTCTATAAAACAGGAGAACTGAATCAGGTCTCAATCAAGAAATTATGCTGTGGATGAGAAGGTCACCTGTTAGTTACACCATTTTCCACAGGCAGGTTCCACAAGAGGAACACATTTTAAACACAAGAACTTATTTCCAAGTGCTGCAAACCAACCCAGCTGAAGAATACAGAAGACTGTCATTAACAAAGATTATTAACATTGTTGGCTTATTCATCCATGTGGTGACACAATGCTACTGTCTCGTTCAGGCCTCCCAAATTCTTTGGAATCCAGTCCACAGAGTCTCATCTCAGTGGAACCTCAGGGTGCACCAGTACCTGATGTCCTCCCATCCAGATGCTGTAGTACTCCCACAGAGCTACCCTGAGGCTGAGGAGTTTGCAGCAAACCTGCTGCCAGCTTGAGAAGGCCATGGCCATGCACCTGTGCCTGCCAGTAGCCTCTGGCATGGGAAGTTCTGAGACAGCCCAGCAGAAAATTTTGTTGCAAGCAGAGAAAAAAAAAGAGAAAATTTTGCATTAGTGTGGACAGGTGAATTGATCCTAAGCCATTTTATTACTTTGAAATTAAACAAAAACCAAACAAAACAGCACTGGAAGTTCCCAGACTCAGTAACATGTTCTTCAATTAAAAAACTTTAATATTCTTAGACATGTCAGTAAATATTATGTAAAAGCCAACTTCATTCCTAATGTGCTGGCCTTTAACCAGCACAACAGTACTTTAAACAGAAATAAAGTCTCCACAGTGTATGAAACCAAAGCCACAATACAACATCTCCTTCTGCTAACCCACACTCTAAGAGGGCACTTGAACAGAAAATCTCCAACCTGAGACACAACACACATGGTATTAAAGAAAGTACAAAAATAAAACATACTGCTCTACAGAGCAGGAAACAAGTTCACAACTGCATGTTCCTCAAAGCCCTTGGAGAGACCTGGAGATTTCTTCCTCCTGCTACTCTCTATCCACACAGTAATAATAAAAGTAGTCTTTTTCACTATTAATTATTAGTAACAATTTGACAGCAGAACATATCTCAACACATGCACTTTAATTGTGAAACTTTCATTTTTGGTCACATACCGAAATAAACTATCAGAAATTCATGATCAACATTACTTTCTCATATGCTTTTTCAAAATACACCGACTGGAGCTTGCAGTAAGAAACAATTACAAAGATCTTCCATTAATATTGGCACTTTTTCCTCCTTTCTTAATTTTTTTCTTTTTTTCATTTTCATTAAGGGAAGAATAGTATTAATATGCACCAGTGGTATAAAACATAAAAGAATAGGTGTTTTACACCAAGGCTAAAATGCTTTATAAAATTCAAAAAAATTAAATTATCAGAAGTGTCAAAAATCTACTCCTTCTGCAGCCAAATGAACGTTAATTGTATTTGTAAAAGCATTAAAACCCACAAAATAAAACAAAGGATGACTAAAACAACCATTAGTAGCTCTTATAACTAGTACCATTTTAAAATACACCTAACTATTTTTGGACTACATTAAGTGGTAGAATAAAACTGAATGCATCAGCTCAGTGCTACAACTGGGGAGGGAGAGTAGTCATCCACCATGACTATTGCCAAGCACATGTATAACTTAGTTTTTTCTTAATACTTCAATTTATCCAATACCCTTCTTCATGGATATAAACACCATTATCACAACCCTTTACAGTAACATATTCTTGTTCTAATTCAAGGAAACCAGGCTGCCAACATTTTGTGTCCAAAACCTTTATTGTTATGGTGAATAGACTTGGCTGACTTCCAGATGCCCACCCAGCTTCTCCCTCACTTCCCCACCTCAGCTGGACAAAGGCAGAAAACAAGATTTAAGGCTCATGAGTCAAAATACGGACAGAGAAATTACGTCCTCAGTTACTGTCATGGGCAAAACAGATTCAGCTTGGGGAGAAGTGATTTAATTTGCTGACAGTTATGAAAAGGATGGTGAGAAACAACAGCAAAACTTAAAATGCTTTCCATTTCTTCTTCCTAGGCTCAATTTCACTTCATTTCTGAGTCCTGCATCCCCTCCCCTCCCCAGGCAGTGTGGAGGGATGGGGAACAGGGGTTATACTCAATGCAAGACTGCTCCTCGCTGCCGCTCCATCCTTTCCACTTCTCCCCTGCTCCCCTCATAGAGGCCACCCCTGCAGACCTCACCACAAAAACCTTGCCATGTAAACACAATGCAATTGTGTAAATAGATTACAGAATAAGCCTTTGAGAGCCTGATGATAGTGTTCCATAATGATGTTATTCCGCAGGGTAAGAAGGGGAAAAAGCTCTGTTTATAGGTTTCATAACATTTCAGCTCGAGCACCAGAAATATCATATGTAAAATTTCCTTCTCCAAAATAATTAACCAGAGCCAGGGAAAAAAATTTAAAATCAACAATTTCCTTTGTGTAAAATAAACGTGTATTATGACAGGGGTCTGTTTTTCCCACACACACACACAGTCAAATTTTGGAGCCTGCTATTACTGCAACACTTCGCTGGAGGTGTTTGGCAGTTATAGGTAAATCTACCCTAAATAATGTTTATAAGTAATACTATAAAAATACCAACAAACTATTAATTAAATTAAAATCATATTTTGAATTATAGATCCTAAAATACAATTTTGAGTAGATAACTGTCTTCCAAGTTCAAAGGAGGGCTTTGCAACAGTTTTTCTATGACCTGCAATATAAACCCCCCCAGAAAAATCTGTAGACATTTCAAAAATCACTAAAGTGACAAATAATGAGAAAAGCCAGTTATTGCTGAAAATAACCTGAGCCTCTTGGTAAGACAGTCTCTCTGAAAACATGCATTCTAACACCTGCAAAGGGCAAGATCATCTATAGCAAGAAAATTACACCAATTTTATGAAGTAAGGTTTGTGTCCTAACAAGCTGCAGCTCTGAATGGAATTTGGGCATCACCAGGAATAAGAAAGTGAACATGAGATCACAGTGATGCAGTTATTAAGCAAGGGCAGGGAGAGAATAAAACAACCCCAGGAACATCTGTTTCAGGTGTCCCAGTAGGAAGGTGGAAATACTTTCATATAATGGAAGAAATGTAACTAGTTCTTTAGTTATGTGCTTCAAGAAGTTAAAACTCATTCAGATGGGGATTTTTAAAAAAACAAACAGATAAACTCTGGAAATATTGTCATTTGGAAGGGAGGGGTCAAAGAATGTTGAAATATTCAGTGTATCAGAAAGAGATTAAAACTGATTTGGACTGTGCTTCCCAGTATCAGCAAAAGGAAGGTCTCTGACAGAAGGCTTTTAAGATCAAAAGACAGAGTAAGCTGAAATGGATGAAAGGTATCAACACAAATTCACAATAAACTTTAAAAAATTAACATTGACAATAGCAAAAATAACAAACACATCAAACAACCTAACAGGTGATACAGTAATATTTAATTTTAAGCCTTATATTCTCATCACTGCCTTTCTAAAAACCAGGCACAAATTTCTGGAGAGGCAATACTTCATATATCTGAATTATCACCAGCTAAGGAAGATAGAACAATTTCTGGGGCAGGACTGTTAACAGGATATCACCAAAATTAAACATTCACTGCAGTGACCAGTCACAGCTGCAGTGAAGGATGTGCAGCTGTCTCCAAACACATCAGAAGAATCTATATTTCAAAGCCTGGACACTTGACTCACATGTTCATCTTTCCAGTTCAGAGCACTGCCAGCAGAAGGGCTCACTGCCAGTGAAGCTCTCCATAACCCTCCTTTAGGAATAGCCAAGCTAAGGATTCAGATGTTGGAGGGGGATGGCTCAGGGCAGTCCAATTCTGAAGCCAAAGACTCCTGTGGTTGGAGGAGTTAATTTCTTCTTTTCTTTTTTTGTTTTTTTCTCCTATGCAGAAGGGTGAAAAGACACTACTGGCTGGTAAAATTGGACTTCCCCTAAATTAAAGTATTGCCTCTGGTGGCACTTATATTTTCCCACTGTATCAGGCAGCAGCGAAACCTACAGAAACCTCTATGGTTCTCTCATGAGAAAGCTTTGGCTAAATTTTACATGAAGCATATACCACCTGTTGGGCTTTATCTTACAGGTATATTGCATAATATCAGACAAGGTAGGGATGATTACTCAGTAAATTCACTAGGCCACTTTTCCCCCTCTGCCACTTAAATACCAGATACCATTCTCTATTCCCAAGAAGATACATCCTTTCATTAGTCTTTTTGTTTATACCAAGAAAGCAGTGCTGGATTCAAACACTACTGGATAAAAAGTACTCTCAAATAAGCAGGTACAATGTGAAAGGGTTGGAAAAATTACTTCTATATTCAATTGCAATCACTATGTCAATAGCAATCCTGAAGCTCTGGGATTCGTTAAGTGAAGGGCAAAATAATAGAACAAACATGACAGCATTTCAGGTATAAAGGACTATTCTAATGTATTTTGTCTAAAAGAAGATGAATGCCAATTTTTAAGCACTTAGCTTTCTTGCTGTGCTTTTGCCAGACAGGCTGCTCTGTCATATCTGTCTCTGCAGGTTTATGAAACTATATAAGCCAGTAAAAATCAGCTAAAGTATGGGCAGTTTTACATAATGATTGCTCCAAATTTGAAGCTGCACTGAAATTAGCACTTAAAGCAGAAACAAAATCCTTTTCCTTCACAGATGATGGGTGGGTTTTGCTTCAACTGGCACAATCTGCCAAAAAAAGGCACTGCCTTTTCTTCTTATGGATGCTGCTTTTATAAAGAATGTAAAGAATTACCAAATTACTTAGATGAAATAAACAGACGCAATTTCTGAGCTGATATTCTCAGACTTTTCCCTCTCTGACAGATGTGACAGTATTCCACTCACATTTATTTTTCTGGGTACTACCTGAATCCAAAAAATCCTTGTTCGTGGTAATTTTTGTAAGTCAGCCACAAAGCACTCTGAGATCTCCATTGTCACACTTTGACTTCCATATGCAAGCCACATATGCAACTTAACTAGTCACAATTGATGGGATCTATACCAAAAACAGATAATGAGTACTCAAAAACTGCATTTCAGTTCTTCCTTTCAGGAAGTGGAGAGAAGGAAGAAATTCCAAGAAGATAATGGATTTTATTTAAAACTGGATGGAAACCAACTGTACAACTACTATTTGGATTCATTAGTGTGGGTGGCTTTGTCAACAGCCATCAGCTCTAAGTTGCTTCCAAATTTTGAAGGGACTCAGATGAAGAATACCCTTCTTCTGGATCTCTCTGACTGAGTGAGAGAGAAAATGAGCTCTCACTTCAAAGCCACATGCCTGAGACCAAAACATCTCTAGCTGTACTGAAAGAAGTCGTGCATTAGGCTTCATGTACTGATAAGCAACATAAGACACAGCAGTAAAGCTCTGCTTTCAACACAGTTGAGCAACAAAAAAGAAGTATTTCAACCCTACAGTCTGTATTCTTAAAATAAGCCTTTTTTACTCCTGCTACAAAACAGAAAGAAGGCGTGTAGCAACCAGAAGGATGCCCCTGAAGCTCTAGTCAGGAAGGGGAAAGCCAAAAATGCATTAAATGGAGGCAGAGCAAAAGAGCAGAAAGAGGTAGAAGGAGAGAGAGCACGGCTCCTTTCTTCCTCCTGCACAAACCCCATGCCCTTTGTGAAAGAAACAAACACCCTCTTCAGCTCTGCCTTCTGCTGCCTAACAGGGAGGACAGCACAAGCATCTGCCTTCAGGGAGCAGCACATGAGCTATGCGTGTCCCCTGTGCCCATCCACCTACTCCCACCCCCTTGTGTGGCTCTAGTGGTGAGCTGGTTCTGCAGAACCATCACCTGATCATGCACCAGGTGATGAGAAAGAGCCTGCCTAACGAGCCCATACAAGCAACCAAAGAGTGAGAACAAAAAACCCCCTACGCTCACAACACCTCATAAAAACCGAATAAAAGGGAAAAGGTAAAAAGAGAGCAAGGATGAAATAGGAACCAAAAGGCAATCAAAGTGTGCTGCTAAAAAGCTCAGAACATTGCCTGTCAGGCATCAATTTATTGTGCAGGTTTATCCATATCTGGTTTTAAAAGTGTAATTTTTACCTCCCCTTGGGTATGGTGTGTAAGGCTAATTACAGAACACTCCCAGACAGGTGAAGTATAAAGAACACAGCCTATATACAGAACATCATACTATTTATCACCTACAAGGCAAAAATCCCATGCCTTCCACAGTCCCTGCCCACTCCAAGGCTGTTACACAGGTGAAAGGATGAGATGGCTTAGTATTTCACAAACAGAATACAGGGCAGAGTAGTTTGTGAGAAGTGGTCTAGAAACAGTCTTTTCAGCAGTCCCAGCTGGCCCAAGTAGGGATAAAGGAAAAAATTTAATTGCTCTGCCAGAAAGTTACTAACATGCTGGTAACTACACATAATCTCCCAAATTCTCTGAAACAGACCCAGACATGCTGTTGAGATTTGTTGTTTATTCACTTCTAAAAATTGGCTAATTCTGTGTTCGTTTGTGGCACTGTGAGAAGCATACCTGGCTTTATGAAACGACTGGCACCCCGCAGTCATGTCAAGACAGATTATTTCCACAGTGATGCTCCACAAAACCTGTCATGAACCAGAACTGTAATACTGCTATTTTCTTCACAAGCCCACAAGCTACTTAAAAGTCCAGACAACAGCTATAAACACACTTCTAAACATCGTACTAGTGGAGACTTTGGGAATATTCAGATCATATCCAAAGGCTTCCTAGTCTGGCCCCACTTCAGTGCAGAACACAGCACCACACACATAAATAAAGCACAAAAACACACCTGGCTACTCAGACAATGCACTGCAAACATCTTTCAGAAAACCAAAATAAAATGAGCTCTTTGCTTCCAGGAAGATTTCCTACTCCCTGCTATTGTGTCACTGGGACAACAAACTCTGTCTCCACTGACCTGATTTCCCTGATACCTTGCTGTTCCATATCACAGGCAGAAACCCCTGGAAATATTAACAAGGCACAGCTGGAATCACAGAAGAGTAAGTTTGGAAGGAACCACAATGGGGTCATCTGGTCCAGCTGCCCTGTTCAAGCAGGGTCATTCCAGGATTGTGTCCAGGCTCTGGAATATTTCCAGTGAGGGAGACTCCACAGCCTCTCTGGGCAGTCTGTTCAGTGCTTGGTCACTGCACAGAGAAGTTCTTCCTCACGCTCAGATGGAACTGCCTGGAAGTTACAAACTCCATAAGTTTAATATACAGCCAATGTAAATCTACAAAGCCACATAAAATAGCAAATATGCCACCAGGAAACCATACCTGAAAATCCAGGCCTTACATTTTCAGGAAAATACACCTAGAATGCTGAAACAATACACTGCTTTTAGGATTTAGATGGCTAAAAATGTGAGTTCATATGATTACATAATATATGAATTTGTGGGTTTTTATGTTAATATTGGGTATACGTGTTAAACTATTGTCTTGACAAAAATTATTGAGACATGAAGCAAACTTTATGGTACATGCATGTGCAAAATCTCCTCTAAAATGAAAGGAGTCCACTGAACACCAATGTTTTGAAGCTTTTATGACCAATTCCTGTTCTGCTAGAACAACATTTGTGTTGCTTTTTAAATTGTCTACATATCTTGAGAAAATTACCCACACATACACATTTTTTCCAAGACCTTGTCAAGGATATCAGGGGTCTTTTTCAACAGAGAAGGAAGTGATAAAAGTTGACCTTTAGACTTTTGAAATCCGTAGAAAATGTGACATATAACTAAGCTGTGTGTATAGATACAATTCCAATTTTTCAAATCTACATCAACTCAGTCAGCAAAGGTGACTCATTGTCCATCACATGGATAACACATCTGTAACTTTCTTCCCACTGCAAATCAACTCACAAAAGTGCTGAGCACCTTCTGCTCTTTCACAAGGGGTTCAAAACCCTCTTGCAGACTTTTAGGAACAGCAGCTCAGCAGTTCTTCAGCACTCTGCACTTTTCAGCCACCAAACCCCTGGAAAAAGGCTCTGGTCTTTCAACTACTCTTTTAGGTAGACAGATAGAGACATCCCAGAATAAATTACATTTATATTTTTATGTACTGTATACTCCTTTACATAAAGGATATAAAATTTTTTGAAAGACATTTTTACACTGTGTATTTTTTAATTCTATTTAAGGCTAATCTTTTCAGTAACTACTCAGTAAAACTAAATAGTTACAAAACCATGCAGGTGATTTGCACAGAACATATCCAGATGCTCGAAAATCCTGAAAATTCATTTTCACAATCAATATTTACTCAAGGTTTTAGATTTCCAGTTATGCAGTTCACTATAATCTCAAACCTGCTCAGGTTCTGTAAACCTGAGAGATAATGAATTCTTTTGCAACTAATTGGTCTGCTGAACTTTAAAGTGAAACTTGTTCTTGCTGACAATAGGCTACAGCAACATGAAGGTGAAGTTAAAGGTTAATATGGGAAAAAGAAAAAAACATACTTTTTTCTGTTAACAACATTATGTCAAAACAATATGACACATTTTAGCATGCATCTTCTGTGATGGATGATAAGCCTGTTCAGAAAGCTGCAGGGAACAATTCACCATGTAATAAAAAACAGTGCCTTTAGAATAGGTACAATGCATTGGAGCAACACTTTTATTTGTAAACTCTTGCAATGACATCCCAATTCCTAAGAGAAGTGTGGTTGCATTAAATCTGCCATCAACAAAGATGGAAGTCAACACTGACCCCGGCTAAAAATCACAAAGTTAAATAAATGCATGAAGCAGGAAAGTAACACTAGAAATGGATTGGTGATAGCATATAATCCATAGATGTGCCTTTTTCTTTTATTTAAAGAAACAACAAATCTACTATGGACTAGGAATCAATTCCTACACTTCAGCACAAACCTTTTTAATAACAACTCCCAAAACATGGTATTTATTAAAGGAGTGAGGGAAGAAGGGTAGATTTAAAAGCAATTATTAAAGTATTTCTGATGCAGAGGAGTGGGAGGAAAAAAAATTAACAGGCAGAATGAACTATGACCTCACTTTATCATGTTACACTATATTCTGTAATTATTTATTGCATTTACTAATCATGAACTCTGTTAAGTGAAACAGGATGATAAAACCCTTTTCAGCAAGATGAAAAATGAATTTATCTTTTGTAAATTAACTAAGGAAACTAAATTTTCTTTAAATTTCCTATTTAGCTCATCCAAGTAACATTTTTGCAAAAGATGCAGAGACATTAGTATCTTTAACAAACTGCAGAGTTGTTCTAAGAGGGCTTTTAGGGAAGGGCCTTGATAAAACCCATGGATTCAGCCAGAGATCCTTGTGCCTGTCTGTCAAATTACAGGGCCTTGCACTGCAGCATCCAAACTTATCACTGTGGCGATGAGGGAGTATTTGAAGGAAGTCAACAGGTTCAGCCCTCCTCTGCACCCCGTACAGCTTAACAGGAAAATCTCAGCAAGTTCCCCACTGGAGGCTCCTCACCTGGAGGGAACCTGGTGGGCTTTGATCCAAGAGATGCAGCTCCCACACCCTCCTGCCCACAGCACCTTGGCAGGATGGGGACAGGGAGTGGCTGGGACAAGCCCTGTTCCAGCCATGGCCAGGTGGCACACAGCTCCTCAGGGACCACTGCCAACTGGAGTAAATTAAAGTAGACCTCAGGCTACCTTACAGAGGATAAGTCAGGAGAAGAGAAACACACAGCTGTAATCAGCACAGAGCTCAAGAAGCACTCTCTTAATCAAAGACAGTTTTCCTCTTAATTTCGTTGATCATTAAGGGTTTTACAAACATCTGCTTAGACCTATGTGTCTCCACAGCCACACTTACAAATACCAACAACTCTAGGCTGGAAGAAGCATGAATGGGAAGGGACATCACCTCTACTGTGTCATTCCTATTTCTACTGCACAGAATTTCCGGATCATAAAAAAATGCAATACCAGTGCTGCTATCCCACTCCTCCTGCCCAGACGGTGCACCAGACGTGTAACTCAAAACAGGCTGTTCCTGACATCCAGCATCTCAGCAAGCTGAGTGCCAAATTGGAGACGAACACCAACTGCTGTCCTAAAGTTCTACAGGCCTTCAGTAAAACTGAACCCGGCAACAGCAGAAAATAGCGATTCAATATCCTTTTTCTGTTTCTGTGATTTTGCTGCCCGCATAGCAAAAGTTGGGAAAGAAGGCAGCTAATACCATTTACAGTTTCGGTCTAATGCTTCACTGTCATGGACAACAACAGGACCACAAAGACTCTGGAGCACTTTTCAAATATGAAAGACCAGAACTTACCTAATAAGAAGCCATTGCAAATGGCTTCAAAGCCTGAGATCAGAATGTAAATAGCAATGAGTTCACTTTAAGGAGCTTCCTGGAATCGCAGAATCTTTTAGGTTGGAAAAGATCTCCAAGATTATCAAGTCCAAACTCTGACCAGTCTAGATCATACCACCTCAAATTAGACTCCACCACATCCCTGGAGAGCCCATTCCAATGCTTGATCAGCCTCTCCATGAAGAAATTCTTCCATGTCCAGTCCTGGGACAGCTTGAGGCTATGTCCTCTTGTCCTGTTGCTAGATACCTGGAAGCAGAGGGCTCTTCCAGAAACCATGAGTTTTCTAAATTCTTTCTAAAATTGTGAGGTTTACCTCTGGGAAGTAAATGCATAATCATTTAAAATAAGGAAGGGACACTGGAAGCAACAGTGTAGTGGATATTATAAATATTGCATGCATAAAATCAAGCCAGCAAACTCAAATTTCAAAATTAATTTTGCAGAGACAAATCTGTCCATAGCTGTAGGCATTTTTTTAAGGGGAAAGGGGCCAGGAAGTTGGCAGAGCTGGTGTGTGAGGTCTGTTTGCATTTCTTTTAGCTCTCCTTCTGTTTTGTGGGTTTGTTTTAAGTCAACTCTTTTTCTTTTTGTTTCAATAAAATCCCAGATTTTTGCCTCAACGCATTTCCAGTCTTCACAGTCCTCTCTGATTTTCCAACAAAGAACTGTATGAAAACTTGTGTCTGGTAGAGGGACTTGTATCTGATAAAATCGATTTTAATTAAAATATATTTCACACTGCAGTGCTTATTGCCCCTCATGTCACTTGCCCCACCTGCTTTATTACTGTCACCATGATTTAGACACAAAAAGGAATGCTAAAATACTGTAGTTCCCTGTGGTATGGATTGTAAAAAATACAATTACTAACCCCTGACTCCCAAAACATGAAGTCAAAACAATGAAACAAACCAACCAAACAAAAAACCATTTCCCCATTCCCACTTTTAAAGTGCAGAGATATGAAGCCCAGATTCTTCCAAGGGCTGGTAGAAACAAGAACTGCGCTCTGCTTATTTACATGCCATCTCAAGCCTTTGACCAGTAGACCATTGCTGTCAGCCTTCCTGACACCTTCTTCAAAAGACAGTTTCATATCACTTCTGCATTTCTGCTAGATCCCATCCTGGTTAAGTTAAACTCCCTTGGAACAGGCACCCTTCTGCCAAGCAAATCAATCCAGGGAAAGCCAACATGAGGCACGGAGATACTGGTACATGTTTGGAAAGGGTGTTGTGGTTTGGAGCAGAGGAGGAAGAAGCTGCCAAAGCTTCTGCAGAGTCACAGGGTTGAGTCCTCTCTGTATGGAGGCTCTCAGGAAAACACAACAGAAAAATAATCCTTAGAGGCAGCAGCCTAAGGACCACTGGCAGCTCCACCTCTCAGAGTATCCATATAGAAGTGTAAAGTGATAAGATGTTTAAAATGTGTTAATGACGTTAATTGACTTGCTGCACATAGCGAGAAAGGGAACCTATGCGCAACCTTCTACCTAGGGATGAAATTGCTTCTCAAAGGTTTTTTGCTTTTGAATCATTAAAAAAGTTATGAATACTCTGCCATCTATTTGCTGAGAGCTCTCTGTATCCCTCTGTCTTACCAGTACAGAAAAAAGACCACACCGAAGTAGGTGAGGGGAGACTAAGAAGGATATTTAGATTCATTTAATCCTCTCTCTGTATCATCCAAGAAGGAAATAATAGAACAAGAACAATTCAAGAAAGGCAAGAGGAAACTGCAAAGCAGTGGGGATATACTGCAGGAACAAAGATTCCTAGAGGTACTCAGAAACACGGAGCATGAGAGAAACAGCTAAGGTGAAACAAACCCAAATCTTGGTATTTTCCTCAGGTACATGAGTAGGAGATAGTGGTGGAAGAAGTCTGCACACAATTTAATACCCCGTATTCAGGTAACCTCCCCCATCCTGGCTGTCAGACAATTGCCTGGGTGTCTGCCTCTGCTCAAAGTCAAAGCTTCCAGAACTTCCTAGCATCAAGTCTCCTAACACACTATAAAAAAGCATGTGAAAAAAGGTTAAGGATCAAATGTACTTTGTGCACAGACTCATCAAAGTTAGGGAAACATGAAAGTAGCTTAACTGAAAACAAACGTGACCCTGGTGAGATGTCAGGGAAAGCTTTCTGCTACAAGAGTAACAAAGGACTGCAGCTGAGCTCCTGGGAGGCTCCTTTAGTTGGGGTTTTCAAAAACAGATCACATTGAAAGAACCTGTAAAGAATGAGCCACATATTTGTGACCATGCCCTCATGTAATGTAATTCACTATACACTGACTATATATCCTACTCATCTAATTCCCTTCTGTCCCTGCTGTTCTACAGAAGCAATCCTGGCCATTGAGAAATGATGACTTTACCTTCAAGAGGGAAAAAAAAATCACAGCACTTGCTTTAGCTCTGAGCTTCCTCACAGAAATATGCAGGCTTACTGGTTTTAGGAGTCAACAGGGCTCATGCTTTTGAGTTCCTCTCTGCAACCATGACAACAGAAAGTTTATTTCAAATGAAAGCAAGAAAGAAATTCAAGACTTTGCATTGACAAAAACACCAAAGTGAGATCTACTGTAAGAATCATACTGAAGCATTGCAGATTTGGACTGCCCAGAGAAATCAGAGTCCCTTCAAGAAATGAAAGCTGAACCACCACCACAACAAGTGAAGGCTCTTAGCCAACAGCAAATAAAAGGTAATGCAACTAAATCCTCTTACTGCAACCCAAAATAAACTGAATTACTAAATATTTGTTATTCATGCATATGGACAGCTACCAGACTGAACACTTACCAGCGTGATCACATGTCCAAACCTTTCCATAGAAACTTGTAAGAATCAGCAGGGCCCACAAATACTGCATGCAAGTAAAATATTTAGATACTGTAGTCCCTCTGGAGAACTGAATTTCAGATAGGGTAACACACCAACCTGAATCACAGAACTTTCAGCTCAATGTCACCACCTAAATGACTCTATGACAGCTAAACCTTCCTTTTGAAATACAGTTTTAATATCTTCCTGTGTGAAGAATTGCTACGGGGCAAACATTTCTTTGTCTCAGCAGCAGCTGTTCCTTAAAACTGTTAAGTCCACACATAGTTATCTGGGATTGTTTGCTTATAAAAAATACAGTCTCAACTGCATAAAATTGTCTATCTTCTGCACAGAGTAAGAAAATGCCAGCTCATAGGGCTGAGATGCTGCTTCCCAGCCTCAGCTCCTGGGTCAAGCTCTCCTAGAGCGGGTACCTCGATGTAAGTGATACTGTTGTCCTGATATTTACTCTGGAACCGGTAATTCAGTCCTGAGAGGTTTTCAGAGTTGCCCGAATGCCCAGTGCAACCTTTACAAAAGACTTTTGAAAGACTCTTATGCAAACACCTGAATAGTTCTGAAAATAAGTTCCAATACCTGTGTCTTCTGTGCACAACTGCAATCCTGCCTATGATTATGTGATACATGATAATCCCCACTGAAACTGACTGGCTCTTCCTCACTAAGGTCAGATCCTTCCAACTTCTTCGTTTTATTATGCATAATTTCCTTCTGTTTGATCTGCACTTTATTTGGTTTGATAAACTATTGCTTAAATTAAATTTGAGATAATTCAACACACGAGAGTATTCTTTCCTCCTCTTGTAGCAGAATGTGTGTGAGATGACTAAACTCCAACAGCTGACTTGACTTATTCTGGCTTAACAAGTGTCATTAGAGGATATAACTCCCCCTGAAACAAGAGCCCAAAACCAGAACAAATCCTTGTTTAAAACAGTATGTCCTTTTAAGCAGATCCAGTCTTCTATATAAATGAGGTAGATCAAGGGGAAAAAATCACAACAATCAGTAAGTCTGCTATTTCACCAAAATACTGTTTCTGCTAATTTGTAGAATAATTATATCTATAAATACGTTTCAAGGTGTTTTAACCTTCTCCAACATATTCCTTTGCCCATGAGTAACCTATGTCACATGAGCACAGTCATAATGCATACTCAGACTACAGGAGGATTGTATTTTATTTTCCCCATGAAAGCAGATCCAGTTAGTCAGAAAGACCATTTCTGCATGCAGAGAAAGTCTTGAGGGGCTCAACAGTCTGGGAGGGCTGATGGGATGATCAAAGGGGTTCAATATATTATGGGTAGATTTTGATAAGGTCAGTACTTACTGTGAAATTACCTGTTAGGCCTTTGTGAGATGAGCTACTTTTGCAGCTCAGAGTTAGAGATGCTTAAAATTTCCAGGCCTGGAAACCTTCTTCCATTCACTCTTCTCCTGGAACCACAGTGTACACCCCTCCCAGATGTTATACAGGAGGAAACAGCTGTACACTTGAAAAATAACCTAAAACTATATGTACTAAGAATGCTGGAGCATAAACTAATTGAGTCAAAGGCATTGTTTAATTAAATGTTCAGTTCCTCCTTCCAGACTGAAAATGGTGCAAGGCTTCCTTTGTGTATACTTCAAACAACCACTACTGCAATTTCTTTTAAATCGTACTTCTGGTTCTCCCCTCCTGCCCCAGACTTTAAAGAGCAAACAAAACCCGGCTTTTCCCTGCATTATTATATTTCCCCCCCCTTTTTTCAAGCCTGTACTGAATAGAAAAAGCCTGTGTTAGGCCAGTCAGGTTTCCTGTTCCCCTGTAAGTGTTCCTAACCGACTTCAAAATGCGAGCACATTTGTATGCACAGTGAACTCCACGGCAAACACCTGCTTCTTAAAGGCACTGTGCACTCTGCTACCTCCTGCAATTTACTGCTTGAGTACGTTCTTTCCCTTCATTTTCTATACACTCAGAAATCAATGCTCAAAATTCAATTACACTGCAATTTCTTCAGTTCAAGTGATTTTTCTTATCCCATATTCCTTCTGCATGCAAGAAAAGGAGTATGAATCACAGCAAGCTTGAGAAACAAGATAATAAGCAGCATCCTGTTAGATGCTCTTCATCTTATAGATAATAATACTAAGTCCATCTGCTCTATGTGGTTAGATTATGTAGAAAAAAAATGCATATTAAGATGAAGAACCTTTAATCCACTGTAGGCAAAGAAACTGCGACTTTCAATAGAATTGCACGAATCCACTGGTGGATTAGATACAAACACAGTATAATCACCTCAAGCTGAGCATGGAGATGGGCAGAGCACACATTTATGTAACTTTCCAAGAGAGATGAATGCTGTAATGGACACTGACTTGTACTTATGTAACTTTTCAAGTGAATGCTTATACCTTAGTACAGCAGGTACTTAAAAATCTGTCTGGTTTGAATTCTCTTCAAGCTAAGACACATGGTAGGATTAACTAATACTGAAGAAAAAAATCACCCTTTCAATTTTGAAGTTTCTTTGGGGGCACTATTTGTTTATGAAAAGTTCTGGGTTAATATTCTTGGAGGGAGGGTTCTACAAGCACACAATGTGTGTATGTCACATAGAGCAGCAGAAATATTTCTGTACGCTGCCCTACTCCAAAGCTTCAGCCCTAATCTTTTGAAAACCAAACCAAAAATTAGAATAAACAAATAAATAAATAAATATAAAGAAAATTGAAAATGTAATCTCAGATACAGACTAAGCAACAGGAAAACGAAAACATGTCTATAACAAAACGCTGTGTTTGATTCATTTTCAGCCAAATCAGTGGAAGTGGTTTATCTCCCTCCTAATCAAACCATAAAACAAAATCAACAAAGTATGTCAAGTTGGAGTCAAGCTTTCCTGCAGGACTTCTGCCTACTTCTAGAGCTTCTGCATGCCACAGGAAAAATTTTCAGCTTTCACAAAACCACAAACACTGCAAAAAACAACAACACTGAGGACAATCTTGTTTTTGACATTTTATAGATTCCTCTCCCCAAACATCTTCCTTTCACCAGGATCCCTCCAATTTCTGTCCAGACACACACATAATACCAAAATTAAACCTACTGTTTTTTCTGATCACCTGTTCTGACTTCTGTTCATCTATTCACAAAGCAGCTGACATCATGAACAAACATGGTTTGCATTGCAATTTTCCTTTAAACAAAGATTTCAGGAGACAGTTCATGAAACCTGTTTCTGTAGAGGATTTTTTCCAGGAAAGTAGGAAAAATAGAAAAAGATTCAGTCATGAAAACAACAAGCACAGCTTTCATGCTTTAAACAGTCAGGCTCAAGATCTGAATACTGATGAAAGAACGAGGATGACTAAGAAAAAAAATTGACTTCTGTTAAAAAGGTAGAAATTTTGTATGTCTATTTTATATGAATAACATCTGTCATCTTCATACAAGAAATAACACTTCCTCTTTCCAGAAAATTTTCATTTATTAATTGAACCTGCTCACAGGAAAACTGGGTTCAGTTTAGCTTCTGTTGAAGTTGGTTCCAAAGCACACCAAAACACATGTCGTCAACATTGGCATTGAAACCAGGTACACAATTTGAAGTATTCTCCAATCAAGAAAAGACCTTGGTAACTCACTATTGCTTTCACAGGAAAAAAAAGAAGCATTATTACTAGATGCTTGCCTGAGAAAGAGAATTGGCTTTTGCAGGAGCTTCCCCAAGACACTGAAGACACAGATAAACCTCAAGGCTAAGAATATTTTCTTAGTAAACCTCATCCATCCCAACTTGGAGCATTGAAAGAGCTCAAGAATACTCCCCATTTTTGGAGAAAGACAGTTCAATCTGAGGTGATTTTAAAGGCAGTATAATTGCCAGCAGAAATGCATTTGTTAAGAAGAACAAAAGACTACTGAAAATAACCCAGAATAAATGTGATAGCTTTGAAGGATACCAGAAGCTTTTGTTTCTAAGTAGGATTCCCACAGCTTTAGAGTTTGCTATGTTCCAGAAGAAGAACGTACACACTGAAAAGAGAGCTGAAGTGTTCAGCCAACATATGTGTTATACACAAAAAGAAAAGGTAGATGGGCCTATGTTTTGGAACATGCAGGTCCTCCGGAGGGACTTTTAAAGAGTAAAAACTAATAGAGGGATGAATATGGCTGAAGAATCTGACATCACTTCAAAACAGGGGGAAAATATTTGATCTTTTTAACTTAAGGGCTTTATTCCATCCTGAAAGTGTTAAAAAAAATATTTTTAAGCCCAGTGTCTCCTCCAGTGTCTCCTTCCCTACCCAAAGTAGCCAATGCAAATTAAACCTAAAAAACTGAGGGCAAGTCAGGATATTCACACACCTCATCAAAAGGTTCCTCTACAAAGTCTTGTAGCTTTCTTCCCTTCTTTCACAAAGCAAATGGCAATACAAAAATGTTTTTTTTGCAAGTATAACCATTCTGTCCATTTGCACATCTCCTTCATTTGCCCGGGTACTTTTTTTCCTCATCACCACTACTGAACTTAAGCTGCCTGTCTCCCATGATCCCTCCTGAGGTGTCCTAATTTGCTCAGAAGGGAGATCCAGGCACAGCTTTCAGGATTATTTGCTGCCTGGTCTCCTCCAAGGCACCCCAATATGCATCACCCATCCCTTACAGTCATGCTACGGCAATCAGAATTAAGAGAGTCTGACACTCAGCTTTCTTTTGTTCTGGCATATTAAATAAACAAACCAAGCACATAGACAAAATATTGCCTGTCAGCCTGAAGCCACACTTGAAAGGACCCCTGTGGGGGAGGTGTGGGTTCTGTGTGACACAGCATGGATGTGTCAGGCTGCAAGAGGCTCCCTGCCCTCCCTCACACTTCCCACAGCCACAGGAAACCACAGGGATCAAGGATCTGATGGTTCCTCAGTGGGAACAAGTACTGGAGAGGTACTGGGAGTCATGGCCTTCCAGTCCCACTTGGTTCTCACACCTGACTTCCTTTCCCTTCAATGGCCATGATCAGACTACACCACTTTGTAAACCACAGCCGCCTTCTACGCCACAGCAAACACCACCAACACAGAATCAGAGCAGAGGCAGGGCCTAGGGCAGCATTCCTCCGTATTTGGTGTTGGCCAGACAAACAAAGCAAAACTCATTTCAAAACAGCAAGTTTTGCAGACAGTTTGAGGCATCTCCAAGAGAGGGATGCGAAGAATCTGATTGCCTGTTACCTGTCACACCAGCATTGTAAGATTACCTCTCTTCACAAGGGGTATTGAATCATCTGCTTCAAGTCCCAAGTCAGTGCTGAACTCACTCCTCATAAGCCTCCTATGCATTCCTCCTCATTTTTATAATTCTGAACTGCTAGTTCCACCAGTTTTCTGTGGTACTCACGAACAGCATAAGAAGAAAATTTATTCTCCCTTATGGTTCTCAATGCAGTTTCTTATAAAGACAACTCTTGTTCTATCCTAAGGGGGGAAAGGAACAAAACCTCATTACATTCCTTCCAGCTACCATTCATCCACCAAATAGGAAAGAAGTTTGTCACAACTCCTTAAAGGAGTTTTTCTCAATAAAACTGATGAAACAAAACAAGAACTGTAATTTTTTTCCCATATCTAATGTATTTAAAAGATTAGTAATAAAATTAACTAGATATTCAATATTTAATGCACAAATTAGTATTACTATAGATAGAAAATATTTTCCAAAACACTGCAAATAACCTCTTCTCAGACATAAATGAGAACTTTCAGTGAAATATATAGTATGTGGAAAACAAAAACCAGATCCAGTGGGTTTTGTCTGGGTGATCTTTCTTCTGGCTCAGTTCTACAAGATGATCAAGTGCCTTTAGTTCTGCAAAGTGTTAAATCATGTGCTTGCCTACATTAGAAGTCATGCCAAATTTTACCACTAATTATATAGGGAAACTGCCATTTTCTGCAATCCAAGTCCTTTTCATGGACTTGAGATATAGAAGATCCTTCCTTTCCATTATTAAAAGTCATTCTATCTCTCACACAGACAAGAGAATTTATTCTTTAGTACATTCAGTTCTCACTTTCTTGAGAACGCAGGAAACATATCAAAGTGCTGAGCCACTTATTACCAGCTTGTTCATTCAACCACAAACAGATTCTACCTACATACCCAAAACTTCAGGAACTACAGGAAGATAGATTGTCTTCTTCTCTGCATTATGGACAGCCAGTGGTAATTCTGCAGAGTTTAAAATGTAAATATTGACAAATAAATAAGTATGTCATCCATACAAATAAGATCCCCTTTTCCTTCACATTAGTAACTACCCGTTACCGTAATGACTTCATTATTTATTTTAAATGTAAGCAAGAGCAGTTGGATTTCACTGAATGTAAAGGATTTCTCTTACTAAGCATAACTAATGCAAACACCTGATAGGAGTGAGAGTTTGCCATTTGCATGCACTTGCCTCACCCCAAGACAGAATTAAAAAGAAATAATGACGGGCAAGAAGACAGAAAGGCTTCTTAAAAGGGAATCTTTACAGACCTCTGAGATTTTTAACAATCAAACTTTAACACAACACCCCTAGTACTACAGGTTAATGGTATATTCAGTCCAAGAGAGATTTCCATCCAGAATGATCCGAAATGCCTACATGGGTATATTAAATTTTAGTTGTTACTTTCAATAAAGATGATTTTTGTATCACTTCAAAGGAAGCTCTGAGGTGTATTTTTTTCTGTCTCTGGAAAGGTACTGCTAGAATTACCATTCACAAAAGGTCTTTTCCCTTTAAAGAAATCAATGTTTGTGGTCACAAGCCAAGGAGAGCAGATAAAGCACATTTCCCACTTGGCAAAACAGGCAGGCTCCCCTCTTCGTGCTGCAGCAAAACCGAAGGAGCAGAGCTCTCATTTTGCCATGTTTCTATTGGCTTTCCACTTCTGAATAATAGCACGGGTTGACCTCGATCATGTCCTTTTGACCTTAGTGCCTACAGTGTTCAACCATCCACAACTCGGGATACAACGGAAGAAGTGGGAACAAAAGTTCAATCAATCCTGAAATGACAACCTTCATTTTAAACTGTGCAATTAAATTGGTATGCAGCAAGCACAAGATCTGATCAAAAAAGCAGCATCTAAAATGTGCACTTAAAAATGCAGTCTGCAAAACTGTATCCAGATACTGAAATGGGATTATGCACTTGCAAATATCTCAGTTGTGAAAAAAGAGAAGGTAATATAGATGATTTACCATTACAAAATTAAATCCCCTTTAGGAAAATAAATTTTTAAAAAATATAAAACAAAAAAAGACTGGCAAGTCATCTCTCATCTTTCTACCAAAAATACAGGTATTAGTAATGATACAACATGATCGATACATAATTTCTCTTTTTTTCATATGTGTTCAATATCATCTTGAAAACAGATATTTTTAGAGTATGAAGTGACATAAAATTTTAGCTTTTAAAGAAATTCTCTTTCTGAAGCACCTTTTCAATTCAGTCTCTTCAAGATTTCCCCTCATATCATGAGATCATTTTTAGCAGTTTTCTTTTTTGAGGAAAGGCTGGCAATTCTGCATATGAATTTTAGTTCCGAGTTTTCATGAACTAAAATTAATAACGTATCAAGAGATGATAATTAATGATACTAAATACTCTAATATAAGAAATGCTCAATGCAAGTTACATAAATCCAAAACTGTATAATAAAAAATCAGCCTCATACAGCTTACATTTGCCCTGGTCATATTATGAAATTACTGCTCAATGAAACAGAAGAACAGACACCTCTGACAACATTATTGCTCAAACCTCAGGTTGACTAAGACATAACTTCATTTAGAAGTTAATGGATTTCCTTCTTCTTGTCATGCTGGTTTCATTAATTTAGTTAAGTGCACCTGGGGAAAATAAAGTGTCTCAATGTTCATTTATTTTATGGTTATTCCATGGGGTATTCAAAATTGCTGGCCTCATCTGTAAAGGTACTGGTGAAATTAGTAATCTATTTCAAATATGTGACAGTAATTTTTGCAGAGCAGTCAGGAGCAATGCTCATGAGTCTTTTTGTTCCTTTCATTCTCTGTAAACTAGAATTGTGAACTATTTAAGTCCATTTTTAGAGGACTGAAACAGTGTAAAATTTCACATGAACCGTCTGGTCCTCAGTGTGCAATCACATGACCGTTTTACACCTATAACAGAAATTAAAGAAATACCAGCACCTTTCTCATATGGAAGAGCTATGGACTATCAATAACTTACTTTCTGTTAATTTTTTTTTTTGTTTTGGTACAGACAGTCCTTAGATGTATGGTGTCTACAACATTAAAGAAGTTGGAACTTGATGATATTGTCTGTGTAGTTTTCCTGCTGCTATGCAAAATATGTACACATAACAGAAAACTCTTGCTTTATAACGAAAATGAATTACAAGGTTGAAGCAAGACTGAGATTGCATCCTTTTAATCAATTCACTTTTTATTAACTATTCTTTTCAAATCAACATGCTGAATATCTAGAAGAATCTGCCTTGAAAGTCTTCATGAATCAATACCACAGAGGGCAAAGGAAAATGTGATTAAATATGCTTGAACTTTGATACTACAGTTTAGTAATTACTGTAGGTGATAAATTACCATAGGTGGAAAGCAACTGCAATCTACCTTTAAAGATTTTTCAGATTTCTGAAGTAGTGTAACTAGAAAATTTTAAAAATTTCTCACAAAAATATGCTCTCCTTTCCTAGTAAAATGTAGAAGAATAAACCAGCAGAAATTGCTTTCTTAAAGAATACATACCATATTCATAGAAATGCCTACCAATTTGACTTTTAATGCCAGCACTTAATTAAAATAATTAACACAGTGTAAGTTCTTTCTATTCATAGGATTCTTTTCCCTGCTAAGAAATGCATTCATTAAGCATTTTCACTGGGAAATAAAAAAGCTCAAATCCTGTCATCCCCAGATTGACTGTTTGGTGTACCTAGACCTAAAATAGCTTGATGCAAAAGTGCATTTGCACCACACATTTTCTGTATACACTGTATTTTAAAGACATGAAGTCTGGAACTGCTTAGCTTCACTGAGGAGTGAAAAAAAAGTCAAACAAAACAACAACAACAACAACCAAAAAAAAAAAACCAAAACAAACAAAAAACCAAAAACAAAAAAGAGAAAAGAAAAATACCAGACTAATCCCCAGAAAACTTTCTAAGAAATGGTGTGTTTAGCTACTTCTATATATCACACTGAATCCTTCTGTCAATTATTCCATAAGTATCTTAACATCTGTCATATTCTGATGAACTCACTCACGTTTTTTACATATCCAGCTATTTAATATCAGTCACTCTATTTCAGGTTTGTTTTTTTCTTTTTTTTTACTTTTTTTTCTTTTTTTTTTTTTTGAGGTAAGGATTTCATTTTTTTAAACTATTATTTTACTAAATTCTCAGTAAATTATCAAGTGGTATGGTGCCCAGAATATCACAATTAAATGTATCTTCCCTGTTCGTCATTTCTCTTCTAATGAAATACTGCTGTTGGCCCATCACACATGTCAATCTAAACAGAACATAAAAACTGTGCTCAGAGAGGAATTTCAAGGAGTACTTCAAAAGTGCAATGACCAGATGGCTTCAGACTAATTAGAGAGCTTCTTCACTGCAGAAGTAGCTAGGTTTTTTTTTTCAGATCTTTATTCCAGCCAATATGTAAACATAAAATACAGACTCTTCATAATATTTTTAGGTTCTTCAGGGGAAAAAAATCCCAAATATCTGCCTTAAATACTGGTTTTGGGGGGGGGGGGGGGGGGGTTTTTAGATTCCTGTAACATACACATTACAAGATGAGCACTCTTTCTGAAACAGCTGATCATAAATAGGTTTCAAGATATTATTTTTAAGGGCCCACAGAGGTTTTCCTTAACCTCCAAAAACAAATTCGTGCAACAAGGCACACTATTGTTTACAAGGACAATTAGCCCAGCTCTTAACGGAGCCAAAATATGCAATGCCCACAACCCCTCAGTCAGGTATCCTGCCAAAAGACCACTGATATGTCTTGTGACATCAACAGATACAACTTGATACAACTTGAGCTGTACCATAAAAATGCCTAAGTTATTGTTTAGTCGTGTGAAGAGGAGACAAACAGCAGTCCTGGAAAAGTGATTATTTTTCAGTTGGCAGCTGATTTTTACTGTATTTTTAGCAAAAACCCATTTCCTAACTGGAAACTTGAACATCCTTTTAAGGAGAAAAGCTGTCCCCATCTGAGGCCATATAACCTGATTAGACAAACTGTACCAGAACCTGGTGAATAGCCTCTTCTATCCCAAAATTGTTGGGATTGACAACTGCCATCACTTCATTATCTCTAGGCATGTACACTCCAGAATACCTTTAACTATCTTTAATAATGTACTATAAAGAAATATAAAAAATAAGATAATGAGACACCTGATGGCCTTTTCTGATTACCTAATTCTTATCAGCATCCTGTAAGCCTCAGTGCTGGAGAGCCAGCTTCCACATTTTCCAAGAGCAGTGCTCTGACCTTAAATCACGAAGACAGAAAGGGAGAACAGCAACACAGCTCTGATAACGGTAAAAAAAAAGCAAAAATTAGTTTCAGTAACTACGAGGAAGAGATCATCACAAACTCCTCCAGGCAGTGTGGCCCATGGCAGAATGGTCAGTTGCTACCAACTTAATAGGGAAGGGAAGTTGTTTCCTTGTCATACGACCTTGAAAAAGCCACTTGACCTCTCTCCATCTCAGTTTCCCCACTCGGGAGCCAGAAGAAAATGAATCCTTTCCTTTCCCTAATAAGCTCTTTGATGTCCACAGAGAAAAGTATCCCTAAATTGCACTCCAAGTCTCAGTCTTGTCACATCTGCTCATTGTTCTAATGTGAAGTACAATTTGAAGCCCACTGTAGTATGAAGAATGCGTCAATGAAATTGTAATTAAAAAATGTAATTTTTTGGTGAGTAGAGTTGCTCCTAAGCATAGCAAGGCACAAATAACCACTAAACAAACAAAGAAATGCATCTTCAAAACTCCCTGGACACAAGTATCTACTTCCTTTCCAATTCACTGAAGAAACAAACTTGCCTCAGACTCCTATCACTGCCTTCTACCCTTCAAAGCAAATAGGACTATCTCCACTTACATCAAGCAAATACATAGATAGCAAAAAGCTGTTCAGCTGTGGATTTATTTCTGACAGACATGCATCTACTTGGGGGAAATACGGGAATAAAGTTTCTTGTATAACCATTTAAAAACCCTGCTCCTGTAACAGTTCAAAATCTGTGGAAGAGTACCAAAAGCTTGTTTCCCATGTAGCTCTGAACCAAATTAAAAGAAGATGACAAAAGGAAGATCCCATCTCATCCAGAATCTGTAGTTCTAAGGAAATGCTTGTTTTAAAATAAAAGACATATGAATTTTTACAAACTACACCTAGGGGCCAAAGATGAAACACCAATTAAAAAAAAAATACAAGTCTCTGCATTTACATGTCTACATTTAAAAGGATTTAAAATAAAACATTTGTGTTTCAAGGTTAAAGTGCCAAATGACAAAGCATGACAGAACATGAGAAATTTTATGTTCTCTTTCACTAAGAACTAATAATATAACTTCCCTGGAAAGCTGTGGAATAGTAACAACACAAAGGTCCCCTGAGCAGTTTAAAACGACAGAAGGCAGGACTCAGTTGAAAAAGCCATTTCTGCCATCCTCTAGCTGTGAACTGGACCAGGGCACAGGTCCAGCTGAAGGCTCACTCAGCAAAAGGCAAACCAGTGGCTGCCCTTCAGCTGGACATGAGCTGCTCTTCACACACAGCTCCACAAACACTCGTGTGGGTACAAAGGCGAGGGAGGGCACCACCGTGGAACCCACTGGCTGAGAGAGAGCTCTGCAGTTCTCTCTTTGGGTTTTCAAAGGCTCATGGACCTACAGCACTGGGGTGTGGCTTCACCATGTACAAACTTAATTTAAAATAAGGAAAAGAAAACACAGAAAACAAACTGCTACAAAAAGGGAGATTCTCCCTTCCTGATGGTTTCCTGCTGTGCAGTGTGACTGCCTATGCCAAAATGCTAACAAACTACTACTTTCCTTGTCAGATCCACACTGTTCCAACTGATCCCATGACTGCTCTCTGGTTAGGTTCAAGACAGAGAAGGAGCAGGTGGAAGGGATGAAATATTCAGCATTATACCACATTCAGATCACACTGAGAACGGCAGGAAACCACACCCTCACGTTAAACTAGACAGCTCCCAACACCGCAAGTCATTCATTCTTGGAAAGAAGTTACATCTTCAGACTCTTTCCCATGGGACATTAATTTTTATTAGACACTGCACAAACCCTTCATTCTCAGGGTTTAGATTCATTAGACTAACCCTAGGACTATCTTTGCAGATTACTCTTTCAACATACTTCTGGGAGTGCACCTTTACTGCAAAAAAGCACATATGTTTGCGTGATATACATACTCTCATCTGCATATAGAAAGGTAAGGCTTTTCAGAAGTGTCTAAACTTAGACTTGAAAGACTTTGTACAGGTACTGAATTCCAGCATCACCATGATTTGCTTACTCCTCTGTGCTAAGCATGGATTTATATGCCTATCTGCAGACAGTCGATTCAGCAAAGCTTGACAGTTCTCAGTACATGTAAACCTGGCAATACCACTGATTACAGTTGAAAATATGTTGTTAAATGTAAACTCCCCTACCCTGCTTCAGGTTCTGCTTTCCCCGGTTGCTTCATCAAGCTTCAGTCACTCAAGCTAAAACATAAAGGTGTACGGATTTTCATTCTTTGCAAGTCTTAGGTAAAATTGGTCAGCCCTTTCCGACAATAAATTTTAGAAGGACTAATTTCTTTCTTTCATCTTGTTTTCTTTTCTTTTTTTTCTGATCCAACACTGAAACCACGTTCTTACATTGCTAATAAATTCAAGTTCCCGGCTCTTAGAACAGGGACTTCAAGTGTCCGTGACATGCCATCAGCTGTCATCACGCTTAACCACACAGGACCAAGTTAAGAGCCGGCCTTTAGAAAAATCTCAGTTTTCACATGCTCTGTCAGGGCTCATTAGCGCCTGGCAGATGACTGCTTTGAAGAGTTCATCCGCGCCGAGCGCGCTGCAGCGGCGCAGGAGCTGTTCCCACCGGCCGGGCCGGGGGACACCGGGCTGGGGACGGGGCTGGACCTTCGGCCCTGCGCTCGGGAGCTGCGGCGCGCCCGCCCCGCGCCGCTGCCGCCGGCTTTTCCCGGGAGAACGCGTCCCAGGGCGGGCACGGCCCACGGCAGAGGGAGCGGGGAGTGACTCAACACCGGTGAGCAACACCCCGTGCATACAGCCGCCCACTCCTGCTCTTTTCTTTTTTCTATCTTTTTTTTTTCCTGTGGCAGGTACCGAACAATACCTCTGCGCCAAGCGTCCCGAGTGCCACGGGGTGGTCGGCACCTGCTCGCTTTGTCACCACCTCGATGTAAAGCCTCCCAGAGCCACGTCTGCCCCACCGGTGCGCGCCACTCCGATCCATCTGTCCTTTGCACGACCTCAGGCAAAGTTACGACGATATTCCTTCGCCTCCCGAAACCCCTTTTTCTTGCCGTCGCTCCCTTCCCGGCTCCCGGAGCACAGTCGGGAGGCAGCCGCCGCCGGGTAGCCCCGCGGGTTCCCCCGCGTCGCATTCCGCAGCCCCGCCGGCGTCCTTACCTTGATGCCTTGCTGCTGCGTGGTCAGGGTCAGCTTGGACTCGTCCAGGAGCAAAACTTCGCAGTAAAATTCCTCCGGGACGGCGCAGAAACAGCCCATGCCTGCTGCGATGGCCGAGGACGGGACGGGGCGGGCAGGCGAGAAGAGCCCCGGGCGGCGGCGGAGAGGGACAGAGGCGCAGCCGGGTCTGGGCCGCGCCCGGCTCCGCGCCCCGGCTGCGCGGATGGAGCCCGGCGGCTGCTAGGGAGCAGAGCCCAGTGCCGCGGGGCGGCCCGCCGCCATCCCGGGAACAGCCTGGACGGGGCTGCCGGGCTCTCTTCGGGAAAGGGGGGAAAAACACCGGCGGCTTTTTCAGGAAGGATCCCAGGGCACAGCCCCCGCCCGCGCCCGGCTGTCACGGCGGCTCTCCCGCCGCTGCCGCCCCGGGGAGGTACCGAGCCGCCCACCCGCCTCGTCCTCCGCCCCGTCCGCGCACGATTCCGCGCCTCCCCTTTGTGTGCAGAGCGGGGCCGGGAGAGCGCTCTCCGCCGCCACCGAGGCGTGGGGAGGGTCCCCGCTCGGCCAGCGCGTTACCTCCGGCCGCGGACCCTGCGGGCGGAGCGGGGCGGCGACGCCGGATCGGGGCTGCCGTCCCCCGCCTGCCCGCGGCCGTGCGAGGGGGGGGGGGGCGCCGGCAGCGCTCGCCTCCTCCCCGTCGGGGGCGGAGGGATGGAGGGAAGAGAGCCCCAGCTGCCGGACAGCGCCGGCCGCCTCCTGCCGGCCGCCCGGCAAGGCTCCCCCGAGGCGCCCTTGGGGCGGAGAGCGGCGGACGGCACCTGCCCAGCACCGGCACCGTGCCGCATCACCGCACGGGACCCCACCGGCATCCCAGGTCCGGAGCCGGGCCCTCACTGCCCTCCCCCGCAGCTCTGCCGTGGCGCGGGGGCGATGATCCATGCCCCAGGCCGCTCCCATCGCTTGTCCCCGTCGCCGCCGGCCACCACTGCCCGTCCCGGCGGCCCAGGTCTCCGCGGCAGCACTGACCCCTGCGGGCTGCGCCGGCCCCGCTCCGGCGGGCGTCAGGAGCAGGGTTTTGTCTCTGCACTTGACGGAGAAGCGCTTCAGGAGACGCCACGAGCGAAGGGTCCAGCAGAGGTTGAGTTTTTGAAAGCACGCTTGGTCGGAAGTATATTCTCCATCATGCTGTTAAATACTGAGCTTGCTACAGGTATATTCAATTTACAGCAACAGCTCTGTACTATTAAAAACCAATAAATAAAAATTTAAAAATAAATTTTAAAAATCACAACCAAAACCCAACCACTAAAGAAAAGGAGGAACACAAGAGAACCTCCAACTGCCTTTGCAGTTGCTGCCTATAGTTTCTGGAGCACACACCAATCTACCTTTGCACTTTCATAGCTGCACATACCTATAGTCCAGGATTTTTCCCTCTCAGGTAGAAGAGGGATCCCACAAGTGCCTGTGCATTTGCATAAGTCTGTATGTGTGAGTTGTCCTATTGAAGAACATGTGAAGTTTGCACGTGTGAATTTAAGAATATGCAGAAGTGTTTTTCTTATGGTCATTAACTTGTTCATGTAGCATAAGATGGAGGCACAAGCAAATTTTGTCGACAAACCCTACTGCGTATGTAGGTAAATCTGCTTTTAAACACCTGTCCTAAATAAAACCCTGCTGCTCCCAAGAAATGCCACTCTCATTTTCATGTTTGAACTTGGATTTTGGGGTGTTGGGGTCGCCATATCCATCCTGTAGCTGCAAAAACAATAGTCCATGAGCATTGGATCAGGACAAAACCCAGTAAATATATTTATAAAAATAAAGCCTTTTGAAAAACTTATTAAAGACTTATGAAGACTAGAAAAGTTTAAAAATCCAAGCTCCTAACCTTTTTTTCCTGGGCAATATGTACCCAATTAGAATGCCATCCTGAAAGCAGAATGCCATCCAGAAAGCACAGAATTTAGGAAATTTACTCATTACTTTCTAAACACATTTTTCAAACAGTTCTTGAGCCCCTCTGACGGCAGACAATTTTCTAGAGAACAGATGGTTCCTTTTCCCCTCTCTTTAGTCTATTTAGATCCATATATCATGCACATTGTGACATAAATTACCCCCCAAGTCAGTTAAAGTCATTATATATGTGTAAATCACTGGTTAATCAAGTGAGAGGGAGGGCTCAGTGAACTCAAAACTACTTCAGAATCTTTAATTATAATTTTTAAGTGTTCATATAGCTACAATCACAATCCCAAAGCTGAGCAGTTTAATCAACTCTAGTCTGGGTTACAGGTTGCTTATAAACTGTCCAAGTGAACTATTTCATGTCTTCTCTTTTTGAAGATCCACTTTGTGCTGCGGCACATTAGCTGATTGGTCCATGGGGAAAATACAAAATATGCACTCATGTTGAGCTGATGCCGGTGTTTAGAGCACAGAAAATCAGCCAGGGGAGCAGAGGAAGAGGGGATGGAATAGATGGGATCTATACTATGAGCCCTGAGAAGCTCCATGTTACAGAAGACCAGCCCTGCCTCAGTGTTTCAGGTATCAAGACCAGCTCACAACTCATGAAGATCCTGAGATAGTCATCTCTTTTCCATATCCATTAGGAAACTGAGCTCCTTTTTACTTCTCTATACAAGAAAAAACACAGGTCAAGCACTGCAGAGGAAAACTTGTTGACGTAAGCTCTCATCACACAAACACTTATGGACATGTTTAACTCAGGCATGTAAGTACAGGACTAGGGCATAAAGGCATTTTTGTCTATTGCCTGTTAGATGAAGTAGCCAGCAGAACTCACTGCAGCCTCTGTGATACAGTACACCCTTATTAAAATGTTCAGTTTTAGCTATAATGCAGTATTTTTCAATGAGGTAGTATAAACAAGACATGGCACCACAAGGACTCCTATACATGAAGTGACCTCTATCCATATTCTAACACCAGCAATTACAATGCCCGAAGGACACAGGGTGGCATATCTGCTTTCTCCCTCATTTTTATACAGTTTTGCTCACAAACGTTTGCTGTCAGGAAGGTGATCACGTAGCAAGTCATAATGACTTGTTTTAGCTGTTACCACTATGATTTACCTATCACTATTATCCATCAATATGTAGGGATGTAATTCCTCATCTTATCCATGTGGGCTTCCAGGGAAGGAGTGAAAAGTTTAAGGGAGGCACAAAGCAAGCTCTTCATCTTTCTTTACATGTAAAGACAAGTCTCCTGGACTCAGTTCCCTGCTCAAACAATGAGCAGAGAAAAAGCACTGAGGTCTAATGTCAGAAGATTAAAATGAAAACAGACAGAAACAGCACACGCTCTCTGGGCTCATGTACAAGCCTGAATGCATTTTCCATTAAAGAAAAAATTCTTACTGAGACAACTGTTCAATAGTTATTGTCCAGTAGGGTCTGTGATCTTTACAGGAAAAATAAGGCACAACTCCAGCAGCACTGCACTGCTCTGGTTTGGCATTGCCCACCTGCCCATACACACCTGTCCTCATGCTATAAAGAACTCTACTTATTTGTGGTTCTTCCACCCAAAAAGGGGAGCAAAGCAGGCAGTGAAAACAATGAGTATTTTCCACACAGCATTTTACAGTATTCAGAGGCAAAAGTTTGAGTATGTTACAATGGTGCATGAATTGACATTTCTCGTTTCACTAATGAAGGCTTTACTTAAAACACATTCAGGGGATGCTGTCAGCTACTGATTTGTCTGGATTCTGTGTTAGTACTACACATTAGACATGTATGCACCCACTGCACAATTAGAATCTATGGTCAGAAACACTGTGAAAATAAATTTATTTAGATGTTCATCAGTTTTATATTTCCTGCAAAAATGTTGGCATTAGGCTCTACACAATAACATTTAGAGTCCTTATAGTAGGACATGCCAGTTAAGACCACTTAATTGCAAGAAATGTTGCAGAAAGGCCAAAGTTCAGATCTACAGTGCAAGGATAACATAAAAAAACCACACAAGCAAGCAAAAAAAAAAAAGAAAAAAAAATCGTAGAAGGCCACAAAGTAAACTTGAGGAGATGATTACATTTATTAGTAATTCTATGGACCTTGAGGTCCTCTGAACTGATATGGGACTGAGGGACAATCCATTATTGATTTTCTTCACACATTTTAAAATACCCCAGAAGACTGCAACATTGCAAACACACACTTAACAATCACTTGCTGATTTTTTAATAAGAAAACATGACATTAACTATACCTCCTCCTATACCCCCCAAAAAATATAAAATAAAGCTTTCAGGATATCTATGGTGAACTACAGAGCTAAAATTAGAAACTGAAAAATCCATATACTTTTATGAAAGCAAGAAAAAAAATCTGGTTTTAGCTACTGTTTATTGAACCTAATTTTGTGTGTGATGTGGTTTTACAAAGTGTCTGTCAAGACTTTGACAAGTTACCCCTATGCAAGGAAGAACCTGATGATCCTGTTTTATTTTGCTTATGCTTAACTTCCTCGGCAGAACTTAAATCAGTTTTTATAGTAAACGTGATTGGGTGGTAACAATCTAACTTACCAAGAGGAAACAAAACGAAGCATTCTCTTCAGGACTACAAGCCATGCTGTCACAATTTAAACTGCTACCATGTAGCTCCAACCTGCAGAAAAAAACAGAGGCTGTGAAAGACTGTGGATGTTTGGGAGGTGATCTTCTTGCAGATATGACTTTTTCAAAGAATCCTACCTAGGGGTTAAATGTTTACTTTTATTAATAAAACACAACTGAGTAGAGCCACGCTTAAGCACAAAAAGAAGATTATTGTCTCCAAACTACTGCCCTTTTTCCTATCCTGTTAGAATAGCTCCAGACATGCATGTTTTGGGGTAAGACAATGAACAATGGTAAACCAAAACCTACATCTCAGAGAGCTGGTGCTATGCCTGTTCCAAGGTACCACATATCCCCTGATATTCTTGTAGAAAACAGTTGTTCTGAATACTCTTAGTGAAGCAAAGATAGGCTGGCCGTGCTGGCTGGCAAATGACAGGGGACTCAGGTAACCAGCCTTTTGTGCCCCACATTGTTCAAACACAACAGAAACCACTTTTGCTTGTAACCACCACCTCTTCTTTTCCTCTGCTACTTTCTGGAAGCACATTTTGGAGATCCTCAATTCTGTTTCACTGAGAGGTCTACAAATGCCATGGAAATAAACCCAGGGACACAACAAACCTAAGCAATGACCTAGACAAGGCAAACAGGCTGAGAGGACTCTCCCCAGCCAGAACTCCAAGCCAAGTCAGGGAGGCAACCAGTCCGGATCTCATTAAAGTGACACAGATGTCAATTAAGACAAACATTTTATATAGGGATTGTTTCCCACCCATAAAAGAAAATGTTTATATATACAAGCCATCAACAGGAAGTTCTGATGGAGAAAACAGCTGACTACTTTTATGTTTAATAAATTCACCTCTGTGAACTTTAATTTTTAAAAATTCAGGTCCGAATTTTTCTTTTTACAGGTATTAGATCTTTATTTATTCCCTCTTCTGATGTTTGGATATTACATCCACATTCACAACTGAGATCTTCAATGCTAATCTCAAATGCAGTTTCTAATTTAAACCTGTCATTCTCATGCAGCTAATCTCAATTTCTACTATTGTGAGATGTGTACTAAAATAATATCAGCTGTAGTATGCAGCAACACTTCACACTTTGGATAATCAGAAAATCTAGAGATTTTCTAACATAATTTATGTGAAGAATTGCCCTTTATGGATAAGCAGTGCTCTTTAGCTGAGCCTTGAATGCAGAAAATGCAGTTATTGTCTGGAGAACATCACCTGTTGTGAGCTATGATTAGATGGGGTGGTGATGGGATGCTGCAGGAAATTGGAAGAAATAAATCTTTTCTTCAGTGGCTACACTTATCTATGTTGATTTCAAAAGCCAAGAGATTTAAATAGCTCCTTGCAACTGATTAAGGAAATAACCAGGTTGTCATATATCTTGTAGACTCAGACACTTAATATGAGAAGACACAGACTAAAGCATGTCACATGTAGCCTGCTGTGTCTTCCTTTCAAATTTCCTTTTGGTAGCAGATGGATGGGAAGGATTTCCTCAAGCTCCTAAACCAGCCTCTGATTCTGAGTGATGCTGAGCCTGCAGAGGGGTTGCTCCAGTTCAAAGTCAGTCAGGGCCACTAAACTGCCTAATCGATTTCATGGTTATCACATTCCCTTCAATATGGGGGACGTTTCTTGCTGCAGAATCCAGAAACTCACTCTGATAAAGCGCATATTCTGGAATTCTTAAGTCAGGCTGAACAACAGGACTATCAGGAAAGTTTACCCCTTTTCTTGGACTTTCTAAGTGTGGTTACACTTGACTGTCATGTTTCTTTTTAAGCCTTTGATTCTGTCCTTAAATGAGACTTGCATGGGACAGGAAGTCCCTTAAAAAAGCAAGGGAATTATAGAATTCATCTTGCATTCAGAATAAAAATTATCAGCACCCAATGTTTTTCGAAGAAATGGATGAGGTAAATAAGATGTTCAGAGCATTTTTAAAGTCCTGGTACTGCTGCCTTTCATATTCTCATAGTGTATGTCTGACACAGGCTTTAACAGTACAACTATACTTACTGCTCCTCACCAGGCTATGTAACAATTTACTGCCACCCTACTTCTGAGTTCAAATTACTTGGCCATGCTAACATTCAGCTGGCTGAAACAAAAAAAGGAAAAACTCAATTTCCAGCATAGAGGAGGAGAGGGGAGGAGAAAGAACATGTCTGCAGGAGAAAGAGGAGGAGGAGGAGAAAGAACATGTCTGTTGCTGGGATGAAAAGAACTGAAAAGTAAGTACACCAGACAGAGGTGAAAGCTAGGAAAATAAAAGAAACTATGAGAGGCATATCAGAGAAGAGAGAAATAAAAGGAAATCTAGAGGAAAAGAGCATATAAACCGAAAAAAGAGAAAGAGGATAAAAGTGTTATAAAAATGCTCTAAGCAGGAAATGCTTCTGTAGGAGCTGGGCCTGCCAAGCAGGGACAGAAAGAGAGTATCAGACGAGGTCATAAAAATGTAAACACCTTTGACGGAATTGAAGTGCAAATGCTGCTTGCACAGGTCTTATCCTCCAATGTAACATTTTGCCTTGAAGGCAACAGGAATGTGGTCTAAGCACCATGGGTGTTCCTCCTCTTCATCTGCTTCCACAAATCTCCTGTGCTCCTCAAAATCCCAATTTGCCCTCCTGGCCTGGCTCCCTACCTTGCTGCACAGTAAAACACAATTTTAAATGTGTGCTTCTAGTGCTTCCCGCAGGGAACTGATGACCTGTCTCACTGTAACTCCTCCTAAGCACATGGGTTAAACAGCAAGGCATGCTCTATGCTGCTCATACAGATGGTTTTTGCGTTTTCCAGTGTTTGGAGGTTCTTTTCCCCTGCACCTGAACACAAAAAAAATGTTCATGAAGCCAAGTGCATTTCTATACCTTGAAAATAAAAATGGGATTTTGTCAGCCTTGGAGAACAGTGTGTCGCACATTAGATGTTCATAGATGATCCCGAATAAATCAAAGTGTACACCCCTATTTAGCATGCTAAATATTATGCACAAATTGACTACACCATGGACATTAATTTATTTTCTAGGACACAGAAGTAGGAATGTTACAGCTTACACAGCATGCAAAATGCAGTACTATTCTAATATATGCATATTCTCAAACTCACCACATTACAGAATAGCACAGATTGCCAGGGACTGATACAGCAGTGCTCCAAGGATATAAGGGTTCTGTACACAGCATCTGTGAAGAGAAGATTAATGAGATTAAGCCATTCCTTCTCTATTAATATATCTAAAGAAATGCTTTTTCTTTACAAATTGATAGTGTTCCATATTCATAATACCAAGTTCACCGATAATTTCCATTGCTGCTAGCACTGAATGATCATGATGAATTTTTAATTTGCTTGTACGTGTATTTTATATCATGTGCACACTGTTTTGATAGGGTCTGCATTCCTAGGATCTTAATTCATTGCCAGAACAGCATACCTGAAATACCATTTTGAATGGCTGTGTATTTATACCTTGAAATCTATTAACCCGACTGATGCTTGTAGCCAAGTTCTGCACCATTCCTTGCATATTTATAGATGTGTGTTTGTACAGACTATAATGCTACTAAGTTTACCAGTTAAAAATTAATGCTGTATTTCTGTTTGCTGCTGTCTGTATCATCAAAAATTAACTAATATATAATTAAAAATAAGTAGAAGTCTTTTATTTATACTGCTCTCTCAACAGAGGTATAAAGAAAACCAAGAAGACAATATTGACTGTATACTAATCATTACTACTGATTCAGGTTTTTGTAAAAAATGTAAAGACTGGCAGAAGGGGCATAGAGCAGACAAACAATTTTGGCCTCTTCAGAAAAACACTTGGGTCTTCTAAATTGATTGTTTAATCTACTACTTTGAAGCTTTCAAAGAAAGCATACTCAGCTTGGAATCAGCACAAAGTTTCAGGACAAAGATCCCATCTTGGGAAAAAAATTCACCCACTTCTTTTTCCTTCCTGTGTGATCCTTCTGCCCTTGGAGCAACCAAGTTTAGAACACCATTGAAAAGAACTTGTACCAGGTGCAAGTGTCCAGGTCTTGGCAGGACGTGGCCACTGGAGAGGGAGGATGGGTAAGCCCCACACATGTGGGGCACAGCCAATGCCTCAGCCAAGATGGTGGTGACCCTGTAATAACACATTTAACAACATGGAAAAATGCTACATAATAGCTGTGAGGGAGGACTGACAAAAATCTGAGGAACAGCCCTGCAAACCCCAAAGTCAGTGCAGAAGGAGGTGCTCCAGTGCCAGAGTTGAGATCCCCCTGTCCACCTTGGAGGAGACCATGATGAGGCAGCTGTGCCCCTGCAGCCCATGGAGGCCATGGGGGAGCAGAGATCAGCACTGTACCCGTGGAGGAACCCATGCAGGTGATGCAGAAGGTCCCAGGAAGGAAACTGCAGCCCACAGAGAGCCCACTCCAGAGGGGCTGTTGCCAGTGGAGGGTAGCCCATGCTGGAGCAGGTTTGGCAGCAGGATTGTGGTCCCATGGGGGACCCACACTGGAGCAGCCTGTTCCTGAAGGACTGATGCCATGGAGAGGGAACAGCTGGAGCAGTTGTGAAGATCTGCATCTTGTTGCAAGGACTTACACTGGAACAGTTCCTGAAGGTCTGTATCCCACAGGAGGGATATGCTGGAGCAGCAGCAAAGTGAGGAATAAAGAGAAGCGTGAAAGAACTGCTATGGACTGACCACAATCCCTATTCCTCATATCCCTGCACTGCTGGGGACAGAAGGAGGTAGAAATGTTGACACTGAAGGAAAGTAGTTGAGTCTGGGAAGAAGCTGGAGGGGCTTCAAGGTTTTGGCTTTGTTTCTCATCATGCTACTCTATTTTTACTTGGCAAATAATTAAATCAATATACCCCAAGTCAGATCTGTTTTGCCCATGACACTAACTGCTAAAAGATGTCCCAGTTCTTACCTTGACCTATTAGATTTTCATCGAATTTTCTGCCCCTGTCCAGTTGAGGAGAGTGAGTGAAAAAGAATGGGTGGACATCTGGTGCTCAGTCAAGGCTGACTCACCAGAGAACTGATAATTCACCTGATATCAACAAATATCTTAGGATGGTGGTATCAAAAGATAAGTTTGGAAAGGGTTTCAAGATGTTTCTACGTCAAACTCAAGCCTTATCACCTGTGAGGCCAGACAAGGTTTCCTCAGAACATTATTCAGCCCTGCTTTTAAAACTTCATATATTGGAGACTACACAGCTTTATATTCTCACACAGGTAAATAACAGCCATCAGGGCAGAATATTGCTTGCATCTATATGAAAATGCACAAGACAGCCACCAAATCAGACATTGCATTAGTCTGAAGGAGGTTTTGTGTGGCAGTGGTGCAGGTTACCCCAGAAGAAGAATTTCCAATGAGAAAGCCTTGGGGGGAGGAGGAGGGCTCCCCCGAGGTAGAGCAAACAATAGTTTAGCCCAGAAGAGGCTGGGCTCGAGACAGGTTAATACCCCCAGGGCTCATTGGGGAGCGCCACCTGCCCATCTGAGTTAGTCACCCCCAGTTTCCTAGAGAGTTCTCAGTTACTGGGTTGTTCATTGTATCACTCCCCTGTCTGTAACCCTCGCTCATCCCCCTTCTATCCCTGGTTCGCTCCCTGTCCCCTGCTCCTCCCCAGTTCCTCCCCTCTGCTACCCGGTGATTGGTCACCGGGGGAACAATAAAAGATCGTGTCCCAGGGGAATCGGGGTCCTCCGATCCCCGGTGTCACAGCGTGCAGAACCTCGTGTCTGTGTCTCTTCATTCCTGGGTTGGAGGAACCCCCTGAGGTGTGGGAGAGTTCGCCTACCAAGCAGCTAGCAGGGAGCAAGGGCAAGAGTCGCTCGGCGATTGGGAACGAGGCTGGCCCCCGAGGACCCAAGTCGCATCCGCCTTTGCTAGGAGCCACCTCCACTCCACCGAGGAGGCAGGCGGACGGCCACAGTTTTGAACGCAGCAGGGTTCTCCAACCACAGGGCATTCATGAGCTTCTTTAACATATATTCCTGATGCCCTTTAAACAGGACTCATATGTGGTAGCCGTTGAGGCAGCCACTGAGGCCACCCCCCAAAGAGGCCCTTGGTGGAAACGGCCCAAGAAATAGTAGGGTCTCCCCTGGGGCGGGGCAAAGAGTGGTGAGCCCCAAGATGGGGTGTGTTCTTGGTGGGCCGGCCGCCCTCTCCCCATTTGTTTTCTGTTATGTCCGTCAATTGTCAATCACCCCCAGTTTCCAGAATGTTCTGTTCAGTTCGGTGATTTACTGGTTCTCCTCCTTGTTCCTCTCTCAGCCCCCTCCCCGAATTGCCCTCTATTGATCCCCATCCCTTTGTCCCTCCCTAGTCCCTCCTCAGTGCCCTGATTCTATTGGCTATTATGTCTCCAATAAAAGTCTGGTGCAGGCTGAGCTCCGGGCGCTCAGCCCTTGGTGCTCGCAGAGCTCAGAAACCTGATACTACGTTTCAGTATCTTCACTCCAGCTCGGGAGCCCGTCTCTACAGTTACTGTTTCAGTAGCCACCTTTGCTACCTGCCTGCCTGCTCACGGAGGCTGCAACCTACAGCTCGGAGTCATAGAGTTCTGGCAAGCATGAACCTGACCCAGGGACGCTCACTTGCCGCTGCTCGGGTTGCTGACCAGACCCTGGCAGTCAGCCCTCCTGGAGAGACCTGAGGGACGGCGGCACTCATACTTTGACCATAATCACACAGAAAACTCATTAACACTTTGAGGTTTATTTGGTCTTATACAAGACCATGACCTTCAAGTTCATGAAGGAAATCTGAGCAACTGAACAGTTGCTGGGTTTTGAGATTATTCAAATACCTACACAATGAGCTAATATCTGCATTTGCAGGATCATCCCATATATGTCTTCATAGGCAGAGACATACCTGGTTAAAGAATACTGAAAAGCTATTTATTTATAATGAAATTATTAACCTTGTCAAGAATTTGATTGCTGGTTAGTTGCGATGTCCAGCATATTGGGAACAACACTTAAAACTAAGTTCCCCCATGTCAGCTGTTTCCAGGATGTCCCTCAGTTTGCTCAGAACAGCTTGCTTTATTGAAGAATAATTTTGGTTTTGCTCTTCACCAAGAGGGACTGCATTGGCACTACTCAGGAGAGGAGAGCTAGCCAGAAGACAGTCCTTGAAGGCAGCCTAGTGCCAGAGTCCATCCTGTGAAGGCCGGCTGTGAATAAGCCAATAGCCACTCAAACAGGCCCAGGCATACTGAGCTTAGGGCTTAAATTGGTGGCCAGAGAAGATGGTGATTCTTTATCTGGGGAATAATCTCATTTCTTGACAATAACTGGAGTGAATACAAGGCCTACAGTGACTCATGGGTTATCCCTAAGAAGTCTGGTAGCACTGAATGGAAAAAGAGATCACTGAAGTCATTGACAATTTAAGAAATATCTTCAGCTGCACCATGAACAAGGACAGAGTTCCACACTGATTCTGAAAGAACTGGTTGCTAAAAAAAAAACAATGTGTGATCTATAGTTATAAAGAGAAAGCAAAATCCTATTTTTAGAAGTATGGTTTAGGATATGAAGTAGTTGTATCATCTCATAATGAACTTTTATTTCAGTTCACTATCCATTAGGACTATTTATGTATGAAATTGGCAAAACTGACTATAAGTAAATTGAAAATGGTGAACATTCTCTTCATTTTAGAAATGCCTAGGTTTATTCACCATTCCCAGTTTGACTAAAATATTATCTTAAGCAATCCAGAATTAAAATCCTGTATTTTCTAAGTAACATCTGCAGTTTGAAACTTATCTAAAGTGACAAGACCTTATGGTGCCAAGATTTTGTAAATCATATTCTTAAACACTGCCTATTTCAGTAGCTGAAGGCATTCTAAAGGCTTCTGGAATTGCTCCATTATTTCTACTGATTTGGCACTGCCCATTAGAAAGTTTTATTTAACCAAGAGTATCTGGCTTTCAGTAATCAGAAAGTTAATGTCGCATTGGTTGAAGAGTTGAGACATAATGCTCTTTTCTTTTTTACAGTTTTAATTTCTTTCTTGGGTTTACTTCCTACATATTACAGGTATTAATACTGTAGTCCAGTATTTACACTGGATGATGTCAATTTATTTCTTTTTAGTATGCTAGATAAATTCTGAAATTATTTATCTTGTTGCTTTTTCTGATTTGTACAATATTCTTCTACATTTTCAGCTTCCTTTACATTATTCTTTTTCTTGGTTTGCTTAGGATATTCTTATTCCACTAAGTAATATAAATTTTACTGCTTTTAAACCCACCTCTTTTGATCTTCTTCAGAGGGTATTCCTTCTCTACCTCATGACATGTTAAGAGAAAGCTTTTTCCATATGCTTTCTTAGTGCAATCAATCCACATTCCAAAAAAATACCTACTTTATGATATTTATTGCCATTTACTTGTAGGTATGTAACTTTTTTAAACTATTGCTAATGTGGTATGCTAAGAGTAGATGATGTCCTAAATACATTTTTTTCTTTTAAACATCTGTTTCCTTAATTTGTCCTGTTGAATAATTTACTAATGATTTATCAGCTGTTTGAATGAAAAGTGTAAAGTCCCTTTCACATTGATAAACTGGATGCACAGTTGTTTTATGTCTGGAATTAAAAGTGATTTTTCTTCATATAGTATTCACTACAGAATGTTGCTACTTCATACTTCTGTGAAATTTAAAATAAAATAGGTGAAGTCTTACACATTTTTATGTTGTTTTTAGATAAGAAAATAACCGTGACATAATACCTAAGTATAGAACTACAACTTAAAAGTTGATGCCTCTTGTATCAGTCATATTTTTCACATGAATTTGAAGATTTCATCACAAGGCAAAAAATAAGGACAAGAGACTCCCAAATTTTTATGTTGCCCTTGCTAAATCAAAAAATGGCTGTACCTCCTCTGTTCTACCCTTACAGCATCTTGTTTTCCATGGCCATTGAGATGTCATGTTATTTTTGTTCTTTGACATTTGCTGAAAAATGTATCTTAAAAATTGTTTTTTAATAGGATTTATTTGGACCCAAATGCGCATAAACATATTGAGAAACTATTAAGAATATATGGTGGTATTTAAAGTAAAATAAATTAACAACTCTTATTAGAAAAGTATGTATAAACACGTAATTTTTAAATTACACAGGAAATTTATCATTCAGATAAGCTTGAGTTCTTTTAAATTATTCAATACCTGTTTTTCAAACCTGTATAAACCACAATCTTTTTTAATTTACATATCTGTTCCACTCTCTCTGAACTGGAACTATATAAATACATAACTATATATACTCTCAAAACCTTGTTACTCTACTAATATTTGTAAGCATGACTACTATGTGGAGCATTATTTTTAACCACTATATTTTTAACCATAAATTTCTTGTATCTTACTGATATATTTATAATCTTACAAAGAGTAAGTGAGATTTCAGATCTCATATGTTTTACTATATGAACAGGTCATTAAGATGCACTGGAGACCTTATGTTACAGAAGTCTCAGGTCCTTCATATGGCTTTATTTTCCATGGGCAGTCTAGGCAGCATGACAACAGTGCAAAGAGGTGTGTAATAAGAATGTTACCCATACTGGGGAGAAGGAAGCTTTTGCTTAAGTATGTGACCTGCCTGTAGTCAGGTGCTGGTATTTATTCCTATTGGGATTTTGACAAAAAATCAGAAAGGCTTATCTTAGGGAGAAAGTCAATGTGTTGATGGTTGCCTAGGGTCACTCCTGTGTTACTGACCTGCAATTAAGTGAGAGAGCTATTCTCTGGGCTACAGAGACAACAGAAGACTTGGCTTTGGAATTAAGATCCTGCAATGGTCTGAGACAAATAAATTTAGTACCATGTTAGGCAAAAACAGTGTCACACCTGAACACCTCTGCCGTGCACACCGAATGGAAGCATCAGTCAAAGTTTTTAAGAGAAGCCCTTTCACTGAGACACAAAATGCAAAAACAACCCCCTTGCTACTTAAACTCCTTCTCAGAGAAGGGTCAAGGTGCATCTCAATCCAGTCTTAGCTTCAAACTTAGTCAATGCTTTATGCCTAAATGATCATACAGCTGTAATGCAACCTTCATACCGATTTGTCCAACAGGCTTAAGGATGGCAAACAATCATTCATTTAAAACTACTGCAATAATGCTAGCTATTCAAGAACAAATACTTCCATCCGAATGGCACACCACACTCTTGCGGTGGTGGAAGCCACGCAGGGGGTGGCTGAGGAGGAGGCAGATAAACCCGATGAGTGGTGGGAAGGCACCACTGTGTGACATCTCCCCCTTGAGTTTATTATGGTTCCTTCCTGTTACACCTATGCTAATTCCGTTACAATAGTTGGTCACTTGTCCCACCCCCCACCCCCCACCCCCGCCTTCTTTTACATATTCATGCTGTTCAAGAATGTTCCCCTAACCTCGACATTCCATTGGCCTGGCCCCCTTCTCCCCTCCCCTGCTCTTCCCTGGTTGGCCCCCCTTATATTGTCTCTCCCCCATTCTACCCTGAACCCTGTCCCTATTGGCTGATCCCCTCCGTATAAAAGTTGATATTCTACCCTGTCTATCATCCTTTTGTCCCCGGACCCTTCAGAGCCTAATAAACTCAGGAATCCCTACAAAGGACTTGTCTCACCTCTTTGCCTGATGACAGTTTGTCTTCTTCAAGGAGCGTCTGTGGCTGCTATATTGCCAGCAGCGCTGCAGCCTGCAGTTAGGATCAACAGGATCCTGCCAGGGGACCACCGGGTGCTGGCAAGAGCCCCAGGCCAAGGGCTCTTTGGAATACACAGGGCTGCGGGTCTGTCCCAGACCCCCAGAAGAAGTGTTATGTTCCGTAACATTTTAATTTACACCACACAGTATAGGTACCTATAACTACTACTACAGTACACTGTTGTTGAAGCACTGTTAAAGCACTAAGGCCAACAAAAACCATTCTTCAGTAGAGATCGATGGTACTCACTCATACCAACTACAATGGGCAAATCTCCTTCACTCAGCCTCTAGGAGTAGCCTTGAGGTCCACCCACACTCAGGGAAAGGGTTTTCACACACCTTAGGGAGGTATGCTAGAACTCTTCACTGGGAGAACATGGGACTGAGGTTTTACAGCATGACATAATTGACTATCACTCACAGATATTTTTAGAGTATGTATTGCCAGGCTTATTCAGCAAAATATGCTCCTTTTTTGCAGAAAAAGGTGTAATCAGCTCTTTGCTTTCTTCTGCTCAACACTTCTGACTCTCCATTTCAGGGCCTTGCATGTCCTTGCACTGGCTCTGACAGTTGGTCAAGGAGACCTCAGCATTGTTCAGCACTAAAAGCAGCAGATCCTCTTTACTCAGCCTCATCACTGATAAGCAGACCCTGCTTGCTCAATGCATCACTGAACAGCAGGCCCTCCTTGCTCAGTTCATCACTGACAGCAGGTAAATACGACTAAATTCAAGCTGCTGTATCCCAGCTTAGGCAGAGCATCCTGCTACAAGTTTACATTTAGAACGCTTTTTAGAGCTAACAGTGTCAATTTTTAAAATATTAAGAGTTTCTTATCCCACTTTTAAGGGACTGTCTAAGCTACATTTTCAACACTGTGCCTGACATACTTGATTAGAACTTTCTGTCTTTTCCTCCTTTGTGTTACACATTGGCTACCTCTGAATACCAGGCTGTGTGCCGCAGAACAACCTTGCACTAGGCAGATCATTGTAACTATGATGATGAACTTGTTAGGGTATCATCTAGTACCTCTGGATTTCCTGCGCAGATCTTGTGTGCAGACATACAGAATGCTGAGCCTGAAACAGTACCCACCACACAGAATCCACCAGGATTCACCCTGCAGTTCCTCCTGTGCAGCAAATGGCATCCGTAAGTGCAGTGCAGCAGGCGGCTCCTAAACGTGCTTGATTTCAAACCCTGTCTTAGGTGGGACAGGCTTAAAACTCTATGAGAGAGCATAGAAAAGGCAGAAGGAAATGAAGGAAAAGAAGGAAAGAGTTGGAGAGGGAGCAAGGACAAGGGTGGTTCTCCCATGGCTCTGGCGATCCCCCATCGATGTTTGGTTGGCAGGTGGTGTGCAGGCACTGCGAGTGAGGACAAGGGTGTGACTGATGGTGCATGAGCACGGAATACCGAGGAGGCTCAGCTCAGAAAAGGCTTCCTGATGAAGGAAATTTACAGGGACAATACAAACACTCTTGTCTATGTCATCTAAGCAAATACCCAGATTCTTGTACATTGGGGTGAAAAAAATTCCTGCAGACTTCAGAACATTCAGAACACATGCATTTATTGAACAAGGTCCTATATTTTTTCAACTTTGTTTCTGCTACGTGGGACATTTCTGAAGCTGAGTGGGGGTGCAGAACTTTTACCTACACCAGAATACGGTTTGTGCACTGGAGAAGTTTGTAGACCATGTAGACAAATGTGACATACCATCACCCTCTTCACAAGTGATCCTGAAACAATCTGTGTGCTGAGACTGCCTGCCTGCTAGGGGTGCTATACACAGATGTGAAGATAGATAGATAGATAGATAGATAGACAGATATAGATATATAGGTAAATATATAGGTGTGTACATATATAGGTCATTATCAGTTGCATAATACACAGGTATAGACAGAGAGATAGAGACAGAGATAGAAATACAGATAGAGATAGGCCACTACAACCCTAGAGGTGCATATATAGGTGTGTATATATATATATAGGTCATTAGCTGTAGATACATAGATACAGATATAGATATAAACGCAGACAGGTATGAATAGAGAGATAGATATATAGCTATAGATAGGCCACTACAGCCTTCCAGATGTGTATATATATATATAGGTCATTATCAGTATTTATTTTATTTATATATGTATATATGTAGGCCATTACAGCCCTACAAAAGAAGACACATTTGTACCCTGTAGACAAACCTGATATACCAATACCATATTCACAAATGATTCTTAAGTAATCTACATCCTGAGACTAACTAACTAGCACTGCTTGGGGTGCTATATACATGTAAATGTACACATAGGTATATATGTGTGTGTACATAGATACATATGTATATCTACATATGTAGGTATATATGAATATAGGTATATATAGAGGTAGATATATATAGGTATATATAGGTCATTATCAATAGGTGTAACACATACATATAAATACAGCCATACAGATATAGATATACACTGATACAAATACAGATGATATATACACCACTACAGCCCTACAGGTGTGCATATACATATATGTACGTCATTATATGTTTTATGTACATATATATGTAGGCCATTACAGCCCTACAAAAGAAGACACATTTGTATGCAGTGTAGACAAACCTGATATATCAGAACCATATTCAAAAATGATCCTTAAATCATTGATCTGCTGTGAGTAACTAACTCCTGGGGGTTCAATATATATATAGGTATATATGTGTCGGTATATACAAATACGTTTTTATGTGTACATATGTGTGTACATAAAAATTTATACATAGGTGTCTCTATAGAGGTGTATCTATAGAGATCTATCTATCTATCTATCTACATATAGGGCTTAATGCATTAAAACCCTACAAAAGAAGAAGACGCAGAAAAGTGGAGAAACCCACTCATGTCATACTCTGCTGTTTCCAACAGAGCTGGGTCATGGGCTGTGGGGCTCTGTACAGGCCTGTGCCAGGCTCTCTGTCTCTGCTGTCCTTGCCTTCTCCATGACCTTCCTGCTCCTGCTCCTCATTTGTATATTTAAAGGGTTTCTGGACCATAGCACAGCCTTCTTAACCACCTCAGTCCAGACGTAGTCATAGTAGTCCAGGAATACAAGAACATCAGCTGTTTGACTGTGCACAGTATGTCCTGGCCTCTATGCTGGGGCTGCTACCCTCATCCCCTTGCTCGAAGTCCCCCTGTTCATTCCTGTGCTTCTCAGATCCCTGCATCACAGTTACAGCCTTGCTCAGCTCACCTCTCATGTACTGGGCTCTGTGTGGCAGATCCAGCGCATGGGCTGTGGGCTGCTGCTGTTCCTCCTCTTCTCTCCTGTGCATTCCACTGAAGGCCCTGGACACAGCCCTTGGGGCACTCTTGAAGACAGATGTCCGCCTCTCTAGAGTCAGGGCATCAATGACTGTGGGCAAAGGAGATCTGAAGGCAGGTCCTGCAGGTGTTCCTGCTTCTGTTGCTCCTTTCCAGCTCCATTGCAGGTCTGGCTCTGTTTCTTCCAGCTTCTGGCCAGGTCCCAGTTTCACAGAGTGCTCCTTGTCCAGGCCCTCAGCCCTGATGGACTGAGCTGGCTCTGGCAGAGCCTCTTTGCAGCCTGTCGGCTGCTGCCTCTTTTGCTCTCCTTTGCCTTGGGCAGCAATTAAGGCCTTCTGTAGAACACTCAGCACCTTCCTGTGTGACATCTGGCTCTCTTCAGCCAGAGTCTCCAGGAAGGCAGAGAAAGGGACGACGTAGGTGAAGGCCTGGCCTGGGTCTGGGCCAGCTGCTGCCTGCCCCCCCACCAGAGAGGGCTCTTCCTGAGCTGCTGGCGTGGCAACGGCTGTGCTGCCTTCTCCTTCATTCTCTTCATCTGTCCCTTGGAACAGCTCTGTGTCTAGTGCGTCATACCATTGCTCTTCCTCAGACAGTTCAACATCAAGGGCATCTGCCAGACACTGAAAGAGTTCATGCCTCAAACATAGATCCAATGTTTTGCTCATTATAACAAAAACTGTATAAAGACACTAAAACCAAAGAAGCCTCCATGAAGATACCCAGCTGAGACTTTGAACTGTGAGTGAAACTACTGACATTAGACAAAGGGAAAACCCATTCTTTAATTCTTCTCCCTCAGGCCCAGGGAGAAACAAAGAAGTAAATAAAGAAAAAAATATGAGCTAAACCCAGCAGCCGTGCTGAGAATAATCCCTGGCTGAGTTTGGGCTGGGGAAGACCACGGCTTGTTGTGGCTGTTAGCCGCTGTGATGAAGATCTAAGAGCCCCGGAAGGTCCCAAAGAGAACAAGGGGCCCTGGTGGAGGGCTCCCAGAACCAGAGAGCTCCCCCTTGGAATTGAGGAGACAATGGTTTAGCCCAGGTTAGGCGGGATGGCCCGGGTCTCCCTAATTGGCCACTGTTTATGCCCATCACTTCCCCTGTTCTGGAAAGTTCTTCTTTGTCCGGTAGTTGATTCGTTGTTCCCTCCTAACTCCTCCCTCTCTTCCCCTCCATTGGACAGTTTACCCTGGACCCTCCCTAACTCCGCCCCTGAACCCTCAGAGGATTGGTTGTAGTTCCCCCTTATAAGTTGGTGTCAGAGAGTGCTCAAGGCCTCTTGGTCCTTGGGCTCCCTCTGTGCTAGGCTCCACAATAAACCTGCACGGAATACGTAAACCAGAGGTCCCTCTCATCTTTCTTCAGCTGTTTGCTGCGTTCACTCCTGCTCTTAGCGCACTACCTGCTAGGCGAGCAGTCCACTGGCAGGGTCATTCGTGAACACTCCAGAGAGTCCCACCCAGCAGGGGTCAGGGGCACTCAGGATTGTCGTCAGCTCACGGCTGCCCGAGTCCGGGTGGGCATCCAGTGGTGAACCGACAACAGCTCACGGAAGGCAGGTTTACACAGACTCCCCCCTGAAACGAGGTGGGGAGGAGGAGGAGGTTTTAGGTATAACCTCTGCTCAGGGGCAGTGAACACCCATTCTCCCTTTTACACAAACTGGCCCAGCTCTGGAACCCCCCAACCCTGGGAGGGCTGCATCCATGGGATATTCATGTGGGAGGCAGCTGAGGCAGTGCCTTAATCCATCAAAGGCCCCCTGAAATGCCCCTGCACCAGAGCCATTCCTGAAACCTGCTCCTCAGGACAGCACATGATGCCACAAACCCAGAGTCTGTTGTAAGAGGCTGCCCTTTCCTCCCCCAGGGGGACACGCCTGGGCATTGCTGCCTGGCTCAAAGGTTTATAAACCCATTGGATTCCAGGCTTTTTGGGGAGGCCTTCACCACCAAGAAGACCTGCAGGAGAGGAGTAACGGAGTATCACAGGGATCCACAGAGTGGTGATATTTTCCTTATTTTGTTCCTCTCTTTCTGTCCCTCCCACCTGTTTCCTCTGTGGCTCTCTGTTCTCCAGGCCATCCTGCTGCTGTGGTAGGGTGAATTCCCACGAGCCATGGGTTCGAGGGCTCCTGTGCGGCTTCTCTGAAGGCCTCCTCTTGAAGGACACGATGACCTCCTTCAAAACAGGCCTGCGCTTCTTGTGCCCCCACAGCCATGAAGGGCTTTGGTGGCACTCAATGTGCACCGACAGCCCTGCTTGCTCCTGTTGTGCTGCTTGTTGCTGCTGGCCTGTCCCTGCATCCGCATCCCTGCACGGGGAAGCTGATACAGACACACGGTCTGCCTGAGCCAGCTCTACTGCCGGCTGCTCCTCCTCCATGCTGGCCTGTGGCATCCTCTGCCGCAGAGCTGTCACTGTTGACAGTCCAGGAGAGCTGCTGCCTCACCAGAGAGGTGCTCTCCTAGGAATGGGCACTCCAGGGCTCTGCGCTCCTTAAATACCTTCACTGTCAGGGCAGGGCCCCACCACACAATGGCCTCTGCTTATTATGGCCACCGCATCACACAGGGCCACTGTGACGCACGGCCACTGTCACACACGGCCACGCCCCAGCTTTGCCATTCCGTTCTCTAATGCTGTCTTGAGAAAGACAATGTGTGGAGGCCTGTTAACTACAGCACTGCGAGGGCCTACTGGATGCACAGCCCCTAGGGCTGTGCTAACCTTCAACAATAGAGTGACCAGAGATATATCTCCCACCATGCTTTACAGTCCTATGTAATCATATTCTAATTCTGCTACCCCAATTGGCCCACAGGCATCCCCATACTTCTTTCCCTTTTATGTCCCCAACCTAGAATGTTCTCCCTTCCCTGCTTCCCCACTGGCTCCTGATCCCTAGCCACTGCCACAGAACCTCCCTATTGGTTTCCCTGCCCTAGCCCCACCTATGTACTCCCCCTGAGCGTTCAGACGATTGGCCCTTGATGCTCTCCCTGCCCCATATATAAACCCTGGATCCTCCTCTACACCTGGATCTCTTCACGTGGCTGGAATAAAACCCTCCTGTGGAACTCCATACAAAAGACTCCTCTCAACTCCCTGCTGTTTGCTGTGACTGCTGAGCTTCTTGGCGATCATGTGATTTAAATGTATGTGTATGAGTGTGTGACCACCAAATGTCAGCGCTTGGAGACGCTTTTGGAAGGTTGCGGTTCTACCACCAACCCCACCGCCCGCCACGGCAGAACAGCACCAAGGCTTCTTCCTCAAGGAAATTTACAGGGACATTACAAACACTTCTGTCTGTGTCATCTAAGCAAATTCCCAGATTCTTGTACACTGGGGTGAAAAAAGTTTCTGCAGACTTCAGAACATTCATAAAGCATGCATTTATTACTCTGTTTCTGCTACGTGGGTGATTTCTGCAGCTGAGTGGGGGTGAGAAAGTGACTTTTACATACATCAGAGTACAGCTTGTGCACTGGAGAAATTTGTAGAAAGTGCAGACAAAGCTGACACACCAGTACCCTATTTGTGGAGGCCAGTGGGCCTGCCGACCAAATTTCCACGAAGGCTCAGCCTGCAGACTGGATTTCTGCTAGGGCCTACTGGAATCACAGCCCAAGGCCTGTGCCTACCTTCACACTTATGGTGACAGAAATTTGCTCTACCACAATGCCCTGGATAGGGATGTAGATGTTTCCCTGTTCTGTTACCCTGATTGGCTCACTGGCCTTCCCACCCCTTGTACCCATGTAAGTAGCTTTTCTAGAATGTTCTCTTCTGTTCGATACCCCATTGGTTTGCACTCCCCGGTCACTCCTTCTCTTTGTCCTCACTGGCTCCCCAACCTGTATGTCACCCTTGTACCGCCCGTATGCCCATTCCTCATTCAACGTTGTCATTCCCACCCCTCTTAGTTTATAACAATCTGGCTCTCCTTTGTTCAAGGTCCTTTGTCACTGACCCCTTCTGGCTAGCTTTATTCCTCATCCCTCTGGGTGACGGTAATAAACTTAGTTGGGAGTAGAAGGACCCTTCCTGCTTCCTTATTGTCAAGTGCATGCGATACCCTGCTGAGTGACTGTGTACAGTGTGTGAGTGCGTGGCCTCGGAGAAGCCCTGTGGAGCATCAGCGCTGTGGAGACACCCTCTGGAAGGTCACGGCTCCAGTCGCTGTGCATCAGCCGGGGACTATGACAACTATTCACCAATGATGCTTAAATAATTTATGTGCTGAGACTAACTCCTGAGGGTGCTACGTACAGGTATATTTATATACGTATCTATGCATGTGTACATAATATATATGTATATAATAGATATGTATATATATGTATATAATTGTACATATGTAGGTATGCATAAGTATAAATATATACATATAGGTGTATATAGATGTATATACAGATGCACATATATATATTACCAGTATATATCGTACATACAGATATAGATATAAATTCACATATACATATACACAGACATAGATAGGCCACTACTGCCCTACAGGTATAAATGCATAAATATATGTACAGTCATCATTATCTGTGTGTATTTTATACATATATATATGTAGGCCATTACAGCTTTACAATAGACAACACATTTCTACACAGTGTAGACAAACTTGATGTAATGCTACCATATTCACAAATGATCCTTAAATCATATATGTGCTCTGAGTAACTAACTGCTAAGGTGTTATATACATACATACACACAGATTTGTATGTCTGTGTATGTATCTATACATGAGGCTGTATAGGTACATGTATGTCTATACAAGCATTTATAGCAATGTATATATAGCCGTGTGTATACAGGTGTCCGCTCATACATATATATAGAGAGTCCATTATCCATTACAGCCTTACAAGAGAAGGAGATAGAGAAGAGAGGGGCACCTCACTCCTCATGTACTCTGCTGTGTCCAGCACAGGTGTGTCACAGACTGGGGCTGTGCGCAGCATGTGCTGGACTCTCTCTCTCCTGATTGGGCTCTTGCTGCCCTTGCCTCGTCCACGCTTCCTTCCTGCTCCTTCTGTTCTTCTGCCTCTTCCAAGGATCTGTGCACCACAAGCACAACCTTCTTAACCACCTCATTAGTCCAGATGAAGCCATTTGCATCCTGGAATACTGGAGCATCAGTTGTTTGACTGTGCACGGTACATCCTGGGCTCTCTGTCCCCTCTGCTGAGGTTGGCATGGACTGGGCTGTGTCCAGCAGAACCAGGCCATCGGCTCTGGGGCTTCTTCTCCTTCTTTCCTGTGCCAGAGGTGGCGTTTGAGGCTAAGTGTAGAGCCTTCAGTGCTCTCCAGACAAGACTCAGCCACTTCTGTCAGGCTGGGGTGTTGAGGACTGCCTGACATCTGAGCCTCCCTGAGACTCATTCATTCAAAGTCCTTCCAGAATTCAAGGTCTCTTCTGTATGCCTGTAAAGGCTGTTGTAGGCTGCACTATGCACTGTGGCACACACGGCACTGACCTCTGGACGTGCAGGAAGGCTTTGGGCATGGTCTGCAGGTCTTTCTGCTGCTGTTGATCTCTCTGGGCTGTTCCTGCTCCTGCCTCTCCTCTGGGTGTTCAAAATGTTTCTGCACCGTAAGCACAGCTTTCTTAACCACCTCAGTCCAGATGAAGTAATTTGTATCCTGAAATATCAGAGCATTAGCTGTTTGACTGTGCACGGTATGTCCTGGGCTCTGTCCTTTCTGCTGAGGCTGGCATGGACTGGGCTATGTCCAGAACTGGTCCATCGACTCTGGGGCTGTGTGGAACACATGACTGCCTCCTTGCCTCTTTTGCTCCCATCTTTTCATCTACATTTTGTCCCTGCTCCTGCTGTTGTTCTGTCTCTTCAGAAGGTCTCTGAACCACAAGCACAGCCTTTTTAATGACCTCAGTACCTGTGTAGTCAGCTGCATTCAAGAAGACCAGCGCATCAGCTCTAGGACTGTGTGTCTCATGTACGCCCCTCTTTGTCCTGGCTGCAGTGGGTGTTACTGCTGGTGACACATCCCTACTGGGTTGTTGCGGTTGTCATGGCAACGTCGGCCCCGGGCTCCCGGAAGAAAGGGTGGTGGGTGAAACCATCTCGTGGAAAGAATCCCCCGGGAGCCATCCCGACCTTGGTTTAGTCCATTTAGTTTAGGTTACACCTCTGTTTGATAATTTGTTAGTTGTGTTGTCTGTCAAGTTCTGTATCCTCCCCTGTTTCTGGAAAGCTCTGTGCAGGTGCATCTCGGATTGGTCCCTGAACCTTTCTCCCTCCCTCCCTTACTCCCGGTTGGTTTGTGATTCCTCTCCCTGCCCCAACTCCTCCCCCTTGCTCTGCCGTGATTGGTTGCTTGAGTTGTTTATCAGTCCCTGCACAGCCTTGTCCGGCGCCATTGTGCTTGGGACGAGGATCAATAAACGTTCCTGTTGCCCAGCACAGTTGCTGCTCCTTATTGCCTTGATTCCGCAGCTACTGGTAGCAAGAACCCACGCTTGCGAACACCGACACCTCAGCACTCGGGATTAGCGTTGCTGCGGGCAGGGGAACCTTAGCCCTGGTGGCGCCTGGGTGGCTGAGGCAACCATCTAGCAGGTGGCCACGAGGCCACGAAGCCACAAGGTACTCCTTATTTTATTAAGTGGCGCCCAACGCTGCTGCTATGCAAGTAGCTTCAGAAGAGGACTCTCTTTATACCGAGAAGACCCTGTTGGAGCGCTCCTTGCTACGTGTCCTGAACCCTCTTGTGGAGGTACGGACTCGTAGAAAAGCCGGCGACTCCCTCGACCTCGACGGACTGAGGCATCGAGGTGAAACCGAGCTCATCAAGGCACCTCACATCTCTCGTTTGTGGATTTACTTTGGCGGTCGTCGCGAGGAGCAGGAGCCTCGGACGTTGAAAAAAGCCCTGCAGGTCGCCGCGGAGGTCGAGTGTCCCTCCGGGTGAGTTAACCGCTACGTTTTCTACTTTATTTTAGACAGTGGGGAATTAACCTCTCTTGTTATAGGATGGGCAACCATCAAAGCAAGAGGGAGAAGGAGCTAAGTTTTTTGTATTATAGTTTAAAATACCGTTTGATTGATTCGGGGGAAAGTTTTGATAAAAATTTACTTTAAAAGTTTTTGAAATGGGTACTTGGGAACATTCCTTTCGTTCATCCTAATTCGGTTTTTACGCTTTCGTTTTGGGATGACGTCGGGGAAAAATTAACCGATAGATTTGAGGGGGGAGATTTTTCAGTTAAACGATTCTTTGAGTTGCAGACTTTAATTTATAATGTTTTAGTTAATGAGTCTGGGGAGGGTTCGAGTGTGGTTGACGTTAGTTCCCCTACCCCTGATCGTGTCCCTGAACCCCTCATTCCGCCCCCCTCTATCCCGGTGGCTGACCCTGCGCCGGTACGCCCTTCTCGCGAAAGCAAGAGGGTTGAAATCGGAGACGATGGAAGTCTCCACCGAGGCACGGCAGTCACCAACCCTTTCTGCCCTGAGTCTGGCCAGCTCAGGGTGGACCCGTTCCTCACAATTTACCCCAGTTCGCCGTCCCCAGTTGCGCCCGTTGCGCAGATTCCCCCTCCGAGTTATGATAGTAGTTTTGAATTTAAGGGAACGCCACAAAATGGCGTCGGGAGAAATTTTGCTGCGCCATTGCAAGATGGCAGAGCGGGACTTTTGATGCAATGCGGCAGCGGTTTGGACTTTGGAGCGCGCGCGAACCGGAGTGACGTGAATCCCTTCTACCCCGCCCCCTCCTCCCTAGCCCCCACCCCCGCGTCGAGTTACACGTCGGTCACACCCCCTGCGGCCGATGATGTCATTGCGTTGGGGCCCCTCCTTCCTCCCACCCACGAAGTTCCCCGCCCCCTCGGTCGCCCCACCCCTTATCCTGTAACTCCCACCCCAGTCCCGCCTCCAATCCCGCCCAGATCCGCCCCTGCCGGGAACCCCGCCCCTCCCGTTGGCGTGCCCGCCCCCTTGTTTACCCATGCTGTACCCCTTCCGGTTTCCCACGGTCTACCTTCCGGTTCCCACGGTCCTACACCGGAAGCGGGAAGGGATGAGGCCTATCTCACCCAGGCCTCCGAGGCCTATACCACCGGGGCCTCTTCCCCATCGCAGTTGCCGGTAGCCGTGCCCTTTGCGGCACCAGTGACGTACAACCAGCAGCGTAACACCGCGCGGTGGGAGCCCATACAGCAATGGGTAATTAAAGATATTTGCAAAGCGAGCCAGGAGTTTGGGCGCGCGTCTCCCTATTTCAAGGGGTTGATAAACGCCACGTTTGAAACATCGTTGTTAGTACCATACGATTTAAAACTCCTGATGTCGAGCCTTTTAATCGAACCAGATTTCTGGGTTTGGGAAAGCAGGTGGCACAGGGAGCTGCAAAAGTTACTTGCCACCTATCGCAGCGATCCAGCCAAGGCCTCCCTCACTATGGAACACCTTAGTGGGGAGGGAGCGTTTTCTGAACCCAGGGACCAAGCCAATAACATTCCGGCTGAAGTCCTTAAAGACGTACAGCGGGCAGCGCGATCGGTGCTGTATGGTTTAGCCGCTGACGGTGACCCTGCTCAGGGTTACACCACCATAAAGCAGGGTCCCCAAGAGAGGTTTGTCACCTTTGTAAATAGACTTCGGGAGTCCGTGGCGCGTGCAGTTACCAACCCGGTCGTGCAAAAGGAGATGCTAGTAGAACTTGTTAGGGAGAACTCTAACGAGGAGTGCCGTAGGGTCATTGAGCTGATGCCTTGGGAGCCTCCGCCTACCATCGAGCTTATCACTGAGCACTGCTCCCAAGTAAGGTTGCCAAAGTCAGAGACCATCCCTGACTTGGCGAAGGTAAAACCCAAACCCACGCATTCCTATGGTGTCACAGCAGCGCCAGCTGAAAAACGTTGTTATAACTGTGGGAAGTTAGGTCATTTTATCAAAGACTGTAGACTCCCTTGCAAAGGACATTTTAACTGCACTAACTCTGTGAATCCTGAGTTACCGGCAGGTACCACCTCTCATCAAAACAACGTGACAGTCCAACCCATGCCGTGTTCCTGTTGCCACTCCTCGGGAAACGGGAAGGGGAGCGCGGGTCAACGCCGCGCTCCGCAATAAATAAGCTAAGTGCTGCACCTGGGGAGTCCACGACACCGACTTCACCAACCTACAGAGGACTCACGAGACTTCAACAGCTGGCATGCCCACATTCTACAACGCAGCACTCTGCAGAGCCCTCGCCGAGTGACTCCAATCACCTGGATGTGGTGAGTTCGTTCGTTTTGCATCTCACGAACACTACACCTCACCACGTTGCTGTGGAACTGATAAATGCACCACACCACCCGTGCACATTACTTATTGTGGGAGATTCTATAAGAGGTCCCCCAGGACTTTTTGTGATCCCGGAGGTGAAACTTTATCAACCTAAGAAACCAATTGGTGTCACCATCATGTTAAATACCACACCCTGGTTTTTGCCTAAAGGGACTTGGCTAGGCCAAGCACTGATCTTACCCGAGAACATCCCTAGGGACACACGAGCTCCATTTGTATGGTGGACCCAGGTAGTTGGTACAGACAAACCATTCACTGACTGTAAGCTTATCAATGGCCAGAGTTCCGTCACCAGGGCCGGAATGATAGATACGGGATCTGATGTTACTATCATCGCTGACACAGAGTGGCCATCTGACTGGGGCACCAAAGACTTGAACGAATCCCTAAAAGGAGTCGGGGGAACAGTGTCTGCTAAAAGGGCGACATCGGACATTCTTATCGAGGGTCCCGATGGACATGTAGGGACCGTGAGGCCATTCATAGTTTCCTCGGGTTTTACACTGTGGGGCAGAGACCTGCTAGACCAGTGGGGCGCGAGGATTGAGATCCCTCCGCCTCAGGATTTTTAGTGGGGGCCACCTCAAAGCGCGCTAGGCCGCAAGTTCCACCCATTAAGTAGCTCTCTCATAAACCCATCCGGATTGAGCAGTGGCCCCTACGAGGTGATATGTTAAGCGCGCTCCAGGAACTGGTCAACGAACAGCTGAAACTAGGTCGCATTACACCATCCCACAGCCCGTGGAACTCTCCGATATTTGTAATAAAAAAGCCCAAATCTGACAGTTATAGACTACTGCACGACCTTCGTGCCATTAATGCAGTGATGGAGGAGATGGGCCCCCTGCAGCCTGGACTCCCATCAACAGCAATGTTGCCAAGGGGGTGGCCCGTCACCATCACAGACATTAAAGACTGTTTCTTTAGTATCCCCCTCCATCCTGCAGATGCTCCCAAGTTCGCCTTCACAGTGCCTGCGATCAATCGAGAGGAACCCGTGAGATGCTACCATTGGCTCGTCCTCCCCCAGGGAATGAAAAATTCCCCCTCCCTTTGCCAATGGTACGTCTCCAGGGTCCTCTCTCCGGTACGAAAGGCATTTCCAGCCGTCCGTATCCTTCACTACATGGACGACATACTCGTCTGCGCACCTTCGCAAGAACAGCTACAACCAGCCCTGACTGCAGTTCTCCAGGCCATCGAGAACGTCAGTATGAAGGTGAATCCTAAGAAAATACAGTCCATGTCACCTTGGAATTATTTGGGGTCACGTATCACCAGCACCTTTATTGAGCCTCAACTGATGAAACTTCCTGAAGAGCCTGCCACGCTTCGTGAGTTGCATCAGTTGTGTGGATCTATCAATTGGCTGCGACCCTTCCTAGGACTGAAGAACACCGACTTGCAGCCTTTGTTTCAACTCCTACGGGGAGGCCGTGCCCTGGATGCGCCCATTCAATTCACCACGGAGGTGAGAGGGGCAGTTGGTAAAGTACTAACAGCACTACACACAAAACGGACACATAGGATTAACCCGGTTCTTCCCTTCCGTTTCAGCATTCTAGGGAAGAACCCGAAGTACCATGGGTTAATATTTCAATGGGATGAGCAGGTGAGGGATCCCCTCCTGATAGTGGAGTGGATATTCCTACCTAATACGCCATCCAAAACGATCACGACGCCACAAGAGTTGGTGGCCGAGCTTATAATCAAAGCTCGCCAGCGTCTCCGTGCCCTGGCTGGTTGTGATTTTGCGTGCATCCAAACCCCCGGAAGAGAGATCAATTTGAGTCTGTCTTCCAGGAGAGTGAACATCTCCAATTAGCTCTGGAAAACTTCTCCGGTCAAATTGGGCACCAAAAGCTAAAACACCATCTTTTTAATTTGGAATTTCATTTGGCCCCAGAATTTGTTCAAAGTAAAACTCCAATTCCTGATGCCCTAACCATTTTCACAGATGGCTCTGGGTCCTCCCACAAGGCTGTGCTGACGTGGGAGAATCCAGAGACCCTCGAGTGGGAAGAGGAAATTCTGGTGGTTGAGGGTTCTCCTCAAATTGCTGAGTTATCTGCCGTCGTTAGGGCATTCGAGCAGTTACAGGAGCAACCGATAAATTTGGTGACAGATTCGGTCTATGTAGCGGGGATTGTTTCCAGGATTGAACATTCTCTATTGAAAGAGGTGAGTCATCAAAGACTTTTTGGGTTGCTTGCGTTTTTGTTACAGCTCCTTTCCCACCGCAAGCATCCCTTCTTTGTGATGCACACAAGGTCACACACCAACCTACCCGGTTACATCACAGAGGGTAATCAGAGAGCTGATGCATTAGCGATGTCTGTGCACAATTGTTCAGTTCCTGACGTTGTGGCACAGGCACGTTTAAGCCACCAATTCTACCATCAAAATGCCCCTGCCCTCCGTAGGATGTTTAACATGTCCTCGGAGCAGGCTAGGGCCATAGTGGCAACATGTCCGTCCTGTCAGAAACATCAGATTCCTGCCTTTAACGCTGGGGTCAATCCCCGAGGTCTCCATTCTAACGAGGTATGGCAAGCAGACATAACTCATTATGCACCTTTTGGTCGTCTTAAATATATTCATGTATCGACTGACACATTTTCGGGTGCCACCTTTGCGTCGGTTCACACCAGCGAAAAGGCAAAAGACGTTAAAAAACATTTTCTAATGGCATTTTCTGTTTTAGGAGTGCCGAAGGCTATAAAAACTGATAATGGACCTTGTTATGTTTCAGCTAGTTTTAAAAAATTTTTACAGGAATGGGGAATTAGCCATACCACCGGCATACCCCATTCCCCAACTGGCCAAGCTATAATCGAAAGAAAACATCAGGAGATTAAATGCATCCTTGAGCAGCAGTGGGGAGGGACAGAGGAAAAGACGCCCATTGAGCGACTCTGTAAGGCGTTGTTTACCTTAAATTTTCTAAATTGTACTGACTCGGAGCCTTCCCCCCCCCGTCTTTAGACATTTCACGAATTCGGCCAGGATGCAATTGGCGGAAAAACCTCTTGTGCTGTTCAAGGATCCGGAAAATGGCCAGGTTAAAGGTCCAGTCGAGCTGATTGTATGGGGAAGAGGGTATGGGTGTGTTTCTACAACAGCAGGTCCCCGGTGGATCCCGGCGAGAGCAATCCGCCCATACCTCCAGAGTGACCCAGAGACCCCACAGGATAACCAGAACGTCAGCTTCGCATGGAAGCGAAGAAGAAAGAAGGCGACATCATAGACTGTGTTCCAACCATGAGCAGCTAAGAGCACCAGCAACAATGCTCAAAACCTTCACCGCCCTACTCCCCTTTCCCCTTTTCCCCACCCCACACTTACCTGAATGTTCTATCCTTACCCTGTCCTTGTTGAATTTTCTGAGAGGGGAAGGGTTGGTAGAAGTCAACTTTGCTGAGAAAGAGTTGTTTATACTTACCTTCCTGTTTCAGTACACCTTGATAACAGAAGTAATGGAGCTGGAAAGTGTGACCAAAATCCTGCTGACCCTGTGGCTGCTGGCGACGATGACTCACCATTGGCCAGAGACATCCGGCTGGATCCTTCCGCAACTGAAGGAGAATGTGTGGGTCACGCTCACCAAGTCATTGAAACAAGACAATCTCTGTTTGAATACGGATGCTGCCGAGAACCCCCTGTCAACCTGTCTGGTGGGTATCCCTATGCAAGAACAAGATCCTGTTCTTGCAAGTCTGAGGCCCAATTCTGTAAAATCATGGGATGCCTGGCTTGAGACTCTAAAACATGCAGTAGACGAAAGAAATTTCGATGTGGAACCCCAAGAATTGGAACTGCTGGGGTCCGCACAAGCCAAATTCTGCGTGGAATTTCAATACACGCTGACGGGGAACGAGCCCCATCGGGCTCGAATTGGAGACATTAAAAGAACTAATGTGAGTCCTCGCAAACGTTCCATCTATACTTTTGATAAGTGGTGTGCACGTACTATTACCACACCTGCTACACCGTCGAGAGCCAGAGCACTTAGTGGTCCCCTCCGCCTACCAACAGGAGTGTTTCTTATCTGCGGGGACCGCATGTGGGCCGGGATACCGTCCCGTCCGGTAGGAGGGCCTTGCACGTTGGGCGAAGTAACCGTCCTAGCCCCTGGCAAAACGCAAATTCTCAATTGGACAAAAACCAATTCGGCACGTAAAAAACGAGAAATTGACCATTGGGATGACAATTGCAATTCAGAAGTTAATCATTGGAGCTTTTCAAAGAGGGTGGTTGCTTCTGTCTTTGTGCCCTGGGCAGCAGCAGCTAAGGCGCTGGGGGAATTAGGTCATCTTGAATGTTGGCTTGGCAAACACGCCAACATGACGTCCCGTGCTTTGGCCCAATTACTTCAGGACGGAGACACCACCAGGCGAGCCACCTTGCAGAACAGGGCGGCTATAGACTTCTTACTCCTCGCCCATGGGCACGGGTGCGAGGAATTTGAAGGTCTATGCTGTTTCAATCTTTCATCCCACTCGCGCAGCATCCACGCCACTATACAGGGGATCCAGCAGCAGCTCCAAGATCTACATGTTGAAAGCAATGATTGGCTGCGGACCATGTTCGCACAAACCGGACTTTCATCATGGGCGACAGAACTGTTGTCCACCCTTGTTTGGATTTTAGTTATCATTTTAATTGTGCTCTGTTTGTTTTCATGTTTGAAAAACGTCCTTGTTTCTATGATTTCTCGTTCTTTCTTAGAAAACAAGAAACAGGGAGATGTTGCGGTTGTCATGGCAACGTCGGCCCCAGGCTCCCGGAAGAAAGGGTGGTGGGTGAAACCATCTCGTGGAAAGAATCCCCCGGGAGCCATCCCTACCTTGGTTTAGTCCATTTAGTTTAGGTTACGCCTCTGTTTGATAATTTGTTAGTTGTGTTGTCTGTCAAGTTCTGTATCCTCCCCTGTTTCTGGAAAGCTCTGTGCAGGTGCATCTCGGATTGGTCCCTGAACCTTTCTCCCTCCCTCCCTTACTCCCGGTTGGTTTATGAGTCCACTCCCCACCCCAACTCCTCCCCCTTGCTGTGCCGTGATTGGTTGCTTGAGTTGTTTATCAGTCCCTGCACAGCCTTGTCCGGCGCCATTGTGCTTGGGACGAGGATCAATAAACGTTCCTGTTGCCCAGCACAGTTGCCGCTCCTTATTGCCTTGATTCCGCAGCTACTGGTAGCAAGAACCCACGCTTGCGAACACCGACACCTCAGCACTCGGGATTAGCGTTGCTGTGGGCAGGGAAACCTTAGCCCTGGTGGCGCCTGGCTGGCTGAGGCAACCATCTAGCAGGTGGCCACGAGGCCGCGAAGCCACGAGGTACTCCTTATTTTATTACTGGGTTCCACGTCCACCGGGTTCCTCTTCCACCATCTGCTGGCTGGATTCCTGGATCTCAAGCGTAGCCTTGCGCACGACATCTCACCTAATAAACTCTGTGGGGTGAAGCAGATCTGTGCCATCAGCTCTTGGGTGCTTCTTCTCCTTCTGTCCTGTCCTCATGACAATAGGTGCAGAAAGGCTTTGGGCATGTCCTGCACGTCCTGCTAGGGCAGTTACCCTCATCCCCTCACCAGTGCCTTGTTCCAGATCCCTCTGTTCTTCCCTATGCTCCTCAGATCCATGGATCACAATCACAGCTCTGCTTAGGGTCTCATCTGTTGTGTACTGGACAGTGTCCAGGAGAGCCAGGCCATCAGCTGTGGGGCTGTACGAGGCATGTGTTGGGCTCACTGCCCCTGCTGCTCTGGCTGTTTCTGTCAGTGTTGCATCCATGCAGTGTTCCAGGTACTCCTGCTCTTCTGCCTGCTTGAGTCCAGGGATCACAACTGAAGCCTTGCTCAGGACCTCATGGCTGATGGACCAGGCTGTGTGTGGCAGATCCAGTGCACGCGCTGTGGGCTGCTGCTGTTCCTCCTCTTCTCTCCAGTACATTCCACTGAAGGCCCTGGACACAGCCCTTGGGGCACACTTGAAGACAGATGTCCGCCTCTCTCGAGTCAGGGCATCAATGACTGTGGGCAAAGGAGATCTGAAGGCAGGTCCTGCAGGTGTTCCTGCTTCTGTTGCTCCTTTCCAGCTCCATTGCAGGTCTGGCTCTGTTTCTTCCAGCTTCTGGCCAGGTCCCAGTTTCACAGAGTGCTCCTTGTCCAGGCCCTCAGCCCTGATGGACTGAGCTGGCTCTGGCAGAGCCTCTTTGCAGCCTGTCGGCTGCTGCCTCTTTTGCTCTCCTTTGCCTTGGGCAGCAATTAAGGCCTTCTGTAGAACACTCAGCACCTTCCTGTGTGACATCTGGCTCTCTTCAGCCAGAGTCTCCAGGAAGGCAGAGAAAGGGACGACGTAGGTGAAGGCCTGGCCTGGGTCTGGGCCAGCTGCTGCCTGCTCCCCCACCAGAGAGGGCTCTTCCTGAGCTGCTGGCGTGGCAACGGCTGTGCTGCCTTCTCCTTCATTCTCTTCATCTGTCCCTTGGAACAGCTCTGTGTCTAGTGCGTCATACCATTGCTCTTCCTCAGACAGTTCAACATCAAGGGCATCTGCCAGACACTGAAATAGTTCATGCCTCAAACATAGATCCAATGTTTTGCTCATTATAACAAAAACTGTATAAAGACACTAAAACCAAAGAAGCCTCCATGAAGACACCCAGCTGAGACTTTGAACTGTGAGTGAAACTACTGACATTAGACAAAGGGAAAACCCATTCTTTAATTCTTCTCCCTCAGGCCCAGGGAGAAACAAAGAAGTAAATAAAGAAAAAAATATGAGCTAAACCCAGCAGCCGTGCCGGGTTTATAATAATCCCTGGCCAAGTTTGGGCTGGGGAAGACCACAGCTCACAGAAGGCAGGTTTACACAGACTCCCCCCTGAAACGAGGTGGGGAGGAGGAGGAGGTTTTAGGTATAACCTCTGCTCAGGGGCAGTGAACACCCATTCTCCCTTTAACACAAACTGGCCCAGCTCTGGAACCCCCCAACCCTGGGAGGGCTGCATCCACGGGATATTCATGTGGGAGGCAGCTGAGGCAGTGCCTTAATCCATCAAAGGCCCCCTGAAATGCCCCTGCACCAGAGCCATTCCTGAAACCTGCTCCTCAGGACAGCACATGATGCCACAAACCCAGAGTCTGTTGTAAGAGGCTGCCCCTTCCTCCCCCAGGGGGACACGCCTGGGCATTGCTGCCTGGCTCAAAGGTTTATAAACCCATTGGATTCCAGGCTTTTTGGGGAGGCCTTCACCACCAAGAAGATCCGCAGGAGAGGAGTAACGGAGTATCACAGGGATCCACAGAGCGGTGATATTTTCCTTATTTTGTTCCTCTCTTTCTGTCCCTCCCACCTATTTCGTATTTCTTTATTTCTCTCTCTCTCTCTCTCTCATATTTACTGTCGAATAAAACCTGTACTATTGTCACTGGCATTTGGTCTCATGTGCACCTTAAAAGCAGGGGCACTTCTAAGATTCTTAGTAACCAAATCTTAACAGCATCTTCCCACCACTTTTCCTCGCACAGCTCTGGGCCAATGGCATCTTCCCACTCCTGCTCCCTGTTCACAGATGATCCTGAAATAATCTGTATGCTGAGACTAAACAGTTGCTAGGAGCGCTCTGTATGTGTATAGCTAGATATTCGTAGGTGTATATATATGTGTGTGTATGTATGTATATATATGTATGCATGTATGGATACGTATGTGTGAGTGTATATATTTCTAGGTGTATATATAGTGGTATTTATATAGGTGTGCATATATTTATGTGTAGTTTTCCTTCTCTACCGCTTCCTGGTTGTCCTAGGACCTTCTCCTAGGTGGTGGCCCACCAACCAACCACGTTATCCCACAGCCCTGACCCGGAGATTGGGAAGCAGGCAAATCCCCTAAGGGTTCCACGGGGAGGTGGGTGTGCGAGGGTCGTCTAGGTTGTTCCAGGGAACCACAAAGAAAGGAGCGGCTCGATGTCTCTGGCAGCAGAGGTTTATTAACACTCTGGGACCCAAAGGACAAAGAGCCCCAAGCTAGCTCTGACAACGTCTTAAATACAGAACTGTACAACCAATCAGGGAAGAGGTTCTGGGTGGAGTTAGGGAGGGAGCTTCACACAACAACCAGTTGGGTAGGAACAGGGGAGGGGTTCAGGGGTAACAACGAATCATGAACTAGAGAACAGAGAACTTTCCAGAACTACATGTCAATCATACAACTGAGTGAAGGATAACAAGACCAATAGCAACAGAGGGTGTCAACATGGGCGGTAACATGGGTGTCAACCAGGGAGTGTCTTACAACAGGGCTAAACCATCGATGTTTCTATCACAGGGGGGTAACCTCCTGGTGGACTAATCCACCAGGACTTTGATGGGCCTCTAGGCCTCATCTCGATGTTTACGACTCCCACATCTCCCCCTTTTCTTTTATTTAAGAACGCCCTGTGTACCAGAGACACTAATATATTTTTAAAACATACAAACATACATAAGATAATAACTATGACAATCAGTATCCACAGGAGAGATTTTAACAGATCCATGCCCCATTTGGATATTCCCCAATCGCCCAATATGTGCTCGAACCAGTCTTTGCCTTCTTTCTTGAGGTGTTGCACTTGCTCTTCTAGTTCTTTTATCGTTGCATGTATACTTTTAGAATTTGATGTTAAATTCATACAGCATAGCCCTTCAAACTCCTCACATCCGTGCCCATGAGTGAGGAGTAAGAAGTCTATAGCCGCACGGTTTTGAAGTGTGGCATGTCTGGTAGCATCCTCGTCCTCAAGTAACTGAGACAATGCACAGGAGGTAAGGTTGGCTTGTTTTCCAAGCCAACATTCAAGATGAGATAACTCCCCCAACGCCTTAGCAGCAGTGACCCAGGGCACAAAGATCGATGCCGCCACCCTCTTGGAAAAGGACCAATCAACAACTTGACTGTCGCAATTTGAATCCCAATTAACGAGCTCTCTCTTTTGCCTTGCCTGATCATACTCTTTCCTCCAATTCATAATTTGATATTTGTCGGGGGTGAGGAGGGTTAACTTCCCCAACGTGCATGGCCCACCTCTGAGGCGCGACGGTATTCCTGCCCAAACCCTATTTCCACAAAGAGGAATACTCTGCTAGGAAGTACCCTCGGGACATTGCTGGACACGGACAGTTTGTTTGTGGTGTAATTACACCAGAACACCGAATTGTACGCCGAATATGTGGGGTCAACGTTTTTATAGGGGAATCTCTTTTGTACCGGATTATTAAGCCAATCAGGAGCTTGAACCTGATATCCAAATTTAATACAGAAAGCTGCTTTTGAGGACCCCAGCAGGTCCAATTCCTGGGGTTCCTGTGGTGCACGAGGTAAAATCCCTGTCCAGGTATCCCATGTGTCCACTGGATTAGGCCTTTTTCCTGCAAATGGGTAGTCACCGATTTGCAGGGGAATACCTACCAGACATGTGGACATAGGATCTGCAGCAGATCCCATGTTCAGACACAGACTGTCCTGGTTCAATGCTTTAGCAAGTGTTCTCCAAACATTCTCTTTCGGCTGTTGTAACAGCCATTCTTCTGCTCCGGGCAGGGTATCAAACACGACCAATAGGGCAATGATGACTTTCAGGATCTCCATTTTTTGGCAGGGATCCTCTCTACCTGGTATTTAAAGCAAATGTCATTAACATTTTCAAACAAACCAAAATTGGTTTCAACCCCCCTTTTCTAGTTATGTTCCTCTCCACCTCCCCCTTTTCTTTATTTTGACGAAGGGTTTATGACTGGGAATGGGTTAACAAGGGACGTTAAGTTGGGTCGTAAACATGGATAGGTAAGGTAAGTAGGGAAGAATGGGATGGGATGGGGGATGGGGCTATTCTAGAGGGAGTTTCATAGAAGAACTTGTCATAAGCTGTTCCGTCTTTGGTTGCAAGTAAGTTGTCTTTCTTCTGGTGGATTGGGTAAGTGTCGTCTTTCTCTGGTTCTCCTTTTTCTCCTTTTCCAAGCGACGGATGGATTTTTATCATCTTCTTCGGAGTTCCTCCCACAGTTCTCTACAAATGGCTTGATGTATTTCGCTGGTATCCATCGTGGTCCGCCTGGGGTAGAGATACAAGCGTACCCCCTCCCCCAGACGATTAGAGGTGCCGGACCCAAAATTTGATGGCTCTCCGGATCCTTGAACAGCACAGGCGGTTCTCTCTACTAATTTAGAATTTGCCGAATTCGTAAAATGCCTGAATACGGGGGGAGTTGGCTCACTATCTGTGCAAATTAAAAAATTCAGTGTAAAAAGAGCCTTGCAGAGGCGCTCAATGGGCGATTTTTCCTCTGCCTCTCCCCGCTGCTGTGCAAGGATTCTTTTGATGTCTTGATGTTTCCGCTCAACGAGAGCTTGTCCGGTCGGAGAATGTGGGATACCAGTGGTATGTTCCACTCCCCAGGCTTGAAAAAACTGGCGTAGGGAAGAGGATACATACGCCGGTCCGTTATCTGTTTTTACATGCTTAGGAACTCCCAATATTGAAAATGCCATAATGAAGTGTTTCTTAACGTCTTTGGCCTTTTCCCCAGCATGGGCTGAAGCAAAGACCGCTCCCGAAAAAGTGTCAACTGATACATGTACATATTTTAATTTCCCAAATGGTGTAAAATGGGTCACATCAGTCTGCCAAACTTCATTCGAGTTTAACCCTCTGGGGTTAACTCCCACATTGAATGACGGCAGCTGATGGGCCTGACACAAAGGACATGTGGCCACAATGCTTTGGGCTTGCTCCAAGGAGAGGTGAAACATCCTTCGGAGCGCCGGCGCATTCTGATGAAAAAATTGGTGACTCAGGCAGGCCTGTGTGAAGATGTCTGGTACTGTGCACTTCGCCACAGGCATCGCCAAGGCATCGGCTCTCGCGTTGCCTTCAGCTATAAAACCTGGTAAGCCGGATGTGACCTTACATGCATTACATAATATTGATGCTTGCGGTGGGAAAGGAGCATTACAAGCCGCGCAAGCAAGCCAAACAACCTTTTATTCAGAACCTCTCTTAACAAAGAATGCTCAGCTCTCAAAGCTACTCCTGCCACATACGCCGAATCAGTGACAAGGTTGACGGGTCGCTCCTCGAACCTCTCAAATACTCTAACCACAGCGGCTAGTTCAGCGATCTGAGGGGAACCCTCGATCACCTGAACTTCTTCATCCCACTCGAGGGTCTCCAGGTCTCTCCACGTCAAAACTGACTTGTGGGAAGATCCGGGGCCGTCTGTGAAAACCGTTAGAGCATTTTTAATTGGAATTTTACTTTGAACCGAATCCGGGGCCAAATAAATTCTGTATTGAACAACTGATGCTTCAATTTCTGATTGCCAATTTGGCCTGAATAGTTCTCAAGAGCTAGCTGAAGGTTCTCACTTTCCTGGAAAACGTCTTCAAAAGCATTGTTTTTCCAGGGCACTTGAATGTATGTAAAGTCACACCCTGCCAGCACGCGGAGTCGGTGCCGAGCTCTGATGATAAGCTCTGCCACCAATTCTTGTGGCCTGGATATAGTCTTGGACGAGGTGTGGGGTAAGAAAATCCACTCCACTATTAGAAGTGGCTCCTTGACCCCTTCGTCCCATTGGAAAATGAGTCCATAATACTTCGGCGTCTTTCGTAACACCGTAAATCGGTAGGGAAGAGCCGGGTTAATCCTATGTGCATGTCTCGATGTAATAGCGAACATTACCTTGGTGATGACCTCTTCCGCTTCCGCCGTCAAGGTTATTGGTGAGTCTAGGGCTTGTCCTCCCCTCAGCAGACTGAACAACGGTGATAGCTCCAATGTTTTCAGTCCCAGGAGAGGCCTGATCCAGTTTATGGAGCCACAAAGCTGGTGCAGCTCACGAAGTGTAGATGGGTGTTCTTCTATCTTCAACAGTTGAGGCGAAACAGTGGTCTCGGTGATCTTCATGCCTAAGTACTTCCACGGTGGTATCTTTTGGATTTTTTCTGGATGCACCTCCATTCCTGCACTTTCAATAACCTTGACGACTTCTCTGAGGGCACAGTCTAAGTCTTTTTGAGTAGGTGAACAAACCAAAACATCATCCATATAATGGAAAATTCTCGTCTCTGGGAATGCTTTTCTGACCAGGGAGAGCACCTCTGAGACATACCACTGGCAAATCGCAGGGGAATTTTTCATCCCCTGCGGAAGGACGAGCCAATGGTAATGCCTCATTGGTGCCTCCCGGTTGATTGATGGTACGGAAAAAGCAAATTTTGGTGCGTCATCGGGATTTAAAGGAATACTAAAGAAACAGTCTCTGATATCTGTAATTGGCAGCAGCCAGTTCTGAGACAGCATTGTTGGCGAAGGCAGACCTGGTTGGAGGGGGCCCATCTCCTCCATCACTTTATTAACAGCTCTTAGATCTTGTAAGAGTCGCCATTGATTTTTCTTGGGCTTCTTGATTACGAATATTGGTGTGTTCCATGGGCTTGTGGATGGCACAATGTGGCCCTTAGCTAATTGTTCTGCGACCAAATCTTCTAAGGCGCGCAACTTCTCCCCTCTCAGGGGCCACTGCTCCACCCTCACCGGCGTGTTGGTAAGCCATTTGATGGGTGGGGTGGTGCGCACTGCAGTGGCCCCGACTAGAAATTCTGAGGTGTTAAGGGAATTTCTAATCAGGTGCCCCACTGTGCCATCGCATCCCTGCCCCATAACGTGAAACCTGATGGTATAATATACGGTTTCACAGAAGCCACTCGGCCATCTGGGCCCTCAATAACTATGTTCGTCGTACTATGTTTTGGGGTTACTTGTCCTCCGACCCCAATGAGGTCGCCTGTAGCTGTTTTTGCGCCCCAGTCATGTGGCCATTCCGTTTTGGCAATTACCGTTACATCAGCGCCAGTGTCGAGCATCCCAACACGGTCGACTGTGGAATGCCCGTTCCTTAATTTGCACTGAAACACTGGTTTGTCCCTTCCTACAACGCTGGTCCACCAAACAAACAGCGTACAAACATCTCTAGGTATGTTATCAGGAAGCACGATGGCTTGTGCTATCCACGTTCCCTTCGGAAGGAACCAGGGCGTTGTATTAGGACAAATGGTCACGGTAATGTTATGTCCTGGACGATATGTCGTCACTTCAGGTATTACGTAAATTCCCGGCGGACTCTTGTTAGAGTCTCCAATAATAAGGACAGATGCTGGTGTGTCAGGAGCATCTTTGATGGTTGCTGCTATGCGTTGTATCTCGTCACATGTTATGTGTAAAACAAAGGCACTCACCACTGAGAGTCTTCCGAGCGGTGCCGATGACACTGCCGACTCGGTGGACGATTGCTGCTGAAAGTCCGTGAGCTCCAGTGATGGCGTCTCGTCGTTAGGCTGTGCAGTCCTTAATTTGTTGTTGAGGGAGCGCGGTGCTGCTCCGCGCTCCCATCCTGGTTTCCCGGCCAATATGGTCCTATTGGCGATGTCACCCACCATGGTGACATGGGTGGATACCATCCCCACGGTGGTGGAACCGGTGCTTGTTGCTGAACTGCTGGTGAAGAAAACTTGACATTGTTATTAGCATGTGCCTTACTTTTATTGTTCTTTGGCCTGCGACATTCCTTGGCAAAATGTCCAGTCCCGTTACAGTTATAACATCTTTTTTCTTGCTGATTCGTACTACCTTTCGTTGCTTCTTTCACATCTATCGCACATACATGTTTTTGACACTTGTGATGACAACCTTTAGAGTCTACGTCCGTTACTTTCGGTTTTATTTGGGAACACCTCTCAGTCATTTGTTCTATGGTCGGGGGTGGATCGATAGGAAACATCTCGATTACCCTGCGGCACTGTTCGTTGGCATTTTCTTTTGCCAATTCTGTAAGCATCTCCCGCAACATATCTGGATTAGTAATAACCTTTGTCATCGCTTCCCTTAAGCGATCGACAAACGAAGTAAAATTTTCTTCTGGCCCCTGCCGGATCGTCGTGTAACTTACAGGAGGTCCCATGTCTATGGACATACTGAACAACACATTCTTTGCCGCTAATTGTACATCTTTTAATACTTCTTCAGGGATGTTATTTGCCTGATCTCTCAGTTTTGATTGATTTCCTTCCCCCGCTAGGTGTTCCATCGTAATATTCGCTTTGTTTCGGTCATTTCTATAAGATTCTAACAATTTCGTAAGTTCCCTTTTCCATCGCTTTTCCCATATCCAATAATGACTCTCAACCAGCAAGCTACTCATCAAGGTCGTAATATCATCAGGGACAAGGACAGAAGTTTTGAAAGTCGTGGTAATGAGGCCTCTAAAATAAGCTGAGTCCCGTCCAAACTCTTTGGCCGCTTTACAAATCTCTTTTATGGTTTGCTGTGGGATGGGCTCCCACCTAGGGTTGGCACTGGCCCGGTTGTATGTTACCGGAGCCGCCATCGGCAAGGCCGCGGCTGAAGCCTGTTGTGAGTAGGCCTCGTCAAACCCCCCTTCCGGACCCAGGCCGTGGGAACCGGAACCCACCCCGTGGGAACCCGGAGGTTGGGCAGGGCCTGCCATCGCAGGTGGAGCTGGGAACTGGGCGGGCTGAAGGAAGGAAGGGGTGGAGACAGGCGGAGGGTGGGGTTGGGGAACTGGGAGGGGACCCAACACGTGATTGACACCAGCAGCCACGATGGGAGGGGCCACCGACGTGTCCATCGACGCAGAGTGAGAGGGGTATGGGGCGGAGTAGGAAGGCAGAGGGATGGGGACAAAGGGATTCCCGCCACTCGGTCCCGTGCACGCGCCTTGAGACCCGCGTTGTGGCAAAATGGGACCGGCGCCATTTTTTGGCGCAGTCAAAATTTGATTGCCGCCATCTTTATGTGGCGCAATCTGAAATTCACTTAAACTGCTATAAACTGGGGGTGGACATGCAACAGGCACAACTGGGGAAGCAGGGATAGGAATGAGGGCCGGGGTAGGGTCCGCACCAGGGTGGCCAGTCCCGACGTGGAAAGGGTTGGTGGGTCCCCCTCTAAGATCGAAGCTTTCGGTGCCCCGGATTTCTCCCTCGCGCTCGCGGCTAACGAGGGGTATCTTTTCGGGGTCTCCACCAGGGGAAATGGGACTTAGGTTAGTGGGGTTAGGGTCACTTTTGGGAGAAGGGGAACTAATATCTTCTAACCCACTAGATTTTTCCCCATTGTTCGAAAGAACGCGATAAATTGCAATTTGCAACTCAAAAAATCTCTGAACAGAAAGTTGTCCTGAATTAACTGAATCATTCAACTTAAAGCCCACTTGATCCCAAAACTCTAACATAAAAACTGCCTTTGGGACATTGAAAGGAACGTTTTGAACCACCCACTTCACGAACTTTCTTAACAACTTTTTATCAAATTTCTCCCCAGAACCTACCAACTGAACTTTTAAACTGTAATAAAGAAATGAAAGCTCCCTCTCCTTCTTTGAGAAGTGGTTTCCCATCTTCTTACTCGAAGGAGGTCTCCCCCACCTTAAAAATAAAGAAAAATGTGGCGGATTTTTCCAATCCGAGCACTTACCCGCTCCCTGAATTCACTGAGTCGCCGGCTTCTTGTCTCCCTTTTTCTTCCCCTCTCTTCCTGAGGGCTGCAACACCACGAAATAAAATCCGAACGAGGTGGAGGTTCTTTGTGGCGAGCTGGTTTCCCGCTCCCGGAGCCGGGGGTCGCAGCTCGACCTGCAAAGCCGCTCTCTAAAACGAGAGGAGACTCTGCAGGGAGTGGCCCACAACGGCGTCTTCACCGATGAAAGGTGAGCTGTCTTCAATGGTTCCGGCTGGAACCACCACGTTGGGCGCCACCTGTAGTTTTCCTTCTCTACCGCTTCCTGGTTGTCCTAGGACCTTCTCCTAAGTGGTGGCCCACCAACCAACCACGTTATCCCACAGCCCTGACCCGGAGATTGGGAAGCAGGCGAATCCCCTAAGGGTTCCACGGGGAGGTGGGTGTGCGAGGGTCGTCTAGGTTGTTCCAGGGAACCACAAAGAAAGGAGCGGCTCGATGTCTCTGGCAGCAGAGGTTTATTAACACTCTGGGACCCAAAGGACAAAGAGCCCCAAGCTAGCTCTGACAACGTCTTAAATACAGAACTGTACAACCAATCAGGGAAGAGGTTCTGGGTGGAGTTAGGGAGGGAGCTTCACACAACAACCAGTTGGGTAGGAACAGGGGAGGGGTTCAGGGGTAACAACGAATCATGAACTAGAGAACAGAGAACTTTCCAGAACTACATGTCAATCATACAACTGAGTGAAGGATAACAAGACCAATAGCAACAGAGGGTGTCAACATGGGCGGTAACATGGGTGTCAACCAGGGAGTGTCTTACAACAGGGCTAAACCATCGATGTTTCTATCACAGGGGGGTAACCTCCTGGTGGACTAATCCACCAGGACTTTGATGGGCCTCTAGGCCTCATCTCGATGTTTACGACTCCCACATTTATGTATATATAGAGAGAGAGGTCCTTAACCATTAGAACCGTACAAGTGAAAGATACACAGGCGATGGGTACCCTACTCGTGCTCTGCGATGTCCAGCAGAGGTGAATCATGGACTGGGGCTGTGCGGGGCTCATGCCGGGCTCTCTTCTTTCCTTTCCCTCTGTCTTTCCTTTGCCTGCTTTGCCAGTGGCAATTGGAGCTTTCCTCAGCAGGCCCTTCCAGCGCCTTCTCCATGAATGTGTGGCTTTACTGCCTGCCCAAACCCTTCTACGGTTTATTGCCCCACCTTTACACAACTGGGGAATCGGCTGGGCACAGCTGCCTGTTTTGCCCCAGCCCCAATCGGCAGTTCTTTCCAAAACCCTCCTGGGTCCTAAGGTGGACATCTGGCAATTGCTCCCAATGGCACAAACCAACACCTGTTTCTCTTCCAAAGTTTCACTGGTTGCACATTGCTCCAGCAGCACTGCCTATACAGCAGAAATCTTTCTGGATTTTTTTAATTACTTGGGAGAAGTATATAGTAAATGGCTAGTGGTGTGGCCGTCCGCCTGCCTCCTCGGTGGAGTGGAGGTGGCTACTAGCAAAGGTGGAGGCGACTTGGGTCCTCGGAGGCCAGCCTTGTTCCCAGTCGCTGAGCGAATCTTGCCCTCGCTCCCTGCTAGCTGCTTGGTAGGCGAACTCTCCCACACCTCAGGGGGATCTTCCAACCCCGGGAATGAAGAGACACAGACATGAGGTTCTGCACTCTGTGACACCAGGGGTCAGAGGACCTCGATTCCCCTGTGACACAATCTTTTATTGTTCCCCCAGTGACCAATCACCGGGCAGCAGGGGGGAGGAACCGGGGAGGAGCAGGGGACAGGGAGCTAACCAGGGATAGAAGGGGGATGAGAGAGGGTTACAGACAGGGGAATGATACAATGAACAACCAAGTAACTGAGAACTCTCTAAAAAACTGGGGGTGATTGACTTAGATGGGCAGGTGGCGCTCCCCAATGAGCCCTGGGGGTGTTCACCTGTCTTGAGCCCAGCCTCTTCTGGGCTAAACTCTTGTTTGCTCCACCTCAGGGGAGCACTCCTGCTCCCCCCAGGGCTTTCTCATTGGAAATTCTTCTTCTGGGGTAACCTGCACCACCGCCACATAGTGGAAAAGGTAATCCCTGCCCTTGGTTATGTACAGAAGGTAGAAGGAGAGAATAGCGCAGTATTGAAGGACAATGCCTCAGAGAAGCACTAGGGACTTGTGCCACAGAAGCTGTGGAATGACATCATTACACATTTGTCTTTCTCTATGCTTTCTGTGCAGGAGAAAAACTTGCTCACATCATTACATGAGTGGACAAGCCAACAGAAACGGAAAAGAAACCTCCTGTTCAGGGCAGACTGAGGCCAGAAACAGACAAAAGCACCCCAGTCGAGAATCCAAAGTAGTATGTTTTGGTACCTGGGCCAAGATCTCAGTAAATGGGATAACATGGCCAAGAAAGAAAAACAGGAGCAAGAGCTAGACCTGAGATGAGGATCAGGGTCAGAGGAGAGCCCCAGAAGAGGCCAGAGTTTCAAGTCCAGAGTTCCCTGTTCTCCTTGCTAATAAAAATCTCTGCTCTGCTTGCTGGTTAGGAAGCTGCATGGCACAGATCTGTGCCCAGCAAGTTCAGCAACCTTTCTTAAAGTCATGCAGATGCTCCTTATGGGGGCCAGTCTCTCAGCACAAAATGCAGGAGCTGAAGGGGGAATAGGGCTGCACTCACTTTCTGCAGATTGAGTTTCACTCATTTATAGGAGAGATGGATCAAGGCAGCAAAGTACCAGCAGTACCAAAGACACCATTCTTGGGTTTATCTTGATACCCAAGCCTGATAGCCAGTGCAAAAGATTAAGGGGAGAACGATCTGCCTTTTTTATCTGTGCAAATCAGAAATACAGGCTTGTCCGGTGTAAATAAAATCATGAAGCGGTCACTGAGTTGTTCCAATTTCTTTTAATTACTCCATTCTTCAGATTAATAAGAAAGATGCATATTGTATGTGCAGTGAGAAAATTGGCTGCAAAATTTTTTCCACAAGCCATTGTGGCAAATTTAGTAACCGTTAGTATACCTGCAGAAATTCTTAAATACTTGTAAGGACTGAGCAAAGAAGTCAGCCGATTACCAACAGTACCAGGGTCAAGTAATCGTGTTTCACTCATACCAGCAGTATGAGGGCCAACAAGGGTGTTCTTGCCTCGAGGCTAGGGAGTTCAGGGACAGTAAGATGAGAAGTTTCTCTCTTCCCCTTAAGCACACCACTAGATGGCATTCAAAGCATGAGCCATAAATTTCACTGCAGTCTTGCCAGGATTTCGTTGACCTCGTTAGTAATAAGTTAAGGGAAACCGTTATGTGCCCAGAAGACCATGATGTTTTATTCAGTGAATCCTTAAATAATGATACTGATGCCTCAAGGGAATCTTGAAACAGAAGTTATCTGGCTAAAGGGCATTTCTCTCTCTATGGTGCTGTGAAAATCAGGAATTGTGGATAACTTCTGAAGTGAAATATTATATAAAATAACCCAGATGTGTTCTGATGAGATAAAATAAATGATGAAAATGGGGGGCAAAAAGTAGAAGTTCATGGAGATGCAAGCAAGCTACAAAGCTACATACACATGCAAAGCAAGTATACATATTTTATCCCTACACCAATGCCTCTCAGCAGGAAAGCCTAGATTCCAAACAAAACCGAGCCTGGACAGACATCGTGAGCTCATATTTTTTTTATCTATCTGAAACTACATTATTGATTCATGCAGAAGAGAATTTTTATTTAAAAATACAGGCGCCATGGTTTAAAAACAGGAGGAATAAGGTCCTAATTACAGTACAATGCAGAAGGACACCCTCAAGTTTCTGCTTTCACTGTCTTCTCACAACTTCTTCTGCTTCTCCTCTTCAGGCTCACACAAATACAAATACACGCACCCACAATTAGTTTCAAAGAGAGTATATGTCCAAGAAGCAGCCAGATAGGTGTGTTCACGTGTAGTTTTATGCTATCTTGGTGCATTTTTTTAAAAGACCTAACAGGGCCCCTGGGAAAACCGGGGGGATACCCCTTCTGATTCCGTCTTCCCAAGAGTATTCTCAATTCAGCCTGGGCCAAGAGAACATGGAAAAAGGACTTTATGTCAACTCCTATAATGCCTGTAAAGATGAGTTATTAGACTTTGTACACAATCGGTTACTGCCCTTGTGTTGTAATAGTGAAATCATGGATCAATAAAGTATTAAAAGCATCTGTAATCAAAATAGGGAATCTAGTCTGTTATCTAAGAACATGAATAAAATAGTATCTCAGAAATACAAGACAGGGCACAAATAAGGGCATAAGCACATGTTTCTGAAGGTGGATGAAGACATGGCAGTGGTCATTATGTCCAGGTTTTAGTTTATTCAGAGTGGTCTTTCTTGATTCATTATGGATCTAAAGCCTAATTGTTAGGAGCTGAAGAGAAAAGGATGAAGTTCTATATTGGTGGAAAATATCACCCTCTGGAGTACAGAGAAAAATCAGAGACCAGGGTAAGTAAGGAATCAGTCACTAAGGAAGCCAGAATTTCTGTTTTGATTTTTCAAAGGTTTAAATTCCTTTACCACATGAAGTACTTCAAAGGTAGGGAACAAATGCTTTCAATGACAGTGAGCTCTCTGTGTTTCCCGTAAAAGTCTGACTTCACTGTGGTATGTAAACCTTTCCACAAAAACCAGCATTCACAATATATATTTTATTACCTGCTTAAAAGACTGCAAAAATTTTATTACATTGAAACACAAAGAGGCCAAAATATGTAAATAATTCAGGTACTTCTTGTGTAGCTGTTTCTCTGAGCAAAGTACAAAAGAAAATTCATTATGCTAGTATTTTTACAAATGCTACAGGTGTATGGATAAGTGGATTCCCCATTGAACTGTGTTGACACTTTTTCAGCATGGAAACCTTCAGACACCTTTTGAAATTATGTATTGTTGAAAAAGAAAAGATTAAACATTCAATACAGCTCAGTGTAGCACAGTGGTCTTTGTAATACACTGTTTATATTACCTTTCCTCATTAGCTTCAGGGGCATATGAAATTATATTGGATTGCTGCATTTACTTCAATAAAATGAATATGGGCAGTAGGTTGTGACATATTTTCACTTCAACTGGATTAGAAGGAGTAGAACACATATAGGAAGCCACAGTGTTAGTGAAGGAAAATCCACTTGGTTATTTTATATAAGCACCATACAGAGAAATCTAACCCTGTCTCTTTTTTTTAAACTAAATTTAAAATATGTATTGTTTCCTTATAAGTAGATTTCAAGTGCGAGGGTAGATTAACTACCTGAAATAGATCTGTTAGGATGTGCCTAGCTTATTTTTATCCATTCATGAGGAGTCTTATTACAGATAGAGAAATGAAGAGAATAAAAGAAGTTTATAGCCAGATTAAGTTAGTCCAGATGTTGGTTGGTTTTTTTTTGTTTTAATTATTTTTGGTTTTGTTTTAATTTTGTTTTAATTATTAAGTGATCCTATAAAGGCACCAAAAGTTAATGGAACAGGAACAGCCTCTTTGTGTGATCTAAAATAAGACCTTGAAACCCCTCAGTCCTCACTAAGTGTTGCTCTATTTACAACGAGGTGTGTCAAGCATAGTCCACAGAGCAGGTTCTGAGGTGCAGTATGCACTGCATCCAAGTGGCAGAAGTGTTGCCATTCAAGCTGTATGGCATAAAGAAGCCCAGAGCTGTCATTCTGGCTGAGTTAATGAGTTAACTGATTCAGAGGAGGCTGCTGAATATGTGTATTTATGAGATTAATTTTTAGTTCATAACTCAGTAGCTGTGTTTTTCTTTCTCCCTTCCTGTGCCTCCTTCCAAGTTTAACCTCTCTTTGTTCAGCTTTCCTCTTTGCTCTGAGAGTTTCCCTTGCTCTACCCTTTCCCTTTGCCCCTTTAAGTACACACTCTCTCTCTCTCTCTGCATTCCCACATTCTCTGACTCTTCTAGAAGACTTTTCACCAGGGACCAAACAAGCCTGAACATGCAAATCCCCTGATTAATTGGTGGAGCTGGAGGAAAGGCTGCATAAGCAACTGCACAGCTAAGCTCTGAGCCATGGCAGCAGTTACATCCTGGTGCTTCTGCTGCTTGGCAGTAGTGGAGGCCCAAGAGTTTGCTCTCCTCAGCCTCAACACATTTCAGCTATTACTGTGCCCTGATACTGAATGTGACTGGGTTTTGCATGTTTGCCAGGCCAGGCTTGCAGTTCCCCTGCTGCCAAGGACAGGGGCAGGTGGGTACTTTGACCTGGTTACGTATTGCTACCCAGCAGCAGGCCACAGAATATTTGGCTTTCCTGGCCTGCAGCAAAGGCCAAAAAGGTAAGGCAGTTTTGTGTCCCCCAGCAGTCTGTGGTCCTTGGTGGATGCCTTGAGTTAACCCTGTCTCTGTACTACTGAGGCTGCAAATTTTTGAGTGTTAGAAGATATCCAAATTAAGATTATCTTGTGTACGTAGTCTGAGACAGCCTTTAGTTACATGTGCCTTGTGCCTGGAGTCCATGCCTGAGTCAGCTGTATAGAAGTGGCAACATTCAGTAAATTGTTATTTTTTCTACTCACTGTCAGAATTTAGGTAACAGACCTTAGGGTGGTATTTCTGCAGATTATAAAGCCCTTCCTTCCTCAGAGGAATTATTATGGGCTTTTCTATGAGGTTTTCTTGGAAGAGTATCCAGGCTCCTCACAATACCAATAAACTCCAGCACTTGAAAGGTAAGTGGTATCCTGCTTATAATACTTAGAGCTCAGTCTGAGCTTAGTCCACTGCACAAACTGCTTCCTTGGACCAAACTGAGAAACTGATTCTATATTAGGATGCTTTGCTTTCTGCAGAATGTGAGGAAAGATATGATAATGGAATGAACAAGATACTTTGCCTTTGAATTTCATGGACATTTTTGTCTGTAAAGAAATAGTGAATTTCAGAGTACATGCTGTCCAGCCTGGTACACAAGCTCTGTATGAACCAGTCCCAGGTCTAGGTGCATCAATGCAGAACTTCGCAGCCCAGGAGCAGCACCCCACCAAGGTGGCTGCTGTTCTGGGATCCAAGCTAGTGTTCTGCTGAGACATCCATGACGACTCATTGGCATCTGTCAAAGCTCCTGGGTGTCTGAGGTGGAGCTGTTCAGCACCAGGCAGGGATGTGGACTTGGACACACACATTTTTCTGCTCTCCATCCCTCAGGTTTTACACCTCCTCCTCCTCTGCTTTTTCCTCTGTGACCATCCCAGCTGTGTTCCTAAACTGCCATTTGCTGTTTGTCCTGCTCCTGTCCCCTTCTTGCCATCTCACCACCCATCTTCCCTACTCAGGTTGCTGCTCCCTATCCCAGCCAAGAAGTTCTGTAAGAAATTTTGAACATCAGATGTCATTGCTGCCTCTGTTTGATCCAGATGGCTTCAGGCCAACATCATTCCCTCTGCATAAATGAAGGTTTAACTGCAGACCACAAAATTATTTTTATGTCTTCTCATGGTCATGCGTATATAAAACATCACCCATCTTCCTTTCCAACAAGAAAGGCTCATTGAGGGTGGATGCCTGCCTTGTGAAAATGTGTCGCAGTGGCCACAAGAGAGAAACTTTTCTTCGGATCTTCATAAATGTGGTGTTAAAAAACAGTTTTCTGAAGCCTTAAGGTATTAGAACTTATGATAGTATTCCAAAAGAAAATAGAATAAGGAGAGAAACATAAACAGTAGTTACAGAATCATAGTAAGGACAATTGGGAGGACTCTTGACAGATCGTCTCATCCTTAGTAATTCTTGCAACTAATACCTGTCCAAGACTGCTCCTGTCTCTTTTGGCAGTCCCTCTCCCAGTACTTCTAGTCCCTTTAGGACATCTTCCTCAATATATATCTAAAATCACCATTGCTTGAATTTAAGCCCATTAACTTTTATTGTCCGCACTTTGCACAGGCAGCAAAATGTTTGGGTTTATGCCAACCTTAGTTGTAGATTATTATCATGTGCCCTATGACTCCTCCTTGGGCCATAGAACACAGGACCCTCTGGTCTTTCCTTACTGGTCATATTTGATCATATTAAATTCTCCAGACTGTCTCAAATTACTTGCATCTTTCCTAAGGGCAATACCCAAGCCTGGGACAGACTCCAGCTCAGCCTTACCAGAGCTGTGTTGAGCAGAGAGATTAATGCTCTGTTATATCCCAAATATCCTGTTGTTGCCACGGGCAACAGCAAAAAGGAATAACCAGTGGCTGAGCCCCCTCCCATTAGTGAGAAGAGTATTTGCCATCTAAGCAGAATTGAAAGAGGTATTGAAGGTTGTGGAAAGCGGATACAGGAAACAAATAGCACCAATTGAATCCAGATAAAGGAGCAGCTGAAGCAGGTGAAGGCAGTACCATATGCAAATGGAGAACTGGAAAACTGCAAAGTGGCAGAGCAAATAAAAGGTGAACCTTTTACAGATTGCAGTTGTGCACAAGTGCTTCTCTAGGTTGCCAGGGCTCCAGGCTGTGTGGCCAATTTGTGCTGCACATTCATATCTGTGTCCATAACATCTGTGTGTGTGAAGACAACTGGCCCAGCTGCTCAACTGCCCATATTTGTCACCTTTCACTATTGCCACCTGTACACAGCTTGGAATACTATTTCCCTCACAACAGCACTAATTTTTGGTTTTTTAACTGAAGTTTAACTGCTGCCTCAAAACCCTTCCTCATTTTTTATTACTGATGACAATTACTTGCCTGATGAGGAGTGCCATGGTCAGATGGGTCTGCACCTCACCTGTCCCTGCAGTGTCCCCCATAGAGCCAGTCAGGCGGTGCCCCAAGAACACCTACACCGGCACAGACACCACCCCTGTAGGTGGACGCAGGCAGCCACAGACACAGTCCTGTGCGTCCTTGGAGACAGAGGAGACGGGAGGGACCATCCAACATTCAATTCCAAGGAGTTTATTGTGATCTGAAGGAGGACCGAAAACAATTCCCCTCGAAGGGGAGGCATGGATGGTGGGGAAGCACAGGACGTGGGCCTGTTTTATAGGAGAGCTGTAGAGGGTGGGCAGAGCATCATTGACCCAAGGTCTGAGAGCTGGGGGGGGTGCAGACAAGGTTGATTGACATTAACACAGGTCAGTGTGGGGAGGGGAGAGGGGCCAGGGGCCAATGGGGAGTGGGCTACAACACTTACCTTGCCTTTGCTCGTTCTGAATGCCATCCTGATTAGTTTATTTGTCAATATCATTTTGATTTCCAAACCCATCCTCCAGTATACTCACAGTCCTTTCTATCTTAATTTCAGTGCAGTTTAAACAAGCTTCTGACTGTCTATACAGCTCACTCATTTTCTTTCTTTAGTACCACATTTTGGAACTGGTACCCTTCAAAACAGTATTTCATACCAGCTTTATTCCTTGTTGCTTTAGGCTTTGTTTTGTTTCCTCTAGAAGCTAAGGCTGAGAAAGACAGATTTTCAACAGCAACATGTAAAGTTTTGCCCCTGCTCAAATTTTAAAATTAAAATTTTAATCTAAAATTAGATTAAATTTCTAAAAAACTTCCAATAATTCTAATCCAAATGGTTAGGTTTTTTTAATCTAAAAAATCTATTTATAAAAGGAATACAGGTCCCCAAATAATGCAGGTGCCTTTTAAAATTTTGCTGTTAAAGAATCACTCCTCAGCTGGGAGGAATGTGAACATTGGACTGCATGGAGTTTCTTTACCTCCATTTTTGAATCCTATCTCAAAGGTTCTTAATTAAGCATGGCATTGGGATACATCCTACACAGAAAAAGAAATAGTGGAATTTAAAGTGGGTGTTAAAAAAGGGATCTTACAAACTTAATCCTCTTTTGGAATTTGAAAGCACAGAAATGTGTGGTGTTCAATACATGTGACTATAAGGAATAGCTCGTCTTATTACCTGAATTTATTTACCTGCACTTTTGGAACAAGAAAAACTGTCTAGTCCTCTCTAGACCAGTTGGTCAGCTCATCTCCCTACTTTTTCAGAAAATGTTGTATTTGGACACAGGTAAAATATTGCAATAGACACAGTATTATGAGTGGTTTTGTTGCATTATCTAGGCATCAAGATTAATGTGGCCTAGAGTCTCTGTAACCCACTGCTGACTCACAGAGAGTTACAAGTTCTCAACACCTTTAGAGATTGGGGCACACTAAAGGACATCTCCTTTACTAGCTCAGTCTTGAAAAAGTAGTGATAAACTTAGAAAGAACAGTAGCAAAACATTTCCTCTTGGTCAGATCTGTGCAATGAAACTTTCAAGTCCACCGGCAAAACCAATTTCCATCATCTCTGCTCAACTTTTTCAGAACACTTTCTTTCTAAAAATATGACACTTGATTTTTCTCAAACTGACATTACTTTTAATTTCTCCATTCTCTTGTAAAATGCTGTTGAGTTGCATTACCTCTCACTGGATTTTGAAAATTCAAAACCATTTTCATTATAGAAGTCTCTTCCTTTATTGTTTTCATTAATAGGCACACTAGATTCAGAAAGATGTATATTTTTTTGAAAAATGTAATTCACTTGTTTTCTTGCCTTTACTTGCATAGACTAAAGCTCAATTATTGCCAACCCAGTCTATTCTAGGCCACCTTTTTCGATTTAATTAAGAAATTAATTTGAAAGGTTGCTGTTTCTGCCTTTGAAGTGCTGTGAGGGATCTTACCATGTCAGACTTTCTCTATTGTGCCTGAGGTTTCTACTAAAAACCTTTTAAAAATCCATGAACAATCAAATAGCACAGTAAATGCCAGTGTTGTAAGCATGCTGTGGTCATTATAGTGTTCTTCCATTCAAAATGGGAAAAAATCAAAAAGGATTTTTGTAAAAAAACTCTTTGAACTGAGTTGTATTCATTTGCATCTGACTCAGGAATTGAAGAACAAATTCCCTCTACTGAGCTGATTCTCCTCTGTCTATCATGGAAAATAGCTGGAAATCCACAAATAAGTGTGGCATACTGTAGTGTGGCATTGCTGCAATGTCATTCATTGCAAACATGCTGCAGGCATCTCGTTTTTACCTGCTCCTTTGTTCCTTATTTTTATTCTAAATAAAAGCATGAAATATTCGAAGCTATTTTTGTCTCCGTATGTATGAATTTAGTATGCTCTAAAAACACTAAACCAACAACAGTGGAGAGCTAGATTCCTTTTTCCGAGTAAAAAAGGAGTGGCTCAAGCAGAAATAATTCAAACAACATAAAAAAGGTTTGCTTAATTGTTGTCCTGCATTTTGTTTCTTTGTTACCCTGGTTATAAGTGGAAAAGATCCATGAGAAAAGCAAATTATTAGCAGGGACCCATCATTGATCAGGGATAACTATATTGTCAAATCCCAAAAATTATTTGAAAAAGAGGCTAAATAAAATGGCAAGGAACTTTACCAATGATAGTAACCTTCAGGAGAGTCTCATCTAGAGGTGGGTGACTGGGTAATAAAGTGTGACATGAAATTCAGAGCCAGTCTCTTGGGAAAAAAACAAATATAATTATAAAATATAATTAGAAACACCAAGTGATGAGTAGAGGATAAACTGAAAAATACCATTATATGCCTCTACAAACTCTATCACTCCTGCATTTTGTACGTGGAGGTCTGAAATATGTAGTGGAACAACAGAAGATGAAGGACTCAGTAACAGTGATGATCAGAAGTGCACAACAGTTTTAAGTTTCTGTATCAGGTTAATCCGAGTAGATTTGGACTCTGTAGTCTGGAAAAGTGGAAGAGAAGGCAAGGGAAAGCTCAACAGTAGACAGTTGATTACTTTTCCTCTTAGCTCAAGCATGAGGGGCACATAATGAAGTTATCAGGCAGCAAGCTTAAAACAAGTAAAAGGGACATAACACACAGCTAAGCCGGGGAATTAATCATCCTCAAATATCAAGTAGTCAGAGTGGGAGTGGGATTAGAAAAATTGACAGCTGACAAATTCAGGGGTGGCTATTGAATACAACAGACAAAATTCAACCTCTGGTTCAGGAAGTTCCTTAATCACAGATTGCCAGATACTCCTTACTTCAATGCTATTTCAATAATATTATATCATTTGCTAATTTTCTGTCTGAGATGGGTTACTGGATGGTCTCGTTTTGACCCAGTTATGGCTATGACCCTCTATTTCTGTGCAGTGTAACCTAAAATATGCTGGGTCTAGGGCTGGAGCTGACGCAGAACCAGCCACAGTGTCAATGAGATACAAGCAATTTCTGGCACAAGGAGATCCTTGGGAACAACCAGGAGCATGCTCTGCATTCGTGTGAGTTTATGTACTCAAGTCATCAATGGCACAACACTGCCAGTTTTAAGGATCACGGTTTATTAACATAAAAAGCCAGAAGCTGAAGTCCAGTGTGACAGTGACTGAGATTCCCAATTAATTTTGCACAGGCAGTGTGCAGACACCAGATGCTAAAAACATGTGGCTGTTACACAGCCAGGATCAAGCTCTGAGCAGAGCTCCTGTGGTCAGCCCTCATAACCATCAGCAAATTCCCTGAGTCAGCCAATGCTTTTGTTTTTGTAGTTTTGCAATGGTAGCAAGCCTGACTCTGATTTTGGATGCAAGCAGTGCCATTCCTGGCATTAGGAAATGTATGCCACCAATTAGGTAAGAAAATAAAGGAAAAAGTGTCAAAGGCAAAGGTTCAAATTACAATACCCTTGGAAAATGGGAAAAAAGAGAACTCTTCCCCTTAGAAGATTAAAGTAAAGTGGAGGCTTAGTTTTATTAAGAAATACATGTTTCCTGATGTTGATCTGAAAGGCTACATCACATTACAGAGCTCTGCAGAAGGAGATCACCACACTTCTTACTAATGTATTACTTCTCATGCTGCTCACAGCAGTAATCTCTGGCACATGTTGATCAACAATATTAAAAGGCTACAGATCATGAATCATATCATATTCTAATGTCCTGACAACTTCATCTCATGTGTTTCACAATTTGTTTTGATTTTTTTAATTAATTTTTTTCCTTTACCAAAAAACCCCAAATTGTAAGAAGGTAGAGGAACAGAAAGATTAAGAGGTCATGATTAGGGAAAGATGAACAAATAATATAGAAAGATTACACAAATAAATATCTTTAATAATAGTTCATGATGCTAATGGCAGAGTTTTTTAAGTGGAGTAACTGAGTGCCTTGTGTAATCTGTCATGATAAGAAATTATGATAAGGGATTTAATGAAGAAAAGGTAATATATTGGACATCTGCCAATTGCTTGGTTTCTTCCTCCTGACCCAGTCTTTCCTACTTTGCATGAAAGAGTCAGAGTAGCAGCTTTCCAAGTGTATTTTATGGGTTATGCAAACACAGTATTTTTTAGACAATACATTGCTTCAAAAGTCAGCATGTTTACAATGATTCATATTTCTCCTCAGAAAACACTAATCTGTCAACATCCCCAAATACAGTCATTGCTCCAAAAATAAAAAATCAAAAGCAGAAAGAAATGTTTGGTTTCTATCAAAACAGAATATTCTGTGGTTTTGGGGGTTTATGTTTGTTTGGTTTGGGGTTTCTTTAAGTATTTGTATAAAAATGAGGTCTTAATAGAAAATTAAAAGCCTGGATTTCATTCCATTGAGATGAAACTAAATTTTCAAATGTTGGAATTCTCACAGAACAGAAATTACTGTTTGCAATCAGCTTTTGAATAGGGCTCCTTCGTTTTCATTTGGAAGTTTTCCAGCTTGTTTATCTAAGGTTTGGAGGAATGATGTGTCTCTGCCACTAAACCCTAACAATAAATTAGTATTCTGAATTAGTTAAAAATATACTTAGAAGTCATCCTTCTGGTCACCTCTGGCCTTCAGATTTTCTCAAGCAGTATCCCTTGATATTTATTCTAGGAAATAGTTCTAGGAAATCAGTTTGATTATTAAGATTTTGGCTGGTCAGCATTCCCCCTCAGGGTATTCTACTGACCTACTGAGCTTTCCTGCCAGTTTAACCTCAAATGAGGAAAAACCTTTTGTTAGTAGAAAAATTCTTTCAGTGTGACCTAGTTGCTAGTTACAGCAAGATTCATCTAATATAGCCTTTCATTTAAAAGCTTTTTTAAAGCTGTTACTGCTCAATAGCTTGGGGTTATTTTTCCTTCCTTCATGTACACACTTGTGGGATAAATTAATTCAGGTGTCTTCAAGTGACAAATCGACTAAAGATGTTTGAATTCATCCTCTTGCTAGTTAGAGTAATTTTTAGTCTAAGTTGAATGCAATGCTTTTAAAGATTAGTTACTCCATTACAATCACACCCCAGACTGATGCATATCACGAGATAACATAGCTGCAGACAATCCTTTTATTGAACCTCTAATTTCAGCACAATCCTATTTGCAGCCCTAACACACAGCTCGTGTGTCACCTTGATTCATCCTGTAATTGGATACCAGCCTCACAGGAGCACGGCCAAGGAGCCCTCACACCCTGCCGGGGCAGCAGAGCCTTCTATTAGACGGGAGACCTCTGACAGTGCCGCAGCCCCACACTGCTGCCACAACTGCTCCTCGCTGTCACTGACAGCAATGAGGTAACCTCCTGTCCCACAAACACCGTTTGCTCACAGAAAAACATTTTGTTTGACTTGACAGCAGCTCTTGTCAGAGAACGAGATTGCTTTTGCGAGGGAGGCAATAACTTGCACGCAAACAAAACTGACAGGCTTTTTTTTTCCCCCCCATGAAGCACCAGTTTATGACAATAATACAAAAAATTTGAAGGCATCCATGAAGTGTCAGCTTGCAATGAAACTGTTTTTAGTATTTAATGACAGTTGGGGTTTTTTTCTCCCTGGAAGAATTAACCCAGTGATGCTACGGGAACTCACTAATTTGCATTACACTGCATGATACAACATAAAGAGGGCAGGAAGGTCTCCTCAGTATAAGCAGAGAGAAAATGCAGAAATTTATGGCTGGGTCCAACATTTAGACATTATTTCCTCTCAGACAAATAGTGGACAATTACAGCTATTACAAAAATGAGAAGATAGGAAGGACATGGTAAATACCAACAGGATGAATAATTTCTAATTCCATACAGTAAGAAAATATGGTATGATCCAGAATTTCTGTTTCTGCTGCAGGGCTTGCATCCCTCAAGAGGTCAATGGGAATGGGTCAGGGCACCATCCTTAGCAGTGCTTTCACCTTAGTGGAAATCTACCCACAACTTTTTAAGAAAAGAAGCTCTAGAAAGAAGTCTTTAATCCTGTGCCCTGGTGCAATGTCGACAGTAAAGAAAATTAAAATCCATTATACAATAGCTGTACTTTCTCTCTTTGCCACTCAGTTTTCCATGAAACTGTCTCCTTCATGTGACCTCAATTTACTTCCCTACTCCTTCCTTTTCTTGACTTCCTTTGGCTGGGAGGCTAACTGGGGAGTATATTGACCCAATTTTACATATAAATATAACATGTAGAGACAGCAAAAAATTTAAGGATTCAGCTTTTTCAGTACTTATAATTTAAAACTGCACATGTTTATTATAAGATGCAATAGTGGAACACTATTTTTATGCAGAGTAAGTTATGAAAATGAGCTTTGTAATAACACTGCAAATTACGTTAGGGTCAAATAAAATTGTATGAGTAAACCAGACAAATAAAACTACTTCCATTGTGAGAAGTTTCAGAAAAAGTGTTCCTTTTTTCTGGCTACAGATAAAGAGTTACCAATATTATATCATCAGAAAAACTCATTTGCTGATCACAGGCCTGAGGGAACTACACTGTTACTTAGCAACTAGTGGCAGTAGCCTTTTTTAAATAAATTAACCCCTTGATGAGTGTGAAATGCATGACTGGTCTGTGAGACTCACAGCTTCCTTGCTGTTCTGAGGCTGTTTCTGACCACATCAGAATGAAGTCCATTTGGTTTGCCATTGCACATGGCCTGCACTTGGCCTCTGAAGATGCAAAATTACTGCATGTCTCTCTTCATAACCAGCAACTCCCATAAAGATGAATATGTCACATTATATTGCCTTATGTTGCAAACAGCCTCAGCCCAGAGAAGACCTCGGTGTGACTGAGGTTTCTACACAGCCCAGCTTTTTCTAAGAAGTCCAAAATTCCCAGACAGGGAAACTATGGTATATCTTTTACACTTTTTCCTGCATTAGCCAGTGCAAAAATTTAAGTGTGGTGCCACAAGGCATCCTTGACAATCCTGGGTTCATGATACAGCTTCCAATTTGTTCTAAAATGCAGTTTGAAGATGTTGCTTGGCATGTATAAGAAATAACTGTGAGTTTCTGATAGTGGAAGTTTATAAGCAGCAAATATTTGGGCAGTCAACACTTCCAGTGAGTCATGAGCTCCAGTTAAGCCTTAGAAACTAGATGGTTTATTATCTGAAATGAACTCTCAAACTGCATCTATTACCTAAATGCCAGGAGACCGTAACAACCCATCATCAAGTCTGATTTACTGAATTAGTTTCCTGGAACTGTATTTACAATGGATGGAATTCCTAAGATCAGTCCTGATGGCAGACATTAAAACCAGCCTTTCTCCCAGAGCAACATAAATCCGGAGCAAGTCCACTGAAATTAACTGAGCTGTGGTACACACAAAGTCAGAGTGAGATCCCAGATGTCAGTTTTTGACAAAGAAGAAGAAAAACCACTATTTTCAAGGTTTATACTTAAAGATTTGTAGTGAGTAAACATAGAAGCACTACTGTCTAAACAACCTTTTTCTGTCTTGACCTCTGCTCCTGATCCGGTGGGAGCTGAGAATGTCACATAGACTCATACAGAGCTTAATGGAGGCAGCAGCAAAATTCAGAAGAAACAGGATCAGATTCAGAGCTTGGGGGGCACTCGGGATGTGGTGAACAGTGAAAGCAGCTCCTCACATGACCAGGTCTGGCAGACTTTGGAATCTGTGCGAAGCCAAGTGAAACTGCGTTTTCTCAAGAAATTTCAAATATATTCCTGTGTAAATACGGGCAGGTTGGACTGGAGATGATATTTTCTTTGTACATCCTCTTACTATACAACAAAGACCCTTGCGTATAAGACGGCATTTTTTTAACACCACAATCCTCATATATTATGGGGCTCTTAAAATGTCATCTTGAATATACCACATAACTATGGTGCTTGGCCAGGACCTTCTGTTTGCTGGTTTTGTGGTCCTTGGAGAAGTCCTTCAGAGAGATGATTTTTGTTCTGCAGTGTGAATACACATCTAGCTCCAATATCAGAGATATCCTTCAGCAGGAAAAGTTGGAAGTGTCCCAAGAATAGGGGAACATCTTATTTAAAGAGAATATACAGTCAAAAGCAACTATATTAAATTCAAATGGAAACAAGACAAAATGTTAGAGAACTGGTTACAGAAAGCTGCTACAGGAAAAGCTGTATGATAAAAATTTCAAAGCTGGACAGTTTGTAGAGAAAGATTCTGAACTGATTGGTGACAAGTGAAAAATAGAGGTCAGAGAAACTATGCTTGTGTTAATTGGAGTGGAAAATATTTGCTCATGAGGCGGTCATCTCTGCCTTTTAACTGGTTGACTATTTCTCATTCGTTACCTTTTCTGACCTATTTTATCTTAAAATGCCCTTTTTCAGCCATTATTGTCTCTATTATCTCAACACTCAAAAATAGCCAATTTTTGCTTGACAGCTTGACTTTTAATGATGTCGTTTCTGACCTTTTTTTTTTTTTTTTTTTTTTTGTATTCCCTGGGTGTATTTATTAACCTTACTTTGATTTGTTGTGAGCATGCTGACACAGCACTAATTCTGGTTCCGGCTTGTTAGCTGTAAGCAGGAGTTACACCTGAGTCCTCTTAATGTCACCAAGAAATTCTATTTCTCCTGCCTCTGCATCCTGAGTCCTTAAACCTCTGGATAATGTAGCAACCTGTGAAGTACATGCATTCTTACAGGCTGAGCTAAAGAAAAATGTGATCAGTAATTAGGTGTTGTGATTTATACATCTGTTTCTTCTAGATCCTACTTGCTTCAAAAGTACTAATGTTTGATTAATGTGGTCTTCCTTTTGAAATCTCAGCTGAAAATACTAAGTCCTGGGTGAACAGATGGTGAATTAAATTGAATGATAAGAGGGAAGAAGCTAAAGCACTTTGCACAAGAAATAGGCAGGCACAGAATGGAAACGGCATTTTCATTCCTTAAAGGGGAAGCACACAATACGCCGTGCTGACTGGGGTAGGACACTCCTAAATATTCCATTTCTTTATTTGTGGTTGTCTATTTATTTAGTTCTTAATCTTTTTTTAGCACGGTATAACACTGAAAAGCACTGAAACATCAGTTTCACCAGAAAAACATTGAAAGCTCGAGTTCTTTCTCTGATAATCCTGTTCACATCAATGATGTAAGGAGTGCAGGTTCCCTCTGCAGAACTGCCTGTTCATTCCTGGAAAATACTCTTCCATCCTGGGAAATGCTGTTTTTGTGAGGGCATACTGCATTGCCAAAATACCCCATGGCTCACAGATCACCAGAGGTGAAGGGACCAGCTGGAAAGGCACAGGAGAGCATATCTCTGTCCTTTTAGTTGGAGAGGAAGGATGGTTCTTTCTCAGCATGAGGAATTCTGTAGCAGAGTACAGGGGAGAGTTCCTGTAGAGACTCCGCGTCTGTCTCCGCCACTGCAAGGATGCAGCTGAAAAGACAGGGCAGCCCCTGAAAGTGCTCTGCTTATGCTGAGCTTCTGTTGCTTGTGTCACTAACATCTGGGGCTTCTGAGCTTATTGTAAGACTATCACATTTCTGGTTTATAGCATCCCTTATCTCCAGTGCAATATGCTCTACTGAACCACCAATAAATCCAGCAGCAGATGTGTGTGTGCATCTCATCTGTGAAGCTATGCCTGGCTGAGACAGCCTTTCAATATTGTGTTTTCTACTGCCAGTCCACTTGAAGGGACTTTGTTCTATCCTTCTGGCTGCTAACCCTTCTTCTCCAAATCCCTTTGCTTAAAATAAAACCTTTGAATGGGGTGTTTCGACAGTTTTACACACATAGAAAGCAAGCAGATGTATAGAACACTTTTTAATTCCTGCCTATATCTTTCCAGGCTGGTTCTTAGAAGATTAGAGACAACGATTAAGCACACACAAATGCATTCACTTTGTTTCACACATCTGCTTTTTCAAAGGGGAACTTCTGTGGAGGAGTTTTCGAGAATTGCATCAAAAAAAATAAGAGCACCACAACACACTGGCTGGTAAACCAACACCCAGGAAACTGCAAAACTCCAGAGGTTAACCTGAGGGGGGAAAAAAAAAAGGCGTGGAGTTTATTCTAGAGATTGAAATATCTACACAAAATGCTTATAATATCTGGTTTGGTCCAGTTATCCACCCCCGCAATACTTGAAGCAATACTTGAAGAAAAATATTGCACAATCATAATCTTTGAATTACTAACATCATGTTGTGAGTCAAAATTTTACTTGTGTTTCATCTGTCCATTGTTTTCCTTTTAATCTTTTTGACTAATTTGGAGGGCAGCTGGCCACCAAGTCCTGGCATTTGGTGTCAGTGATGGTATATGAATATAGTCCTCTTCACAAAAAAATGCAGTGCAGATCCTCATCAGAGCTGTGTTAGACATCCATGTACCCCACCCTTTCTACAGCTTTAATCAGCCTTGGGAGAAATAGATTAGGTGAGCACAAACAAGCAGATTAAGATATTTCGGAGTGTGGTGTCTTAGACATGGATTTTGGGGGTACTGAGCTTCAGAACTGAAGCAGTTCTCTTTGTATTATTCAATTCTTTCTACATGCACATTTCACCACTGTTACCCAGAAAGAGGAAAAAAGGCCTGTGTCCTTGGATCAGTTCTTCAGTCAGAAGAAGAAATTCATTATTAATGCTAGCTAAAGCTAGCTCCTGCTGCAACTTCTCTGACATTTGGAGGCTGAATGTTCTGCAGATGAAGAAAATAGTCCAGAAATTTGCAAAGAATGTGTCTGTGTGTGTGTGTGCTCTCCAGTTTACTGGATATCAGGAGAACTGAAGGTCAAATCAGAAAATAGGTGAAGGCTAGAGATGAATAAAAATGCCTGTGAATATACAGGATTTAAAATACAAACTTGTCTTCTATACCAGGTGAAGAAGATGTGGAGAGAGACAGTCAACAAAAGGAATCATTACAAATATTTCTTGTTCATTTCCATGGGCTCAACCTACGTGGATGTGCAACAGAAGCAGCTGCTTAAGCTATTTTTAAGTTTCCTAATACTTGCTGGAGATGAAGTTACTTATTTTAAGATCATGTTACTGGCCACACTGGAACATGGTGTCATTCCGACTACTGACAATACATGGTAACAGAGATTTTAAAGTGCTGAATGTTCCCTAATTCTATCTAAATGTAATTGCTGATTTAGCATGCAGCATATATTTGCTTTACCATTCTTTTCCCTAAACAATTAAATGTGGTGTATAAACCACAAAAAATGCATGAATATCACAGTGCTCAGTCCTTCACATTTGATTGACTACAGGAATTACTGAGATGAGAAATGAGCTGCAAAGCACAATTTCAACTTTAGAATTTAGTTATGACTTAAATAGTACTGCTTAATAATCTTCTTGTAGAATGCATAGTGATCCATTTGATAAGAAGGCATTCATAATGCTCCTGCAAGCACTGGGAGATGGCTCAGTGTCTTCAGTATCCTCTGTAAATTTATTTTTCTTGGCAAAAAAAATATATACTCCAAGCCCTTATGCATTTAAAATTTTCAGATTTTTGGGTAGAATTTTCTCTGAGTACCTCTGCCTCACCTGATCATCTGGGCACCTGTTCCCTAAGTGGGGCCAGGTTTCACCCCACGGGTGGGTATCATCTCAGCCAGGTCCCCTGCAGGGGCTGAGCTGCTTGGCATGCCCAGATCCCAACGCCATCTGTGTGCAGAGCCAGAGGAGAGGCAGGGAAAGTCACCTTTTGTGTAACAGACTAATTGCTAAAGGAGCTGTGCAGGGAGCAGGTTTGGCTTTGTGACCCGCCAGAGCACAAGGGGAATCAAAATGTCTCTCTGTGGCTTTTTGGAGGGATTTTATTATTTTATTTTATTTTATTTTATTTTATTTTATTTTATTTTATTTTATTTTATTTTATTTTATTGCATGGTCTGGTTTGCTTTGCTTTGATTTGGTTTGCTTTGCTTTGGGTTTTTTAGTTGGTTGGTTGGCTGGTTTAGGGGTTTTTTGTTGTTTTTCTTTTCTGTTTTTGTTCATTTAAAGAAGTTCTGACGCCACCTGCAGGTGAAATTCCCTCTGATAGCCATCTCCCTTTCTTTTCCACCCACCTGCCAGGTGGTCTCACCCACGCCCTTTTATCTCCTCTGGCACATGCTAGACCCTCCATGGGGATGCAACGCATCAACAACAAAAAAATGAAACAACCAACCACCCTTCTTTTGCTATGGCGGTTTGTGACACGTCGGTGAATTGAATCAGCTTATGGAGGTCTAATTAGTGTAGGGGCCAGTATAAAAGGTGTGGCACAGCAGCAGAACCCATGCCCCTGGCATAGCCAGCAAGACTACCGGTGACAATAGCAGGTGGTTTATGGCAGAATAACACTCAGTATATATTGTACCTTTAATATGAAGAATTGCTTAAATGATCCTTTTTTTGTAGTAGTCATCAGTTTTCACTTTCAAAAACAAAATCTAAATGCAAAATGAAGGGCTACATGCAAACATGCTATTTCAAATCTGATCAATTAAGTATGGTTTTTAATAAATGCTTCCTGTGCTCATTACAATTTTGCAATTAAAACTGAAGGAAAACAATCATTTCATACTGACATTGCACTAATTATAGGGCCATCTCCACGATATACATGTTTAACTCATTCATTATTATATTATTTAATTAGGAAAAAGGAAATGAAGTAAAGTCTCCTTCTCCCTAGGTGATCAATTAGACTTTCCTATTCTTATATCTCTCCTCTCCTCATTTTTAAGATTAAAATGAAATTACATGGTTTAGTTGCCATTTCCATCTGAAAGCAGGGAGCTCTGTTACAACAGACTATTGAGCTAAAAATGCAAAATTTTCATTGAGAAATAAAACCAAAGCACTGTAATAACTATTTGATTTAAAACATGCATTTCAAGTAAAATATTTTTATACTTATTTAAGTACTGATGAACTAATGGTTAGGCTGCAAGAGACCTGAAGATTGCAGTGAAGAATCTCAGTATAATGCTGTTCTCCTTTTCTAATTAGGACGATGGTTACCTGATCTAATAGAATCATAGAATGATTGGGTTGGAAGGGACCTTAAAGATCATCTGGGTTCTTGATGGAAACCCCCTGCCATGGCACCAGGGGTTTCCCTGACCCAGGTGCAGCACCAGCACTTGGCCTTGTTAAACGTCATGGAATTCCCAGGGGCCACTGCTCGAGCTTGTCCAGGCCCCTCTGGATCCCAGGCATCCCATCCCTCAGGAGTGTCAACTGCACCACCCAGCTTGGTGTCATGTGCAGATTTGCTGAAGGTGCACTCAATCCCTTCGTCTGTGTGATTAATGAAGATATTAAATAACACTGGTCCCAATACAGACCCCTGAGAAGCACCACTTGTCACTGATGTCCATCAGCTCTCTGAGCTGTTGGTCACATCACTCAAATGTGACCGTCCAACCAATTCCTTGTCCATTGAACAGTCCATCCATCCATTCTATGTCTCTCCAATTTAGAGAGAAGGATATTGTGGGGAACTGTGTCATAGGCTTTACATAAGTTCAGATAAATTATGTCTGCAACCCTTCCCTTGTCCACTGATGGAGTCATTCCATTACAGAGGACCACAAGCTTGGTCAGGCAGGGCTTGCCCTTGGTACAGCTGTGCTGGGTGTCTGGAATCACCTCCTTGTCCTCCATGAGCCTTAGCAGAGCTTCTAGAAGGATCTGTTCATGATCTTCCCAGGCACAGAGGATGACAGGCCAGAGTTCCCAGGGTCTTCCTTTCTACCCTTTTTAAAGATGAGTACAATGATTTCCCTTTCCAGTCACCTGGGATTTCACTTGATTGCCATGACTTTTCAAATATCATGGAGAGTGGCTTGGCAGCCCCATCAGCCAATTCCCTTGGGACTCTGGGATGAATCCTATTGGGTCCCACAGAGTTAAATACTTTCACGTTCCTCAGGTGGTCCTGAATCTGGTATTTTCTTACAGTGTGAAGCACTTTTCTCTGCTTACCTCAACCTGCTATCCATCAGCTCAAGAGGTGTGGCAATAGAGGTTGCCAGTGAAAACTGAGGCCAGAAAGCTCTCAGCCTTTTTTTTAATCTGTTGTTACCAGTTTACCTGCATTGATAGGTACACCTTCTTTGACTTCAGGACTGGCGCATAGTTTATTTCATTTATAGAATCATAGGGTATCCAGAGTTTGAAGAGACCCAGGATCATCAAGCCCAGCTCCTGGTCCTACACAGGACAGTCCCAAGAATCACACCATGGGCCTGAGAGCATTGTCTAAACACTTCATGAACTCAGGTGCTGTGACTACTTCCCTGGGGAGTGTGTTCCAGTGCCCAAACACCCCCTGAGTGGAAAACATTTTCGTGATATCCTACATAAACCTCCCTGACACAACCTCAGGCTACGCCCTCAGGAAGAAGGGATCAGTGTCTGCCCCTCCTCTTCCCCTCATGATGAAGTTGCAGACCCCAATAAGGTCTCCCCTCAAGTCTTCTCCAGGCTGAACAGACCAAGTGTCCTCAGCCACTCCTCACAAGGCTTCTCCTCAAGGCCCTTCCCCATCCTCATGGCCTTCTTTGAACATCCTCTAGTAGTTGAATGTCTTTCTTAAGTTGTGGTGTCCCAAACTGCCCCCAGCACTCGAGGTGAGGCTGCCCCAGTGCAGAGCCGAGCACGACAATCCCCTCTCTTGCCGGGCTGGTGATGCTGGGCCTGATGCCCCCCAGGACAGGGTTGGCCCTCCTGGCTGCCAGGGCACTGCTGGCTCGTGTTCAACTTACCATTGACCAGGACCCCCAGGTCCCTTTCCACAGTGCTGCTCTCCAGCCTTGCATTCCCCAGTCTGTCCATACATCCACAGTTGCCCCATTCCAGGTGCAGAACCCAGCACTTTCCCTTGTTGAACTCCACACAGTTGGTGATTGCCCAGTTCTTTAATTCATCAAGGTCTCTCTGTGGGTCCTCCCCGCCTTTGAGGGACTCAACAGCTCCTCCCGGTTTAGTGTCATCAGCAAACTTTCTTAGTGTCCCTTCCAGTCCTGCGTGCAGCTCATTTATGAAGGTGTTGAAGAGCACAGGGCCGAGGATGGAGCCCTGTGGAACCCTGCTAGAGACAGGTCACCAGTCTGATGTCAGCCCACTCACTGTCACCCTTTGTGCCTGACCCGTGAGCCAGCTGCTCACCCATCACAGGATGTGTTCATCCAGCTGTGTGCTGGACATTTTGTCCAGGATGCTGTGAGGGACAGGAACCTAAACTTTACTGAAATCCAGAATGAACAGTGGGCTTCCCTTGATCTGTACATGGTTACTTTGTCACAAAAGGAATTAGGTTTGACAAGCAAGACTTCCCCCTCAGAAAGCTCTGCTGGCTGTGACCAATGGCTGCATTGTCCTCTAGGTTTTTTTCACTACCTCTCAGCATAATATTCTCCATAATTTTACCAGGCATTAAAGCAAGACTGACAGGCCTGTAGTTTCCAGGATCATCCTTCTTGCCCTTGTTGAAAACTGGGACATTGTTTTCCAGGTTCCAGGTAACAGAGACCTCTCCAGGTTCCCAAGACCATTCAAAAATCAAGAGAGGCCTCACAATGATATCAGCCAGCTCTTTGAGTATCCTCAGATTATTCCCATCAGGCCCCATAAATGTAGAGGGATTTGTTACACTTTAAACTCACATTCTATGAAGATTAATGAAAAAGCTGATTGGAAAGGTAGTTAATAATTAACGAGCCTGATCTCTATCTAGTGCATATATAATTAAGAAAGGTGTGATTATTCATTTCTCGTTAGCAATTCAATAATTATCTTGTGCCTGATATATCCACACAGACTTCAGCATCTAGCATCCACATAAAAAATTGACTTCAAGATATGGTGAGAGGTTGCCTGGCAACAGCTCTTTTATTTTATTTTGAATGGCATTTTTGGGGCAGAGAGTGAGGAAAGGAAGAGCTGGGAAAAAAGTTTGACTCGAGAGGCCTGCTGTGATCTAGATTCCTGTGTTTCTGCAGGACTGTGATTCTGCTCAGTGTGGATGGGGGCCCACCTGGGACCGCGCCTGCGGCTCTGTCAGTGCCTCGCGCGTGGCTCGTCTTTCCCTTTGTGTCTGACTCAAGCTGCACAGCTCCTTCTTCCACCCAGACAAACCAGCCTCATTAAGAAACACAAATAAACTGAGATTATTTTGATGTTGGCCACATGAGGAAGTTCTGTGATGTCTGGCTCCAGAGAGGAGTGCTTTCTCTTTGGAATAAGTGCCACGGTAGTCACACTGAAAAAAAGGATCTTCGTGCAGACCTGGATTTAGTTTCCTTTCTGCTGACTGCACAGTAGTCCTACTCAGTCCTCCCCAGGGCTGCTAAAATTTTCAGGTCTGCTCACATGGAGTGTGAGTCTTGGGATTATAACCAGCAATTAAATATTCAACGTGTCCTTTCTCAGAATACTTGGGCCCTGTGTCCCCATGACACTCAGTTTAGAGTAGATAGGACAGCTCAGTCACTTTTTTAGATTTTTTAAGTGCTTTGTTCTGACTCAGTCGTAAAGTATTACAAAATACTTTACATTTAAATAAAATAAAAATAGGTCAAAGGAAAATAAAAGGTGGGAAGGATGGAAAAACAAGATACACCATCAAGGCAGTACACTGAGAAGGCAAGATGTGAGCTGAAAGGCATGCTAATATGCCAACAGTACAACCCAGAAAACTGAAAAAGAAACCTAAAAAGGAAAGAACAAAAAGCAAAACCCAAAACAAAACCCACCAAAAAAAATCCGTAGAATTTAATAACAGATCTTTTGTATTTCTGTCATATTTCTTGACTACTTACAAATCCTATGCATGTTTCTGTAAAAGCTTTAGTAGCCTAGAAAAAAAGTAATTATTTGACTGACCATAAAACTTTCACTGGGAAAAGCAAATCAAATCTTGCAAAATCCCTGGATATTTTAAGAGCAGCAAATCAAGACTAAGAGGTCCTGAGTCTGCTCCTTACAAAGCCACCTTGTAAGGACTGTAATTTTCCTCTACACAATGCTGCCATTCTTCTCCATCTATTCCTTCCTGGTAGAAAAGTAATGAAATCACTTGTTTCTTAGGTTGCTTGAACCATTATCCAGCAGTTTTCTCCACATCCCATTGAGTTCATCTATTGAAACTGAGTGATTTTGAAAGAGTATTACTAACCTTTGAGCTTTTCACTGGGCTTGTTCTTGTAAAAAAATCCAATCTATCTTACTCCTTGTCCTTTAATTTTGGATTTAAAGTAAATGCATCACACATGGAAAGTACTGAAGACAGAAATGCCTGATGTGTTAATTTCCATATTAAAAAAGTTCCTGCTTTACATTGTTGGTTCTTTTGGTACCCAGGAAATAAATTCTTGGTGGAAAATATAATGGATTTTTTTTTCATACTGTTCTTTTAATGAATGCTGGATGCTACATGGGAAGGTTTGTATTCATTTTGCTGATTTTGTTTTGAGGCAAAATAACAACCAAAAAGGTGAGATAAAAGCAAAGGGATCAACATCAGCACGGAGAGAACTGTCTCGGTATGAGCTAGATCTTCCTGATCTGCTTTTAAACTTACCCTTTTTATCTGGTTTTCTGTTCTTGTTTCACTTATAGCATTATAGGTGATAACAGCAATGTGAAATACTGAAAAGTCACCAGCTGCATGCAACTTACAGCCTTCTAATGCCACTATCACTTGGTTCTTCTCTGAAACAAAGTCCCATCTGCATCCATATTGCAATAATTTCATAATTTGAAAAAGGAAAGGATGAGCATATATGTATCCCAGTGTCAGAAAGCAACTTACTGTCTGCGCTTATAAAATAGGCATTCATGCAAATGAATCATAATTGTTAATTTATTTAAATCGGAGCTTTATGAACAACTTCCCTATTACTGGTAGAGAGTTTTGCTGATTTGCAGTCTGTTTTTTGAACTAAATAATAAAAAATGGCCTTCGCTTTTCCATGCAAAATAATGTTTCAAGTCTAGATTCTAACACTGCCCCCCAGAGTGACTGCAAACTCTCCTACTCTGTTGTTACCAGCAAACTGCACTAGTACATATTCAGCTATGAATGGAAATATTGTTACACAAAGGATTTAGGACAGTAACCTGTCAACCCAGCCTGAAATTCTTTCTCTTTGAGCACCTCATTTATTGAAAATCTCTGAGAGTATCTATTCAGCCAGTGGTACTTTAATGTACCAGTAATTTAATTTAGAACATGTTTCACTAGTTTGCTTTACAAATTGTCAAAGGCGGTAGCAGTAAAATTTTCGTAAAAGGCCATGGATATAACAGCTTTTCTTACTTTGTCTAGTATGAGTGTACCTCTGTCAGGAATGAAATTTAGTTGATTTGACATGATTTGTTGTAGACAAATCCATGCCGGCTCTGTCTCATTGCTTTATTATCCAAATACTTTGAAACAGTCAGATATAATTTTTCCCTGTATCTTCCCAGGAATCGGTATTGAGTGGGACTGCTCTGCAACTCTTCACATTGGCCCTTCCACATGCCTTTTTTAAAGATAAATAACACAGTGAACTTTCTTCCACTCTTCCTGTTTCTTTGAAGACTCCTTGAAAATAATTGCTGGGGTTTATGGAGTGCTGACTGGAATACACATAACTTGTTTGGTATTCTTTCAAGGCTCTTTCTCCCATTTTCTTGCCAGTTCTTTGACTCCTAGCTAAAGCTATGTCTTGTTCAGGCAACAATCATAAACAAGCTCAAATTGTCTTTCTGTGAAGAAAGAAGAAAAAGAGCGAGATGAATGCTCCAGCCTTCTCTGTTCCTCCTGTATTTCCTTTCCCCTTAGTTAAATTGCTGAATTATGAATTTCTTTGTAGGTCCCCTACATGAGTTTACATTGCTTTTCACATTTTTTTCAGCCTCTGCAACACACTGTGCCTCATTTTGTGCCTCCTAGTGAAATTTTGTATGAGGATAAACCAAAGAGGTAAGATAGACCTGTGAATTCCAGTGACAAATGGTATCCCACAAACTATATCAGTCAAGTCCAATATTTGTTTTTTTCTTCTTTTCTGCAGTAACTGGCATTAAATATTGAACAGTCTCCATGAGTATCACTTGACTGTCACCTCAGATAAAGTAGTGCTGTTTTCCAATTTCCTGTATCTTGGCAGGAAAGAACACATACTTAAGAATTGACATCAAAATATTAGTTCCTATTTCAGCTGACAAAACACTGGAACCAATTACTGACTTGGACAGAAGGAATGGGTATTTGCATGTGATTTGAGCTATGGAAACAACAAATGTATTCCAACAAGTAATTTGCTACTTCTACAGTGGAAAAATAAATACCCCAAGCCCTGCTTTGTTATTTTCAAGGGAAAAACAAAAATGCTCTAGGAAAACCAATGATTTAAAAGGGGACTGAAACCAAGTGGTTTGATTGTTAATACTGAGTACAATTTGCAGTACTTGTGTTAACTTTGTCAACCACTCCGTTACATAGTTAGGTAAAATGAAAATTAACTTAAAACTTTTGCTCCATTTAATTGCCCAGTTCACATACTGAAAATATATTAAAGTATAGTAGTATCAGTAAGTGTAACCTGATTTTAAGGGGTTTGTGATGTATTTTCTTCAAGTATCAAAGAATTTGAGAATCTTGAGTATATATAATATTTAAATTTTAGGCCTTGGCACATGAATATGATTAAGTATATCCCAAAAATCACTTATTTCTAGAAAGATCTTAATATGTTCTACAGATTTTTTTGAAATTATGAGTTTATTAGATTGCCCATTTGTAGGCATTTTTAACTTTTGTAAGTCATATATTAGAAAGATAAATTATATTTCTTTCTCAAATTGCTAACCCAGTTTTGTGATATTATTAAAAATGTGAATTTATGGGTGTTAAACATTATAATACAGTGTGCTAACTGAAAAATTAACCAGGATGCTGTTGGTGAATTCCTTAGTCATGAATTTCCCAAGCATAATTTAGCAAACATTAAAAACAGCAAGAGTTTCATCCATCAAAACATAAATCTCTAAATAACTGTCCTTACAGTTTTGCTTCTCATTATATTTCCATGAACAAAGCTACTTCAATGAGCTTTTTAAATTCTGTTTGCTATAAGAGGAATTCGGCCCTGGATCTTAGGAAACAATTCTTTACTGTGAGCATGATGAGGCACGGGCATAGATTGCCCAGAGAAGCTGTGGATACCCCATCCCTGGAGGTGTTCAAGGCCAGGTTGGATGGGGCTCTAAGCAACCTGGGGTAGTGGAAGGTGTCCTTGTCCATTGAACTGGCTGAGCTTTGGGGTCCCTTCCTACCCAAGCCATTCTATGATTTGATGGGTCTGTGAACACAGGTGACATTGCATGTTTCTGGCTGTGTTGCCAGGGCCTGTTTGGAGACTTGCATGCCTTCATACTTTTGTTTGTAGTCATTTACCTGGCCAATCCTATCAGATCATCTTTGAAAAGGGTATCAGTTTTTATTATGATTTTTGCCATTATACTCAATGGCAAATTGAAAGTCATTACAAATTTAAACTATCTTACTAGCATTAAAGAGATGCAGATTAGAATGTTATGATTTTGTTCTTTCCATCCGTAGCAATCATTTTGCTGAACTACTACATTTCCTACCAAGAAAACAATTATGGCATCAAAGAAAAGGCTTAATAACTTATGGCATCTAGCTCAACCCACAAAAACCCAGAGTTCCCAACTTACATAAGTAATGAACAAATGAACCATATCTTTCCATCTTAAGGGACCTTCCCACAATTCACTAACAGCTTCAGGTCTGACAAAAACTTTATAAATACTACAGTATGAGAAGCATTATACATACATTTGGTTAACTCCTGGCTTGTGCTTTAGCTTTCCCAAGAGACCATAGATGGCAGACCAGTCATAAAAGTGGCATGCATTTTAGACTCTCCTTTTTCTGAACCCACCTTCCTTCCCTACAGCTTTCCACAAGTTTAGGGTTCTTATTAGCACACCAGGTGTCACAGTTGCAAATAACAAGAAAAGATACTCTCTTCTATTAATTTATTTATGCCACTGAAAAACCATTATTTAAATCTGCTGCTCTGGACCCTGGCTTGTAACCAGGGGCCTCTCAGACCTCTAAGACTGTTCAAAAAGGTCCTGCTGTCATTGGCTTGTCCTTTACCTGTCGCACAAGTACCTGACAGATGCACCTTCTAAACTATTAAATTTTGTGCTTTGAGTAATGGTGTTTTAAGCTCTGGCTTTTGAGAAGCTGAGCTGTCTGCAGGGCAGGGAGAAATGGAGCATCTCATCAGACATCCCCAGTTAGGCCTCCATTGCTCGTCAGTCTGACCCTGCAGCCTTTGATTCACACCAATAGTTAGCAATGAAAAGATTTTTAGAGTATTTTGAGCCATTAAGTTCCCCTATATCTTCAATTCTATATTTAATTAAAAAGAAGCAGTTTTCCTTTTATAAATTTCTCTCAAAACACACTTTCTCTTTCCAATAAATAAAACCAAATCAAATACATATAAATAATGTCCTAGCAGCAGCAATATAATTTCCCATTTCTGAATCACAAAACACATAAAAAACTTCATTTACTGGTGATATTGATCTATTTCTTTTATGTAGATAATTGCTTAGATTTACATACCTTATTTTAAAGCTAGAATGGGCGTATTGTGCAGGAAATAAAAATAGGCCACGTTTTGTCACAATCCAACCAAAACATAAATATCCATGCTTCCTTTACCTAGAAATGTTTACGCAAAACATCCTGTGTCATTGCTGAGACTGATGAAAGAGCTAATCACACTGAAAGGATCTAATTCTGTAGCACTCCAACCCTGCAAAATCTGGGAGTGTGGCAACATTGCAGCGAGAAGAGTCTTGCTGAGCAGCTGAAAACTGCATTTTGAGTGATTAGGGGCTCTGCTGGACTGGAGCTCATGTACAGTTCTGCTGATTTGCTGAACTCTGTGGAAGCAGAGAAGCAGAATCATCAGCCTGTGATGAAACTTTTAATCTCCCTATAATTCAGAAAGCTAGCCCAGCAGGCTTTGAACTCATCAAAACTCAGAATATAGAGCAGACCTTTTAAGATGAAGCCTATTTTATCTGAACACGGTACATTTTCTGATCATAAGTACAGAGAGCTCTTTCAGAGATGCCAAATCTTTCTATAGTTAAATAGTTTCCTTTTAAGCTTAACTTTTTATGCATGTAATATTTTTGGATCAGATAGGTTCTACAAAAGCAATAAGGATTCCTTTGCATTCACAGTGAAGAAAAAATATTTTCCCTTGAGGGAACTAAAAAGCTCTAAAAAAACATAAGCTCTGTCATACCAAGTTTAATGGGAGGGGAATAGTATCTTGTAACCAGCTCTTCATACTATCACTATGTTCTTAGGTAAAAAATAGTACTGAAGGTCCTCTGCATAGGAATTAAAACCTTTTTTGGGTATGTTTGATCTCTTAGTGACTGACTGCTTGACTGGTGTTTAAGAATTTACCGTCCTTACCTGAAGTGGAACACACTTAACTGGATATTACTTTTTCAGGGATAAATATCCCAGATTTAAACCTGGCTTCTTAGCCCAGAGGGTTTGCTATTTTAATGCTATCTATGTCATGATATCAGCAGTATTTGTATAGACAGGAGCTAGAAATATAAATGCATATAGTTATCACACTTTGGTATAAACATCTAAGTGCTAACACCGCAGCAGAACTGTAATCCCCTTTGCCCCCTGTATGCTAAGTAATTTTTTTGGGGGAATAAATATCATCATTATCATAAGGTAAATGAGATTTAAAATGTTAAGCTCCTTACCTTGTGTCTCCTTCCTACCTTCAGAACAGCTTACAAGTCAAAGGCTGATGACAGTGTCAGGTGAATAACAAGAAATATTTTTGTCCTCTGAAGAATATTAACATATAAAATTATGTCTAAAAGGTGGGCAGCATAGCTGAAACTATATTACATTAACTATTGAACAGCCATCCATTTTGCAAGACTATGACTGGTTTATATTGAATATAGTCTCATTTCAGCCTCATTTGGAATAATGACATGCATATCTTAGTAGAGTTTTGTTGCCAGATGAAAAATCGTTTGCACCTGGTGGGTTGACACAATGCTTATTCTTCAAAAACCACTGGCGTGTGGAACCACAGAATGCTCATTCTGTAAGAAGGAGAACAGGAAAGCAACCAACCCAGTTGTGCCAACTTTTGCCAGTTCACCGGGTGGTCAGGTGTGACTTTGGGGTTGGTGACCACCAGCAACCACCAGAGAGATCCCCAGGACAGAAGAACGGGAATAGAGGGGAGAAAAAACATATTAATGATTTTGGGGAAATGATTATCATGCATATGTTTATTCCAGGAAAATCAATGGGTATGTGTGTAAAATACAGGATATAAACAGGAGCTTTTTCTATAATCAGCATGCACAAATTTCAGAGGAGATACCCCCTCATGCATCTGGACAAATAAAGAATGCCTGCTTTGTAATGCTACTTTGGTGTTACAGAGTTTTTTTTTACTGATTTTTGGTAAGAGTTTCACCACATGGCTGTCATTCACACATGGCACAATAAATCCTTAGTATGGGATTTCTAGGATCACATTGTAAAATAAGGACTACCAGTCAATAGGCACTAACTAGATTTAGGAGGAGATGGGTCTGTAGGAATATTAAGAGAGTCTCAGAAAGTGTGTGGTGAAATTTCTAATAAACTATAGGTTGAAGGCATCCCTCTTATTTTTTTTCTGTAAAATTAGTAATACAGTCAGGACAGTTTTATTGTTTCCTTAGTTAAAGGAATATGTATTGATGCCTGAAGGATTTTTTTGCTTTTTCTCTTAAATACCTTTTACACAGTTCCCTATATCCACAAGTATTAGCATGCATACTTGTGATGCTGTAGGTATGATAATTTAGCCTGGTTTCTTGATGTCCTGTAGGCCACGAGACTAAACACCCCAGAAACCGCAGAGTTAGAAGACCAATCATTCTACTACCGTAAGCACTCAAGGTCCCCTAGCAGGACAGATTCTGTAAACTAGAAGTTAGCCCACCCCAGCCCCTTACTGGGTCCTCTTGTTAGACATGCTAATGTGTAAGGTCTTTGGTTGTATACTTGATTGGGGTATGGGAGGACATTGTGATGCTGTCACCTGGGTGAAGTGATGCCTCAAATGGGATCCTATTAAAATATCAAGGTAAACGACCCCCAAACCTCTAACCGTGTCTGAGCTTTTATTTCCTAAGACCAGGAAAAAGGCATCAGTATGGGCTGCAATTTTCAGAGACACAGAGACATGGCAGGCACGTAATGTCCAGTGCTCCTTGCACAGCTGTTCCAAATACTGAGTCTACCAACAAATTTTGTTGCCATTGGTCTGATGTCCATTAGTTACAATAATTACAGAAAAGTTTCTGTCTATTCTCATTTCAGTTTTTATACTGGTGTTTTCAGAGCAGACAATGTTTTTCCTCCTTTGCAGATTCAGGTGTAAGCAAGGACATGGAAACAAGCAGTTGTTGTGACATGTGACCTACATTCTCTCTGTAATTTTTGGCATTTATAGTCCTTTCCTGATTTCTGGCCTAGCAAAATAAGTGTTACCACTTTAGGAAATTTTGTGATATAATTATAAAAGGATAAACCAAGTTATTTTTATTTCTGTGTCAGCAATTTTGTTTTTAGATCTATGGCAATATAGTTGGTAAATTAATTCAAACTGCAATAAACTGGTAGTAGAATTAATGTGTACAGGTAGAACAAAAAGAAAGAAAACTAACTATAACAGTGTCTTACATTGAAGACATTTGTTTTGCTAGATAGCAAAAAAATGAAACTGTCAACTGTGAGAATTCAAAACCAAAAAAACAGTCCCCCCAAAACCACACCACTGACTTTAATGAACATTAAAACAACTACAGAAACAAATTATTTCCTTTTCTGTCTCCCAAAGTATATATCAATCCAAGAAACTTTTTTCTATGAGAATGAAATCTAAAAGGGAAGAAATGGTGCATCAAATTAGCAGTTAAAAGTGATAAAAAACAATGGTGAATTATTCCAACACACAAGAAAACCAGAAAGTACATCACAAGAATAAAATTATTATATCAGACTCTTTTTAATGCTTTGAAAATCAAAAAAGGTCCACTGTAAGCAGTGACATACTGCTGCAGTACAGTACAAAATCATAGTTGAAGTATGTAGGTACAAAATAGAAATAATTGATGGCTATTTTCACTGTTCCATTTAAAGTACAAAGTATTCTGATATAATTTTTCATAAATAAAAAGTCTAATGACAAGGTAGTAAGAACACATCTTTCAGAAGAGAAAATGAAGGATAAAGGATATTTAAATATAAGTAATTAAATACGTTTTAAATGTGTAAGGAGTTGAAATCAATAGGGTCTGATGAAGATCACCCTAAAGTAATGGTTCTCTACGGAATTTTTGACAGCCACATCTAACCACATTTCTCTCACAGAGCAGTGATAAACCATTTAAAAGAAGCTTTCAATTTAATTTTCTCAAGAGGAGAGAAGACAGAGATTGAGGAATGTTTATGAGGTATGTCATATATACAGGAAGTACTATAATATATAAGGAATTACTATAATATGCTCAAGGCAGTCTTCAATCTGTTATCCAAGCAGCTCACTATACAATATTTAGAAGTTGGGCACTGCTTTGACAAAAGCTGTCTCAGTGACAATTCTCCACTAATAGCAGCTAAATAAAACACATGCCTTTTAATTGTCCTTTAACATTTCTGCAACAGTTTTTCTTTTCCCAAAATCCTGTTTTGTTATGGTTATTTGAGGGAGTATCAAGCTGCATTACTCCTTGAATCATTAAAAAAACAGGGGTCAGATTTGCATACTGCAAATATTAAACCATAGGATTTCTTGATACAGTATGTTCTCAAAATCAAAATCATAAATGCATAAAGATGAGCTGGACAAATTCATCGAAGAAAAAATCTGACCTGTAGTTAAAAGGCTCAGGAAGTCCTGTAGGTCACAACTGTTTGAATTTGGAATAGTAAATGGGGAGAAATACCCCTATATTCTTCCTTCAACCTTGAAAACTAATGGCTGCATTTTTGAAACAAAATTAAAAGTTAAATTTTGCATTCATTTAGTTCTCCAGTTATAACCACTCAACTAAGATGAAAAACATTCTTTTCTAATCTGGCACAGGGAAGATATGATACATAATTCATGGCTTTACAGCCTGACTTGAAACAGTGAGTGTTTTAATACAGGGGTGGAATTTTCACTTTTTTAAGACAGATATCTCTAAAAATGCAGTGAATTCCAAAGTGCATTGCCAAAATATTAATATAAATTTAATACTTAATATCATGAATTTTGCTTAGGTCACTTATGCAGAGCAAAGAAATATCTGGTAAAGCAGTTACATAAATTAACATTTTGTGCATGACGTATTTACAGCACAGCATGTGACATGCACAAAGCAAAAATGGTTATAGCACTTGGAATATTTAAAGATGAGAAAGCTGTCAATCAATATTAGCCTGTGGGGAGAAATAATTTTATCCAAAGCCAAAACCATTAGAATTTATTAGAATGGATTAGAATGAGTGACTGGTAGACAAGACTGCAAAAATAAGAGCTTTGGAGATGAAGATGTGAAAAAACAAGACAAACAGGTAAATGTTTGTTTTTAAAGAATGTGTTTTGGTGTTTTTTAAAGGTGATTGCACATCAGTGTAGCTTTGCAGCACTCATAGTGGCACGATGCTGCTTAAATAGCTGGAAAGAGCTTGTACTTGTGCTGCAATACAAATGCAGATGTATTCACCAAAACCTAGTGATTTGTGCCCTTACCTTGTCCTCCCAAGACCGTTTATGTGTTTTATTATAAACACCCAGCATAAAACAGGCATAAGCCTGAAGAGGTGCAGAACAGATGATCCCAATGACCCCTCCAGTCAGTCCAGCCTTAGGTTTATACATCCACAGCAATACACTGAAATATGTCTCTAGCAGGGATGTTCTTACAAAGAACTGACTCTCTGACCAGTGCTCTGCCAGTGTCACAAGTAAACAACCACAGGGTTCCTAATTTAAGCCTCTTCCTTGGCTGTGACCAGTCCAGTTGTCTGTGAAACACAAAGAGATACTGGCCAAAATCCTTTGGGCTATTAATAAATGCCATTTCTGGTTAGAATCATTCTTTAGCAAAAAAAAAAAATTTCAAATGCCCTCATGCTACAAATAAAACAGCCTCATTCTTGACCTCATTATTTTTCCTTTAACAGTCACCTCTCTGACAGATCAACCCTGTTAAAAACTGTGGGTAAAATACTGCTGTAAGCAAATTACGCATTACATTTTTTTAACCTTGAAAATATAGACAAATTTTTTTTCCCCCAGTGGCTCCAGAAGTAAATAAAACTGGAATGCTTTTTTCTCAAGCTTTTCTTAACTGCTGAGGTCAGATTTGAAACTACAGGAATACCTGAGGCTGGAGGCTGAATTAGACAAGCGAACAAAATTATGACAACGATCTCTATATAAAGTTTAACTTTTAGAATTCTGAAATATATAAAAAAGATAATACATTGAACGCTATTTCTAAAATGTATCTCAACATCCCATCAAAGGAAACAGATCTATGATTTCTGGACTATGGAGGGCAGTAACATTCCCCTTTTTCACCACCTTGAAGCTCTCTGTTGAGTCAAAGCTCCAAATGGATATAGCTCAAAAGGCATAAATTAAAGCAGTGAAGTTCTTTTCACTCTTTCCCTTCATTCGCTCACTGAATAAAATAATTTTCCTCATAATGCAGCTCTGTTTGTTTCCTATTTTACTTTTCTCATGTTGAATAGCTGAGTTCACTTTTATATTTTTGGAGGCTGTAGAATACCAATGACAGAAGTGAAATACAGTGACTGTGCCAATATGCAGAGACTGACAAATACAGGATAAATAAATGTTCCCTTGGTGCTTTGGAGTTGTTTAAGATACAGGTTTCCTTACTTTTATTTTTTTCTCCTCTTCCGTATGTTGTGTTTTCCCTTTCCTCAGTCCATCCTTCCTCCTTTTCATTTACCTAACCTCCCTCCTATTGTTTTGTTTTCCCGTTGAAAATTACGTTCCAGCTTCTGGTTTTTCTCATCAACTCCACTAAGAGAATATACCCACAAAAAAAAAGAAATCCCTACACTTCCTTTGGGAAATGATTCACCACAAGGGATGGATTTTCACTAATACTCTGATATGAACAAACAGTGGGTGAAAGTGCCTCTTGCTCCAAGTGAGCGCACTCAGGCTGCCTGCATCAGAAACGTGGCTCCGAGAGCAGCTCAGCCCCTGTCCAGCTGCTCTGCTGTGAACATGTACGTGCAGGAGGAAGCATTCCTTTGGCAGAGCTGTGGCCTTTTTCCTTCCACAGTCCCCCACACCAGCCCACAGAGAGGGCTGATTGCTGAGAAAGAAGCAGATTGAAAGACATGTGGACAAGAAGGAAGCATCAGGACTGAGACACTGGTGCTCCTTACCTTGGCTACTTCTCTCTCCACATTCCTTTAGCCAAGAGAGTGATCCTGAGCGCCTAATGTTACAAAGCAGGTGTGTAAAACAAACAGGACTGAATACATTCCCTACAACTCTTTCTCAGTGCTTTTTCTTTGGAAGAGGGCGATCGTAGAGAAAACAGAACTGTCTGGACTAACTAAACCAGAGGGCTTGAGTCCACTTTCAGTTTTTGGGGTTTTTTTTCATTTCTTTTTCCCTAATAAGCAAAAGTTGCTTCACTGTACTTGTTTGACAACAGAAAAGGAGTAAATAAATTCCTTAGGTTGCAGTAGCACTGCATATTGTTATTTACAAAGCATCCAGGATAAAGATTTTATGACAAGCAATTCCATGTTCAATGCTCTGCTTACTGATGCAAAACCTGACCAGCAAATGTTCCTATACAATCACTCTCAATGCAGTTGTGATATTAGTCACATTATTTTGAGTGCTAATATTTTGTATTCATGTTTACCAGAGTAATTGAGCACACTGGGAGGTGTTTAGAAACTCAAGAGATGTGAAAGCCAATGCGTAAGGGAATATTTCATTTGTAAAATGTATACATATGAGGAGCCATTACAAAAGGACTGGATGGCAACCAATGTGTACTTGAGGAAAAGCTATCAGATTATATGGATGTGTCCATGGCATATGGGCACAGCAACCAACAACACCCCAGAAAGTGTCACTCTGCTGCCAGTGACTCTCTAAAAACCAATTGAGTCGCCTGAGGCAATGCAACACACTGGAAAACCAGATTGATGAGACCTACGTGACGATCATGGGAGATTCAAACACCAGTCCCCTTTGTCAGAAAAAAAACCAACCTGTTTTTCAGAGGAAATGTCACTTACCCAGCTCCCTCCCCTTCATTATTTGCATATTGTGTTGCCTAAACCCCACTGGTATTTGGGAAGTAAACAGCACTTGATACCATAACAGGAATACAGCAGAAGCACAAATCCCTCAGTTGTGCAGCCTCCATGGTCCTTTTGGTTTAGCTTAGCACTGTCTCCACCCCCGTCTGTGTCCAAAATCCATACTTCCTTAGGATTTCCAGCTTGAACTCCATGAGAGTAGTGCTATTCTGATGTGGTAAGTTCAGTGTAGCATTTACTGGTTAGAATGTGGATGAAACAGATGAGAACAGCTTGATGAGGATCTAATTGCAGCCTAGAAGCTTAAAAGAGACCAGTGACAATTAAACAGCTGTAATTTTTCATAGTATCGCAGAATAGTTGGGGCTGAAAGGGACCTTTTAAAGGCCAAGCACTGCTGAAATGAGCAGGGATATCTTCAATAGACAAGATTGCCGAGAATCCCATCCCCTCTGACCTCCAGTGTTTCCAGGGATGGAGCACCTATCACCTCTCAGGGCAACCTGTGCTACTCCTTCAATTTTTTTATTCTGTTTCACATTATTTAGGAGCATTGGTTATTGCACAGAAGGACTTAACGATGGCTATTTAGAGTGAAAAAAAATGGAGAATACATAGAAACAGGGTTGTTGTACCCTGTCCCTTCCACTAAGCATTTTTTAAAAAAGCAGGAAAAAAGGAAAAATATGATCCTCATTATCCTCATTATCCCATATGTTTTACCAGTTATTTTAAGGCAGCAACAAAATAATTAATTCCAAAACAATTTTAGATGTCAGATAGGCAGGCCAAAATTGAAACTACTCATATGTGGAAAACAGCCTTATGTTTTCATACGTAAGCTTGATTCTCTTTTATTATTTTAACTGACATTACCATTTCCTTCCTGTACAGAAATACTCTAAGGATTTGTCGCTTATACTTGAAAATGCAACAAAATTTTTCTAATGTGTTTATTGCTAATGTGTTAAGTAATGTCTATTCGAATGTGTTAAGTAAGAAATACTTACTAAATTAACCTAAATTCCAGAAATTAAGGTACAATGTTAGTGTGTAAGAAGTGAAGAGATGCAGCCAAGGGACTGATTTCAAAAGTGTAAATCTTTATGCCTGGAAACAGAGATACCTATTTTACAGTGGTCATTTTTTATTAACTCCACCAGAAATCATGCTGACATGACAGTAAGATTGCACTTGAAAGAGAAGTCTGTGTGTGTTAACCCAGTCTCTGATGTAAAAATACCATTAACATACAGATATGCATTACTAATCTGTAAAAAGTGGAGCAAGTTGATATCACAGGGAGACAGAAAAAGTTAATCATAAATAGAAAAATTATCATGAGTCAAATAAAAAATATATGTAATCACATATGCAAGGTGGGAGTTAGAAATCTTCACAAATAACTGAGCCAATGTCAACAGGGGCAACTGATGCTTCATTGCTGTGGTATCCCATTAATTTTTCAGGGAAAAAACATAAAGATAGATTCTTTTTTGCTTCTCTTTTTTCCCCTTTAATCAGCAAGAAAGTACCATACTAGGTCACACAGTAGTGTAATGTCCAGGGTCTTGTGATGGGATGTGCAATGATATATACCATGTCATCCGAACCAGGAGGTAGGACAGGAGAAGGATTCCTTTCTTCCAACCAGCGGTTCATTTCTGAAACAGCAAGCATCTTTGTTAGAATGCACACACAGAAACACCTCTATTATACTCTGAAAATTATTTTTGTTTATTTGCTAGATGGTTAATTTATGGATCTAAAATTACTTTACAAGATGTTAGATGATGAGATTAAATTTGAGAATTTGTGTTTATTTTACACAACCTACCTAGTCTTCCTCCTTTTCCTCAGACAACACAGAGTGATACAACAACCCCTCATTAAAGGAGGAGTACTTTTACAGCCTAAAAAATGTAAGTTTACCTATCAAAGTAAACATGAAGGAGGGTTTGCTTACTGTGCTCTCTCAAAGAAACTATGCCTGCTCCTCCTAGGTAGTGCATTGATCCAGACCAGGACAACATTCCATGTTTAGGAGCTGGTGATCCACACAACAATTCACCTGAGTAGGCAGAGGGCTGTGCTGAATACACAGGGTGGCTTTCAGGGATGTTCTGTGGTGCACAAAGTTCTTGACTGCAGGATAAACTCAGCGAGTTCACTAGAACAGGAGCCCATGGGCAGCTCCCACTGGGTACCAGTGATTTCACCATCTGCCTGGCCTCGCCTTTACCTACAAGCGCAGCAAGGAGCTCTCATTGCATAATCCCTTAGAAATAGGGCTGTTTTCTGGTAATGAAACAATGGAATAGCACACAGTACTGAAAGGGAGAGCTTCTCTCCTCAGACAGGGTTGGTTCTGCACAGTGTGCCATGGGAAAATCCATCCAGGTTCCACCTCATGTTGCACAAACTCAGGGTGCCCAGCCACTCATGGGACATTGGGTTTCCTTCCTACCTATATTACTCTTCTTACTCTGTCTAATTAAAGCAATTATCTTGTTAAGCCATTTGTTGTCAAAGCCTTTTCTACTGATCCAGAAAAAGCCCTACACTATTTCTCCCTCACTTCAACCCTTATCTTCCACCCCCAGCACAGAACAGGCAGTTACATGACATGAAGAGACAGAAATGCTGGTATATCTTATCCTCTGCATTTGACCTTTTTTAATTCTTGTTTCTATAGGAAAGTTTATACATATTTTCTGTCTTCAGCAATAGTTTGAAGTTCTGACCTCAGAAGAATTAAATAAACGAATTCTATTGACTATACCATGCAAATTTCTAATCCATAATCCGTAGGCTGTAATCATGGAAATGCTTGCATAAACCCATAATCTCTGACAGCACTGTTCCTTCTATGAAGTAAATTTAAGTAAAAGATCAAATATTCCCATAACTGAGGCCTGAATTTCTTGCAATCCCGTATATTTGATGGTTGAGCTAAAGTGTTTCTGATCTTTCTTTTCTCTCTCCTTTCTGACCTATCACAGCAGCTGAGCAGAGCAGATTTCTGCAAAAGGTAAGTGAGCAGAGAAAATCAGAAAGACATCAGGAAATAATTTAGAGGAGAAAAGAAGACAATAAAGATAGTAGCAATATGTGGGTCTTTATATGCAGGAGCTGCTTTAAGACTACACAACTTTTAGTCAAAGAAAATGGTATAAACATTTATTCTTTAATATCAAGGAAACATAAAGCTGTAGATATTGAGCAGTTATGCATGGATCAACTTGATTTGTAAAACGTAAGCTTGCAGTCGTATGTTTTCAAGGTCTCAAAGTAAGGTCTTCTTTCAGGCCTACTTCTAATTATTTATCATTATCTGTTAATGTCTCTAATTTTTTTTCATTCCTTTAATTTAATATTCTTTCTTGAGAACACACAGAAATTAATGCTGCTTTTTGATGAAGTTGTGTGTTATGAGATCTTTTGAATAATATATGATAATGGATTCATTTCAGAAACTGACAGAATGTCTAACACAATCGTATTAGGCTTGATTGAATATCTAAATCATGAGTCATATAAATTTGGGGGATTCTGAATGTATAAAACATTATACTTGAATTCCCAAATTGCTAGATACCAATTTCTTAATAACTGTTAAATGAAGTTACCAGATGAGGTTTCGCTCATGTCAGAGTTGAGGGCACAGTTACTTACGCACTCTTCAAATATGTAATGAATAATCTATTCTGGTTATTTATTTAAGTATCCTGTAATAGCTACAGAGTTACAGGTAAGAAAGAAGGGTAAAATTGGCTTCCTGCACTATTCTGCCCTTCCTTGTTATCTCCATCTAATGAACTGCATAAGAAGTGAACCGTGCCTTTTTTTTTTTTTTTTTTTTTTTTTGTAGGGTATTTATAGCCCAGCCAGTTAGATTAGTTTATGAAATTGCAGTGGAATGTGGACAGAATGTGTACAGGAGACAGACGATTAGGATGCAAACTGCTCAGTTAAAGTATTTAAGAATCATGTGGCAGCTGTGACAGTGCCAGATATAATTAAACTCAGGTTCTAAAAATAAATTAAAAAGCGCATGATGCTGCATCCCATATTTGATTTTTCCTCCAATTGTTAATTATGTAAATTTATCCTGATAATTGTTACTTAGACTGGAATCTTCTGTTATGTATTCATGTCAATAACAGAAATCAAGTCAACCAACTTGTGTTTTGCTTCTGCCAAGCTACAGTTAAGCTTCTGACAACTTTAACTTTAACTCCTGTGCTGGTTTTATAATGCTTTTACCAACTAGATAATGTCAAGTACGATAATAATCAGCCACTCAGGTAGAAGCCAATTCTCTTGCTTAGGTTACCGCTCTTTGTTAACAGTCTCTTGGTTTCTGTCTGTTTTTTCATATTCAAAATCTTCACTTAAGATTCTGTTTGCCTTGTACTTTGAAATCTGTGGGCAATTTAAACACACAGAGGTACAGGTATATGTATCAATGTTTTGGAGCTACTTCTCATAGGACTTTTAAGCTATTATCATAGAGGCTGAATACAGTTTTTCCTTCACTTGCAAGTAACAATCACAGTATTATAGTTAGACCTCAGTTTATTCAGTTTTCCCTCTTTTTGTACTTGCTTAAAAATTTATGTTATCTTCTGCACCTCCAAATACACATGCTTCATAATAGTCAGAAGGTGTTTTTGTTTAACTTTACTGAAAACTTCAGGAAAATATATTGGATTAAATATTACTCAGATAACTAAAACAGACCAGGAATAAAATTAATGGGAGTGTGGTTAAATTATCTCAACTAGGGAAGAATCTACATAGGTATTTTACAATTTTACACACAAATCCAGTGGCATTCTTCAAAGGAGTTAGAAATCATGTGATTCAGACAAGTCCTGCTGATACAGTCTATTTCAATTTTCAAATAATGTATCCCTGTTTTCAGAAGATTAGGCACAGTGGCAGTGCCTGTGTCTCAAAAGGCAAGGAGCAAAACTCAAAGAGAATCTCAGATGAGTGTGAAAGACTTGGTACACCTCCTCTATTGGGACTGACTAGCTCAACTAGGGCAGCTCATCCTGGGAAAAAATTTGACTGTCAGGGCATTTCATATCAGAAAGGATTACTAGAAAATGCTTGACTATCTCTCTGGACACATGAATTAAGTGGTTTCAAACAAAACTCACAGTACATCCATTCAGAACACACAGAACAATGCATTCTTCACAGAGAGAGAGTCAAACTAAGACACACCACGTTCTCATATTTTTAGTAGATGTGGTTCGCTGACTAATTTTTAGTCCCTGCAGAGAAGTCACCATGATTTTATAAACAAGCACTGCTTTATAGCCCGAGGGAATGAAACAAATGTACAAATCAATTAGTACTGCACAGGCAACCTTCAGATTTCTTAATACTTAAGTGCTTTTCTTTGCAAATAATCTTATATAAGGTTGTCTGTACATTCTGCCTAAGAGCTCTACCACTCCAAGAAATTGTACACACTCGTCCTGAAATGATTGCAAATGACAGCATTCTGATAGATATATTTCTGAAGAAATATACATCTCTCCCCAATGCTCTTTCAATACCCCACTGCAGTTTCATCAGTTTCAGAACTGATTTTCAATTGTGACTTTCGTTCTGCATGAGAGCTTCTGTCAGCTGTCCTGGTGCTGGAATTTACAAGTTGATCAGGACTATTTGTGACCGACCAGTGCCTCAAAAAATCTACACCTGTGAATGTGGAAACACTGTCGCCACTTCATGGTCTAGACTGATGAGCATGTCAGAACAGATTTCTCTTTCAAGTAACTGAGTAGCTACTTAGAAGTATTTATTTCTGAATCATTACTAAAACTCCTGCAGTTTATCTTCCACAAAAACATGAAACACATGAGAGCAGGACAGTAGCTATCTTACTTAAGCTGAAATACACTGGTTTTGGACTAGAAAAATATCTATTTTGCCTCTAAAATAAGATTATGATGTGTAGTTTCAGTAACATGCCAGGAATTTTTTAAGTGGTTACAGATGTGACCTTTTGTGTGGTCTTTCCCATAATGATGAATTCAGCAATACTGATTGATCTAAAGTCTAACTCTCTTATTTTTTCTCAGAAAATTGATTAACTCAGCTGGTTTCTACTGCACAAGAAACTGATATTAAAATGCTGCTTGTCGCTTAGGTCCTGGCAATATTTTTGGCACATGGGCTAATCTAGAACTAAATGTTTTTTCCCTGAATTTTTCCTAAAGTCCTACCATTTCACAACAAGCAAATAAATTCTAATTAGGTAGATACTGCTTCCTAATACACTCTTCCATCATAAATGTCTCTGTAAATAATATAAATTTTTACATGAACTTCAGTAAATGAATTATGTAAATGAAGGAAGCTTAGACACTACACAAATTCAAGCTTTCAACAAGCTTTCAAGGAAACAACTTGATTCTAACTCTTTTTTCTCAAAACTTGCCACTTGTACTAGTGATGTAGTTATAATAATGAGCTTTTCATTTAGGCAGCCTTCAAAGATTTTCCCAGAATGCTGTGGGGACAGAGAAATTATGGTTATCTTGAACTTTACATAAGGAATGCAAATACTGTTGCTATCAATGAACTATGATGCAGTCTTTCAGAAAGAAAGAATGTAAAGATGGTCATGAGAGTAGCTACTTAATCTCACTGATACTGATGTGTTAATTTAAATTGAGTTATATCTGACCTAGATCTAATAAATTAGGCCTCTGGGTTGGTTTGGGTTTTTTCCCAGGGAAACTGTAGTAATATCTCAGATAAAGGTTATGTTATTTAAGAAAAGACCAGTGACAGTAACTATCAGAAATGCAAATACTTCAAATTTCAAAATTTATGCCTTTTAGAGAAAATTATCTAAGTATGTTGTTTCTTACATAGCTTCCAAAAGTGCATTAGTTGCTATAATTCATTGGATTGTATCATATTTTATAAGGTACTGATATATAATACAAGATTATTGTGTTTTCATTTAAGAACATGAATGCTAAACTATGAGTCTGAATTGGTCCCTCTAGACTTTACTTGTAATCAGCAGACAGAATCAGGTAACTCTAGCAGGCAGTTTTTCTTAAATGCCTAAAATAAATTAGAATAATTGCCCTATATGACATGTTCAACCCAGCTTCAGATGGCTGAGATTAATCTTACACAGGGTGCACAAAACCATGTCCTAACAGCACTCTGTATTATCTGCTATATTTACTCAAATTTCACAGAAATTAAGGCTTAATATGGATTTTCTTTTAGTATGTACTGGAGCATAAGCATGCTGAAGCAAAGGATGAAGATTTTCACATAAAATGTCATAATCTGGAGAACACTGAAATGTACTGCTCCATTCCCCACCTAAAATTTTTAACTCTTCCTCCAAGAAAATTGCAAGTAGAGGTATCAGCAGTGTTAGTTCATTTATTCTTCATAAAAACCAATAGAGAGGAAAGGTTTGTCAAGCCTACACATTGGCACAGTTGCTTCCCTGGTAAAGAAGTAATTTCTGATAATGAGAAAAATTTGAGGAAGAGAACAGAGATTAGCTTCTTTGGAAGAACATAAAAATTTTGTTCAGTAACATTGCTAATTCTATTGGGTTTAGAGCTCATATGAAGCCCATATTATTCTTGCTGTTTGTAGCAGTAAGTTACTCCTATAACAAAAGTAGAGAAATTTTAATATGACTATATTTTTTTTCATTTTTGGAAAAGATCCCATGAGCAAAAATCATACACTTTTGTTTTATAGGTTCAGTTTTAGTGTCTTCACTGTGAGGTGTTTACCATTACTGTTTGCTCTGTGCTGAAACATTATCATGCAAATGGCTGCCTGTCTGCTCTTATTAGAGTAGCTTGGGTCACCATATGTAATTCTTCTATTTACCATGGGCAATGTTTTAGATGCAATGACGGGATTCTAATTTCTCCAAAGATTCTGTCCCTTGTGTCCTGATCTTTGGTACCTATAGCAGACTTTGTCTCAACCTTTCCTCAAGAGCTTTCCTTGCCCATCTGTTAGACACCAGCTTCTCTACACTTTGCAGTTCTTTTGGGTAATCCAAGAGAAAATTTTTTCTCTATCTCTTTGCCTAATGACGCCTCTTGTTGTAAAGCAAGAACTATTTAAAAATCTTCTAGGCTTAACAGACTTGGGTAAGCAAAGCACATCAACTGAACTTCACCTTTAGGATGTCTCTGTCCCTTCTATCTCCCAAAGGAGGCAACAATGTTGTTTAAAGATGCAGACATCTCTCTTTTGTGGAAAAAACACCCTTCTATTAGAAAGCTGAAGATTCAGGGTGCAGGTTCAGACCTCTTCTGATGTCAAAATGACTCATTCTCTGGACTAAACTCAAAGCCATTTTTCATGAATATTCAAGACCTTCATATCTCATTTTCTTTCCCATTTCAGTTCCAGTATAGGAAACTTGGATATATTCCATTCAACTATCCCTTTCCTTTATATTGACAGGATAAGATTAACTAAAAATAATGTGGCTTTAAGAGCCGCTTTTGATCCTGTGATCCTAAATTGGGATTTCTTTTCTGACATTAGTGTTTTTCTTTTTCCCTTTGTTTTCTCTTAGAAATGTGAATTTTAACATGAACCAGGCTGCCCATCACATGCCTCATTGCCTCAAGTTCTCTGATCTAATTAATTAATACATTTAACTACACCAAAAATAAAATTATCAAAAACTAACAAGCTTTACATTCTAATTATATGTTTAGGATTCTCAGATTACAGAATGTCCAAGTTTAGACCATTTATTCTGAAAATCGTATCTTAGTTTTTCCTCTATTATATTTTGAAACCCAAGACATAAGGTGTTGTGGGTTGGTGCTTTCTTGGTTCTTTCTCTTGATTGAAATGATCTCCAGTAAACAACTTATTGCTGTGTAGCACAAAACTAAGTACATTAATGAGTGACTTTTTAATATTGAAATATTAATTGCTCAAAGCAAACACAAAAAAGGGAAGCAATTCTTCTTAAGGGTGAATTTTCTTTGTGATTTGCAATCCATGAATACAGAAGGCTAGTCCCTCTGTAGCAAACATCTGTAAAAATACTATCCAAACTTTTCTGTCTATACTTTTACTTACTGGGATTCTTCAGATTGAAAGATAAATGTTGCCTAAATAGCTCCTACAAGATGTTTAAATACACAACCCAGCAAACTGCCAATTGTGAGAAATGCTTTCCTCTGGTAATTATACTCTCCAGACTGTGGAGAATATTATTCTAATTAGTATTATAGTTAACAACACTGACATTTTTCATGCCTTTATGCAAAAATGGAGTCCTACAGAAAAGTTTTTCACAGTGAGCCATAGAAGTGCCCTGATGAAAGCACTTCTGAAAACATTCATCTTACAAGAAACATCTGAAGACATGGGCCAATAGCTAGAGAACTTGTCTTGGTGGGTAAATTCCCCTTAGATCACACTATAACCTTTCAGAGTGAATCTTCAGTATAATCATCCTGTACAACTGGCAAATTACTGAATTAGAGCAGCTGTCACTTTATATTGTATAGTAGGTTTTGTGTTTATTCTGGTGTGTATTCTTATGTTTACTGATTGAGGGCAGAAATTGACTTATGTACATGCAACATTTAAGTGCAATGGAATATTAATCTGATCATCATGTGAATATTATCTTAAAAACTAAACTACAAGTGGTAATAATCTTCAGTTGAGTGATTAGCCAGCAAGCAAAAAAACAAGAAAGCAGATTGTTTCAAAGACTATTTTGAGAAACATATTCTCATTCCCTCCTTTTATGATATCACAGTTATACCATTCACCTTTATTCAGTGAATTCCCCATCCGGCACACAGGCAAATCCTGTGTTTCCTTCTGGAATAGGTACTCAGCAGCAGAAGGCACAATGGGAGGGAAAGGAAAGGTCATAGCTAGGGCAAATTCCTTCTGATTTCTAATGGCATATGTTTCCTTATGCCACAATTTAGAGCAGTTCTCAAGCCAGGTCCCTTGAGAATCCTAACTAGTTATTGTTTTTCTACCTCTCTCATATGTCTTTGTCTCCTGTGAGGCAGGTTAGCTTGAGAGTGCCTTACTCTCCCTTTTCATGAAGACAGATGGTGTATTAGCCAAAGTTTCTTTCTCCACTAGCAGTTCAGCTACAGGTGTTCAGCCACAGGGGCCAGGGAGGATCTATAGCTGCAAAAGATCTGCAGCAGCTGCTTGAAGTGCTCTCAGCATACCTGTGAGCTGGCTCACACTGCTGGGGCAGATACATTCTCTATTTTTCACCTGTGGCAATAGTCCTGTGCTGCACTTCAGAACAAAGGTGCAGCTCACACTCAAATGCATATGTTCACTTTATTACCTCAAGGAACCAAGCGACTGCAAATTGTAAATGACTCCTGCTGTCGTTTTGTTTTCCTACAGTTGTTTAGATAAGGTCTCTCTAAGCTGAACAACCTCAGCTCCCTCAGCCTTCCATCATATGAGAGGTGCTCCAGCACTCTGACAGCTCCACAACCCTTCTCTGGACTCACTCCAACAGCTCCATGTCCTTCCCCAGAGGCTGGGGTCTCACCAGAACAGGGCAGAGGGGCAGAATCCTCTCCCCCCCCTGCTGCCCATGGGGCTTTGGATGCAGCCTTGGATGCACACTTGACTTTCTGGGTTGCCAGTGCTCATGGCTGGTTCATGTCCAATTTTTCATCCACCAGTACCCCCAAGTCCTTTCTCCCTGCTCTCAGTCCATTCATCCCCCTGCCTGTGTTAATAGTAGGGATTTCCCCAATGCAGGTGCGGGACCTTGCACTTGGTCTTGTTCAACTTCATGAGGTTCACATGGCACCACTCCTCAAGCCTGTCAAGGTCTCCCTAGGTGACATGCCTTCTCTCAAGCACATCAACATCTTGGTGTCATCTGTCCCCTTGCTAAGAGTTTACTCACTCATTGTCTCTGTCATTGATAGAGCCACTCAATAATATTAGTCCCTTGAGGGACACCACTCATTACTGGTTTTCACTTGGCTGTTGAGCCATTCACTCTTTGGATGTGGCCACCCAGGCACTTTCTTCTCCATCCTCCAGTCCTCTGTCAAGATCAGATCTCTCCAATTTATACATAAGAATGTTGTGGGGGATTGTACCAAGAGTTTTACTGAAGTCCAGTTAGATGGCATCCATAGCTTTTTCTTGTCCTATGGCATACTGATACAGTTACTCTACTATAGAGGACTACTATGTTAGTCAGGAGGAAATCTGTTGGAAGATTCTCATAAACTGGATTCAAGAAAAGTTGAAGATTTCTCTCTTTTTATGAAGTGGAAGGTTATTGTGCATATCACAGAGACATTTAAAATTGTCTTTATTTACACTGTCACACAGGTGAACATTCTTTGATTTAATCCAAACTCCTTAGAATATAAAATTATGATGATTCTCATCCTTCAACTTTTAGGCAATATGCTAGTGAAACTAAAGGTTACTGAATTTACAAAAATATTACTGAGAATTATTGTCTTTCAAAAAGCCATAATCAGCGTTGTACATCATACAACTCTGTAAAAGATACCATTTGGAACAGCTGAATCACAGAATCATTGAATGGTTTGGGAGGGACTTTGCAGAGATAATCTGATTCCAAACCCCCTGTCATGAGATACCTCCCATTAGACCAGGTGGCTCAAAGTCCCATCCAGTCTGGACCCAGCTTTGAACACTTCAGGGATATGGTAGCCACAGCTTCTCTGGGTCACATGTGCCAGTGCCTCAACACCTTCATAGTAAAGAATTTCTTCCATATATTCAACTGTGCCAGTTTTCATAATACTGGTCAAATTTGTATCAGCTTGTATTAGGTATTCATGATCGTGGTTTGTAGTGATGCCGTTTGGTTTCTGCCTTTTTGTTCTTTTATACTTACTGTACTCTTTGCACATATCTTTGTAGCTCTGTAGCCTACTGTATTAATAGCTAGTTTTTCCAGTACTTTTCCATGGCCTTTCCCTAAGCAGAAAGACAAAACAAATTCCAGAGCTCCAAGCCCCGGTGGGTACAAGGCCCTGTCCTATCTCGGTTCTTCCTGGGAACCAAGGCCGAGAACAACTCTGAGGTGCATTTTCATAAACAAAGTAGAGCCAGTGCTAAAAGGGGGGCTCCAGAAGAGCCTGGGGGGGAATTGAATCACCACTTGTTCTCCTTATTGGTGCTTTTAATCAATTATGCTGATTTCCTAAAAGCTATAAATACTCACCCCTGGAGGGGGGGGCTTTTATGGACACCTTTCCATAACCGCTCCTGAAGACCTTCAAAATAAAGATCCCCTTTTATATTACCTCCTTGCTAAAATGATCTTAAGTTTATTTTCCAGGCTGGCAGAAAAGGCAACAGTAAGATACAATTTTACAACACTTGAAACAGGGATAATCATGACACAGCAATGACAGAAATTGCAAGTAATATTATATTTGAATGCAAGGAAAATTTCATTCCTAAATCAAGCAGAACAAACAATATCAAAACTTAAAATGCACAGGCACAGCTATTCATCAGCATGTACCAGCTTTCCTAAATATGTGTTTAACACTCACAAACATTTGTGGTTTGACGGCCACTTGTGACAGGCTCTAGTATGATCTCTGTCCAAGGCAATTTCTTTGATAATGAGGGGGCAGAACTTGTCTAGACCAAAATAAAGAGACCAGAAAGCTGTAAAACACTGCAGGTCACATAAAGGCAGGAAATGAGGACTAGAAAACAATTTGAAGAACACCTTGCAAAGGATGCTCAAACTGGTAGTAAAAAGGTCTTTACATACATGAAAAAAAAGAAGGTAGTTACAAAACTCATGAGATGGGTTAAAAACAAAGTCTTAACTGGGGGAGGGAGTGGGAGGGGGTGGTTAAGGATGGCAAAGCTAGCACAGAGAAGCTCAAAGACTTCTCTGGCCCAGGCTGCATTTGGAGATACTGGGGATTCATGACACCACACCTGCCTCCCACTGAGCAGGACGGGATCTACATCGATTTGAAGTAACTTTACAGGAAATATGAGCCTAAATAGGGAAGTGAAATACAGGCTGTGCAAACATTTCACCTGTAAGTGAAGAAAGTTATCCAAACTAGGTGACATTGAGGCACAAGCGATGAGAGACCTCAGCTACCAAACTGTGGAACTACTGGTTGAGGCATAGAACCCGTCCTTGTGGTTGGGAGGTGGCCGCCAAAGCACCGCTGCCAGCCCAGGCCATGACAGAGCCCAGCTTGAGAGGGAGAGACTGGAGAGGCTGATCTCGTCCATTGTGAAGCTGAACCACTTGTGGCAAAGCTCACTGAGCACATGGACAAACAGGGGCTGACAGGGAAGATTTTATCCACGTGTGACCAGTGACAGGCTGCCCAGAGAGGTTATGGAGTCTCCCTCACTGGAGATACTGCAGAACTGTCTGCAGACAGTGCTGTGCCACTCAGGTACTTGAGCAGCAAAGTTGGACCGCTCCGGTCTCTTCCAACCTTGCCCATCCCGTGATTCTGTGATCTTTTAAAGGGAAACTGCCCGACTGCCTGCTGCGTGAGGGTCTCAAGAAACACATCACGAGGGTCCATCCCGTGATTTTCTTAAGCTTCCACAGTGCCCATGGGTACTCTGAGCTTTCCGCCGGCATCCCTGCCACACCTGAGAGTTGTTCGCTCCCATCCCTCAGCAGGGACCTGTGTTTGCTGCGCCGGCGGCAGCCTCGGGCTCTCCCTGCCCGCCGCTCGGACCGCGCCACGCCGCCCACCCCCTCTGCCAGGGCAGCCTCAGGAGCCCGACCCTGAGTGACCGTACCCGGGTGACGGACCCTGAGTGACCGGCCCTCCACGGGTGACCGACCCCGGGCGACCGACGCCCTGTAGGTGACGGACCCCGGGTGACCGATCCTGAGTGACCGACCCTCCTCGGGGTGACGGGCCCTGTGAGGGTGGTGAACTCCGGGTGACTGAGCCTCCAGGGGTGACTGACCCTGGATGACCGATCCTCTGCAGGTGACTGACCCTGAGTGACCGATCCTCGGCAGGTGGCTGACCCCGAGTGACCGACGCCGAGTGACCGGTCCCGGCTGCCGGACGAACACCCGCATCCCCGGTCCGCCGCGACAGGTGCGCGCTCACGGGGCGGGGCGGGGCGCGCCCCCGCGCGTGCGCGCGGCCGCTGCTGCGGGCCCGAAATCGCCGCGGCCGCGCCTGCGCGCGCCCCTCTCCCCTCCCGGACAAGATGGCGGCCGTGGGGGCACGGGCCGGGGGCGGCGAGTGAGGGACGGGGTGGACGCGGCCCCGGCGCCGCGGCTGAGGGCAGGCGGCTGCCGGACAGGGACAGCGGCAGGGGCTGGGGAGGCGGCGGCCGGGGGTGCCCGGGAGCTCCGCGGCGGGGATGAGGAGCCAGGGAGCCGGGGCAGGGAGCCGGTGAGGAGAGAGCGGGGCTGCCCCGTATGCGCGGCTGCCCGCCGCCCCTCACCGCCCCGGGGTCGGGGCGCAGCTCGGCGGCCCGGCGGAGGCGTCGGAGGAGCCGCGGCGGCGCTGGCGGGGGCAGAGGAAGGCGGACAGGTGAGTGCCGGGACCGGGATGAGCCCTCGGGGCGCTGCCCCTGCCCGGTCCAGTGCGTGTCACTCAAAGCCCGTGCAGCCGCTTTGCTTTCCTTTTTTATTATTATTATTTATTTTGCGGTACCGCAATGTAATTTGACGTCACTTAGTGGTTTGGTCCTTCAAAATAAGTCTGAAAGCATACAGGTACTCTATAGCTAGAACACCACTGGAATACGAAGGCTGCGTCTAAGGAAGAGCTGAGCCGCTGTCTCCTGTACAAAGATATTTAAAGGCCTTGACCTGCAAAAACCTTAGTTAAAAACTCCACTATTAAACGAGTCATTAACCTCGAAACTCCGTGTTAGGAGGCTTTGTTTCGTCTGTTATGTGCCCTCTGATCCCCGGTGATGAAGGGTGGGTGTGTACAGGTGTCTGTGACCACAGATTTCGTAGTAATTTTAGCCTTTGCGGCCATTCACAGCTTCGGAATTGACTGGATGTAAAGCAGAATAGTTCAGATTTCTGTAAACATCAGACTTAGTTGAGTAACTGCAGAGGAATGAAGATGCAGGTGTACTAAACTATCTGACTTACTTGTTTGCTGCTGCCTTGCTAGTGCCCCCCAGCTATAAACAATATAATGGTGCTGGCCTGTAGAGCTCTAAGACAAGCCTTTTGGTAAGGATGTCACAGAAACTTACAACTTTCTGAAAAAATAAAATCTCGTTCTGCAGAATGTTTTCATGTACTTCCTTCTACCAGCTGCTGGTTGAACAAGAGGAGATAATTCTATGTACAGGTGGAGAAGCACAGGTTTGAAAACTTTGCTTCAGGAGTACTGCTAACATTTTGGTAAGTTAAGGCTACATCAATAGATAAGTGAGATTAGGTCATTAATTGAAATGCAGAGAAATTGAACTTTTTCCTCTCCAGGTGCTGTAATACTACGTTTTTAAACTGTCTTTGAAAAAACTTGTATGCCAAATGGGTTCATCCAATCCTGAGCACTCAAGAAATATTAAAGTGAACATCACAAGTGAACATTGTTATACTTCAGCTTCAACTTCCTTGATATGTTTTTTTTCCTTTAGTTACAGTGAAGACTATTTATAGCATAGTGCTGCCTGTTGACAAAGGCCTTGCAAGTGCTTGCTCTCCTTAGATGCTTTAAGTGTCAAAAAATACAGTATTTGGTGGAAGATATATATATACTTGGTTGCATAAAGGAGAAAAAAGAATGTGGACATCCATATGGTGATGTAGTTACTGAATTATTTTTTATTTCTAAGAAACACTGTAAGAAACTCTGCTGAGCATGAAACATGTATTACAGCCTGCCTTGTTTATGCACATTCCCCATGCAATGAAACCCATGCGCAGGTATGTGAAGTGTTGGTGCCCATGCATCTGTTGCACAAAATATTCCGCGCGTAACTGACATCACAAATACAGTTTTTTTAGAACATACAACAAATACTGTCCACAGTGTACTATCCCACTGTGTGCAGTGAGTTTCTGATACTGCTTTTGTTTGTATTAATGCTAAACTAGTAGCTGTGGACCCTAACAGACACCTGTATTTTGTATTTACAGTAGCTTGTGTATGCTTAATATATAATATATATGTATATAATATATATGTATTTACTTTTCATAAATACTTTTAGGTTGTTTTTAGAAACTCTTCTATCTAGATAACCTCTAGAGTAAGGCAGTTGTATCTCTCCGTCATTGTATTTAAAACTAAACAGCTTAGTTAACAATAAGTCTTCCTCAATTCTGTCATAATCAAGAAAGAAGATCTTGATTTGGCTCAACTCTGAAAATTTCTTCTTTCTGCACAAGCAAAATAGGTTGAATTGGTTTTTAACAGTTTATTTTTGTAGTGTTTCAAGCAGCTCAGTAACAATAAACAGAATTATTCACACAGGTGTTAGATAGATGCTTTTGGAAATATTAGCCAGCTGTTCTGAAGTATCATGAGTACATGAAATACTATGGAGGAAAGGCTGAGGGAGCAGGGCCTGTTTAGTCTAGGGAAGAAAAGATTGGAATCATATTGATGTGTATAAGTATCCAAAGGGAGGGTGTCAGGAGAATGGAGCCAGACTCGTCTCCGTGGTGCTGAGCAATAGGGAAAGAGGAATGGACAGAAAATGATACACAGGAAGTTCCATCAGAATATAAGGAAGAACTTCTTTACTGTGAAGATGATCACACACAGGGGCAGATTTCCCAGAGAGGCTGTGGAGTGCCCTTCACGGGAGATATTCCAGAAGCTGGACACAGTCCTGAGGAATGTGCTCAAGGATGACCCTGCTTGAGTAGAGAGGTGGGACCAGATGAGCTGCTGTGTCCCTCCTATCCTTACATGCCCTGTGAGTGGGAAGTGAAGGCACACCACTGATTTAGGGTAGGGTGCATCTTGTCTCTACTTCTGCAACACCTCAGAAGTTTCATAGTGTTGTATAGTAGAAATCCATTAATTCCTTGATGTCCTCTCACACTTACTTGAAATTCAGTAAGAATCCTTTGGGTTTTTTGTTGTGCCTCATGTTTTTCTTTGAGTTGTCTCGGTATAATTTGGACATTAGAAAGCAATATGTAGTTTTTTATATCAAGTTACCGTGTTTTCACAGTATGGTTTTAGTGACTTACAGGATATTGATGGACTAAGCAATTGTTTAATGGACTGAAATTATGTAGCTAATGAACTTGGTTAATAAAATACAGGCTTTTTAACGTTTCATGTTTTAATGGAAGTATCAATATTATGAATGTTGAAAGAAAAAGTGTATCAGAATTATTTTATTATCAACGGATATTAAGACGTTTTCATTGTAAGTTTAAATGTGTATGTACTAAACATACTGAACAAATGTATGTGAACTCAGCTGGGAAATAGTTTTTAAATTAATCTTCTAATTGTTTGCTGTTCAAGCTCATATTATTTTCATAATCCTTTTTTACCTGTATTGGCAAAGCAAAACCACTCTTACTTCATAGTCATACCTTTGACACCCTTCAGATTAACATACCCAATTTAAAATGTTCCAATATCTCAGACTGTTGGGATTTTGGTCCTAATCAACTTGGATTATGACTACAAATATAACTTTGGTTAAAACAGTGTTAAAAATAATCGTGATGGTTATTTCAACAGCAAAGCATGGTGTGCTGTCATAGAACGTGAGTTGTTGCATGTTTGTCATTCAGTTTTAGTTGAAGGTTGACAGGCAGCATTGAGTTGCATCAGTTGTAGCTGGGTGATAAAGCTACTGGGTAGTGAGCATTTGCTCAATGTTGTACCTCAGTTTAACAGGGATAGTGAAGGATAGGAGGGAGGCAGGTGATTGGAAGAAAGGTTAAAAAGATAAATAATTGTTTGGATTTGGTATCTCTGTGTGCTGCTGTGAGAGTACCTCTGATACTGCTTGCTGGTCATAGTCACAAAGATAGTATATGCTAATTTGAACCAACTGCCAAAGATTAATTAGGTTCATGAGTATGTTCATTTGTGTCTTAAAGCAGTCATTCTTTATTAAATATTAGTCATTTCTAGTGGAAATAAGAAATTTTAGAAACATTAATGCTTTCTGAGATCAGAGAGAATTCATTTTGCCATTACTTCCACATGGATTTTCAGAAGATAAGAAATAAAATTCAGTAGACAAGACTATTGTCTGAATAAATAATTACAGTTGTATTTAGAGGATAAGTAGTTTGATTTCTCTATGGAAATGTTAAACTGAAACATTGAAGTTTAAGTATCAATAGCATTTTGATATGGCTTTTTTAAGTGTGGTGTTATTCTTCAGGGGTGCATTTTAACCCTAAGCTGATAGAATATTAATCTGTAGTGGAGGAAGAGACCTCATTCACGTAGACTTTATTTTCAAAATAAGAAGAATTTAGGCTGTGTGAAATAGTATAATGATGCCTCTCTTAATGCAGTGATTTTATTGAAGATACGAACTTTATTTTCTTACCCTATAATAGAATTCTGGTGATACATTCAAACATTACTTAATACTTAGCTTTTCATGCATAGGTTAAATTCTTGGAGTGAAAGCTGCTTATTTTTCTGGAAATCAGATATCAATAAAAAGCTCTTATTTGTGCTGTTAATGGTATGATTGTTGCCTGCTTTAAATAGATTCTGAAAGGTACTGAGTTTCACAAAGCTGAGTTTGGCTGTTAGTAGATTGGCCTTTTTTTGTAGTAACTGGCATGTGGAGGGAACTGGAAGGAAACTAGGACTTCTCATTGTTGTGTGACAAGAGTGCAAAGAAATCATGAAAGCATAAATTGTGTGAGTTGGCTCTCTCTTTATTAATAGAAAAAGGTTCTCAGGATCACATGAGCTTTTTCTCTTCTCTGAAACGCCTGCTATGGAGAGTCCACATTGCTGCTGTTCTTCTATTTAAAGGACCTCAGCCAAGAATCTCTTTCAAACTAAGCATACGATTTTTCTTATAGAATAGTGTTAAAAATTCTGATTTAACACATTTTTTTACAGAAATGTTGGTGTATTACTCCAATATGCTTACTTTGTCTCATTGACTAAGTCATGAAACTCAATATAGTACTTGGTTGTGCTTTGCTATTTCTTGGAGTAAGATTTAAATTTATTTGCACACTGTAAGTTGAAATTCAGCTGATGAATGAGAAGCATTTCCCTCAAGCCCCCACTGGTTTGCTCTGTTGCAGACTGTACTGGAGTTTGTGGGTTGAGGACTGTGTAGGTAGTGAGGTGACTTCTGATTGAGGTCTGCCAACCTGACCTCAGTGCCAGGGCAGGCCATGGAGCAGATTGTGCTGAATGCTATCCTAGGGCACATGCAGGATGACCAGGGGGATCAGGCCCAGCCTGTCTGGGATCCTAAAACGGATTTATGGAAGGCAGGTCTGGCTTGACCAGCCTGGTCTTCTCTGACAATGTGACCTGCTTGGTGGATGACAGAAAAGCTGTAGCTATTGCCTGCCTGGACTCTAGTCAAGCCTTTGGCACTGTCTCCCACAGCATTCTCCTGGAGAAACTGGCTGCTCATGGCTTGGACAGGTGTGGTGTCACTGGGAGAAAAACTGTCTGGACATCTGGGCCCAGGGAGTGGTGGTCAATGGAGTTACATCCAGCTAGTGGCTGAGCACCAGGGGGGTGACCCGGAGTCCAGTGCTGGGATCAGTCCTGTTTAATGGAGTGTTCCCTCAGTCAGCCTGCAGACAACACTAAGTTGGGCAGGAATATTGATCTGCCAGAGAGCATGAAAGATTTGCAGAGGAATCAGAACAGGCTGCATCAGTGGGTGAGTCAAACAGCCTGAGGTTTTAAAAAGAGCAAGTTCACAGTCTTGCCTTGGGTCACAACAGCCCCTTCAGTACTGCAGGCTGGGGGAAAGGTGGCTGGGGAGCTGCCTGGTGGAAAAGGACGTGGAGGTGCTGGTCACCAGCAGCTGAACATGAGCCAGTGTGTGTCCAGGGGGCCAAGAAGGCCAAGGGCATCCTGGCCTGTGTCAGCCATAGTGGGGCAGCAGGAGCAGGGCAGGGACCATGGCCCTGTGCTGGGCAGCGCTGAGGCCGCAGCTGGAGTGCTGTGCCCAGTTGTGGGCCCCTGTGAAGCAGCAAGACCTTGAGGGGCTGGAGCGTGTCCAGAGAAGGGCAAGGCACCTGGGGAAGGGGCTGGAGCACGAGTCAAATGAGGAGAAGCTGTGGGAGCTGGAGATGTGTAGCCTGGAGTAAAAGAGGCTCAGTGGGAACTGTATTGCTCCCTACAATTGCCTGAGAGGAAGTTGTAGTGAGGTGATCTCCTTCTGACTGTTAACAAATGATAGAACAAGAGGAAACAATCACAAGTTATACCAGGGGAGGCTTAGATTGGATATCAAGGAAAATTTCTTTGCCAAAAGGGTTGGCCAGTGTTGGAACAGGCTGCCAGGGGAAGTGATGAAATATCACAAAGTGGTAAAAAAAAGTTATCATTTTTAAGTCCCTGGAGGTACTTAAAAGACATGTCGTTGTGGCACTTGGGGACATGATTTAGAGGTGTTATTGGTGTTGATGATCTTCAAGGTCTTTTCCAACCTAAATGATTCTTTGATTCTAAAGAAATTATTTGAATGCCTGAGTAAGCGTGTCAGGATAGAACTTAGAGCTGTCATTGTACATGCTGAAATAGAATCCTGCTCCTTATTTTGGCTTGTCTCCTAATGTGTTAATTGTTTGGTTTTGGGGTTTGTGTTTTTAGTGTGTAATATTTTGTAACTGTTTTTGGGAATATGGAAAGGTGAGAGTGTGAATAAAAATATAATACAGACTGGTTATATAAATAAGAAATGAGGTTCAAACATAGAGGTGAAAATAAAAAGTTCTGTAACATTAAATGTATCTTTAAAGAAAGACTTCGTTTGTGCAAAAGTTGTGTGAATATCTTTGGTCACAGACTTCATGTTCAGGTATATACAGAATGGATCTGTATTCCATTTTACTATTTGTGTTATGCTAGGAGAAACAGAATAAACTTCAGAGTGATAGGCGCAAAGTGTTACTACATCAGAATTATTTTGAGGGATTTGTCCAATCTACTCATTATATGTCATGTGGCTTATTGGAGTAATTTCATGGAAATTCCAATCTGCCATTAAAACCAAAGGAACACGGCATGTAGTGTGCAGAGATCTTTGTTGTGACAAGTGCTTCTTGCTCTTGGGTTTTATAATTAATTGTTTTTCCTAAGTAGTTTTGTAATAAATTTGTGTCCTTGTCTGTTGGGATAGAGTTGTAGAATCTTTCCTTCTCTACAATTCATTGGACAAGTCATTATAAAGATGGTTTTCCTAGTTGCTATAGGTAGCTGTTTCTCAGTGTGCATAGAAAGTTCTTGCTTGAAACTGATCTCTATTCTCAGAAATTATTCATTTGCCAAGTAGTGGAGTTTGATGAAAGTAATATTGCTTTTCATGCCACTCCTTGATTTCTCTTAATTACAATATACAACTGCAAAAAAAGTTAGTGCTGCAGAGAAAGGTAAAAATGAGGTGAGTTTAAGCTGGACCTGTATTTCAGTGCTTTTGTTTGCAGGGAAGAGAATGGGAAGATTTAGTTATTGCTGGCAGCATAGACCTGAAGTGTACACAGTCTGTTAAAAAGCATTAGTATATGCTATTACAAGAGGACTGCCTACCCAAATGGCTTTTTCCACAGGTATGCAGGCTCTTTGTTATGCAGAAGGATGATATTTTTCACACATAGTGTGTACTATTTTTTAATGTGTAAACTATTTATATTCTGAACATATGTTTTGGAAAGTCCTGCTGCATAGTTAACATTAATGAACCTTTCTTTGGCTGTGTTTGGGAGCATTTGTAGGATGGAATGGGAAAGAAATCTGCCATGTTGATACCTACTTAGGAGCATTGGAATTTAGTAGTTTGGAGAGTACACTGGTTTAGTTTGTAATTTTTTTACAAGTGTTTTTTGTTTCAGACTTGTCACTGAGATAAAATCTCCAACCAGCTTGTTAGGTTAGGAAGTCAACATTACTCAGTTTGCTGAGTGCATGGGGATAGCTCCACCTAACATCCACATCCACTGTCTGAACTTTTCACTATAAATTGTACCAAACAAAGAAATTCATGTTCATTGTCTATAAATTGAGTAATTATCTCCATTAATTAGTATTCTATCTTCTATTAATTACTGATTTCTTTGCTTCTCATCCTAATTAGTCCACATTTTCACTCCTTTTATTTTCTTTATCCCAGATAGAGAGGGTTTCTATACAATTGCTGAATTGTCTTTATTACTTTCTTATTTCAGAGTTCTGCAAAATGTCCTTGTGGTCCATAAATTCTGCATTCCTTGTATCCATTTTCAGCAATAGATCTCTCTCCCAGGCTTTGTTAACCACCTCCTAGGTCTGAGATCATTGGAGCATATCAAAGTTGACTGGAGTTGGTTTAGCAAAGTTTCAGTAATTTTCCCAAACTCTGTTCCCACAACAGCAGGCTATGACAAACCTTGCTAAATGCTAGCTACAGTGACAGATGAGAGAGCAGAAATTTACACTGCTTATGATTAATTAAAGCAATCAATTTAAAAAGTTAATTAAAACAATTAATTAGAAAAGTTATTGGGAATGTTATATCATTGACTAAGCACTGTATGATGCAAAACTAAGCGTTAGTCATGGATAGGGATCAAATGCTATTGTGTGAAGGTTATAAGAATTTTCCAACATTTTCCCCTACTGCTACATACACTCCTTTTTTAAAAAAAAATAAAACTTTTGATAACAGGACTGTCATGTAATTCACTAGCTATAGGAAAAGTGTTTTGTGAAGCTATGGTATAAGAATTTGAACAGGTTTATTTTCTACAAGAAGCATTCATGCTGTTTGTTATCCTCAAAGATAGTCAAGGTTTCTTTTACTAGTGTGATGTAGCAACAGCTTTTTTTTCATTTTCATTCTAATGGAAACGTTGAAACATTCAGTTGTCATTGAAAACTGAAACATTTAAAATGCCTCTTTATTAAAAAAAACCAACAAAACAAAATGTGGAGTAAAAGTTGCCTAATTTCTTTGATTTAATTTAGTAATGGAATCCATTCCTTTCCTGCTTAAACCATCTGTAAAGAGGTTGTTGGATTGTGCAATATTTTCTGTCTGCAGCAGTGTTGGTTGTCATTTTGGTCATCAGCCGTTACCTCCATTGCTTTTGTAAGTCTCACGTCCTTTGGAACAGGGTAACCTTCATCAAATTATGAAACAACATTTATTTTGGAAGTAAAGTAGTTTGATCAAACAAGCTCTTCATTTTATTAAGTTGAATTTTGTGTGTACAGTGTCTGAATAAAAATACTGAGTTCCTCAGCTGTTCCTCTTGGACACAGGTCACAGTAGTGCTGTCTTTGTAGTTCTAAATTCAGATGCATGTCTTGCAAAGAACGTCCACTTTGTCTCAAGTTGCTGACATCTTAGTGTCACACTGCTACTGTCCATCTTGGTTAGTGCTGCTCAGATTTCATATGTCTTTTCCATGGTTACTTGTTTCCAAAACATCATCCTAGTATTTGATGTGTTTTGAAAATACATTTGAAAGTATTTTTTTGTGTGTCACAAAGTCTTCTGGTAGTCATATTTATCTTGATGGTTGGTCATATTGGTCTTTACTATTCAAAAAAGCTTAAGCTTGTTCTTAGGACCAGAAATTTCCCATGCCTTCATTTGTTAGCTTTTTCATGCAATTAAAGCCCAACGCTTTGAAACATTGTCAGAAGTCTACTTATTGTCTTTTAAGGGTCCAAGTGAATGACCTTTGCGCTGCTCTTGCCTATTTAGTAAAAATACTTTTCCGGTAGCTGATGGAGTTCCTGGTTTGAAATTTTGTATTCTGTAGCAACTTGCTTATTTCAGTGAAAATGCTGACCACCTTATCGTTTTGCTGTTCAGTGAAAGCTTTAAGTACATAAGTAGACACTTCATTTTCATGACAAAGGGAAATCAGCTTTCATCCTGAAAGAAAAGTTTGTACTTTCAGACCTGCACCAATACCCTTCCAGTGCCCCTAATGCTTGCCTGAAGGAAGGAGTGCCTCTTATCCTCATGTTTAGGGCTTCTTTTAGGGAAAAATTCCCATTTATGATGTGCAAAGCATAGATCATAAAGGGCTAAGTAGCTGTGCTGCTTCTCCTATAGTAGGGGGGATATGAGACCAAAGTCATCTTGAACTTCTCAGTACTTTTTTTCCCCTGGGTTTTGGTTTTTTGGTTGTGTATTTTAGAATTCAGTGATGTTATGGGAGGGAGAGATCCAGGTATTTGAGTTACAAATTCTTCACATACATTCTTCAAAGAAAATGCTGTATATACCTTGATTAATTGCATTTCTGGAACTAAATGCCTACCTTCTCTCACTGAAATTGTTTGCAATGTCTGTATTTCCTGCTCTGAAAGATCTACATTTAAGATCTCTATTCTTTCTAAGCTGTTTCTGGCATAATTTACAATCCAAGGGCTCAAGTAAAGTCTCCTTGATTACTCTGTATTAGTCATGAAAGACTTAGATGTGGAATGAAGTTTGGGTAAAATTGTTGGCTGTCAGCAGGTGCTGTACAACAAAAATAATTGCTGTATAGCACCTGCTGTACACCAGGATCTAGATCAATTAAAAAAAAAAAAAGCTGATTATGTTACAATTTACTTACTTCTGGCATCAAAAGTGTATTTGCAGTTTTGGAGTAAAAGCTTTAGTGCCAGTAACCCTGATGCTGCTACAATTGTCACCTGTCATTGCTGAGAAGATTGTGTCAGCAGGCAGTGCTGAAATACATGAGATTCCAAGGTTGGTAAATCCAGTATCTGATCATATATCCTTCCATACAGCTGCTTTTTAACATAAAGCTAAACTAAACATAAGAAAGTGTACTGAAAAGTTTGTTTACAGACAGTATCAACACTGTAATTAAAGACAACTGAATACTTCCCAATTTCCTTATATACCTGTTTCTTTAATCATTCTTAGTACCAGTCTTCCTTCTCCTCTGTGTTTCAGCAGAATTACTCCATTAGGATTTTGTTCCATGGTGTTCAAATTGTTCAACTGCAAGCATTTCATTGTATAGGACTCTAATTCTAGCCCATTTTAGTGGAACGGTGACTCTGTGTCTGCAAAAGCAAGGAAAAAACCCTACAGAATGCATGCAAATGATTTCTAGCATTTGCACTAGCATTTTTCTGCATTTTGTTTTTTCAGTGAAAACTACAAGATGAAAAATGGCACTTGCTACTGTGATTTTTCTTTTGTTCCAAATACAGCTTATTTGTTTATATGTATTGTTATATATGTTAATGACTTTTTAGAATTCTGATATACTGAACATATCTTGGAGAAATGACAACATAGAATAATTATACTTAATTCACGTGTATAAGTGTCTAAATATGTATAGAATGAACTCTAGAAAGTTTTAAGAGCAGGGCATAGCTTAGAATCAATGAAACAGTTTTAATTAAACCAATCTTCTTGCTTTTTTTTCCTTTTTTTAACTTGAGTGTCACTGACATTTCATGCAGGGTACCAGGAAGCTCAAAGTATGCCTGAGAACCAGTTCATATGTGTATATAGTTGTTATATTTCTGTCCTAGAACTTCTTTGTTAATTTAACTTGTGTACACTGTAAATCTATATCCTTGCATTCAGTTAGATTCATTCCACTGTTGTGTTAATGCATGCCAGTGCAATCAAGTAGCCAGAATATTATGAGGCTTCTTTTTAGTTAATATAAGACTAATGGGATGTTTGAATTGGCATAGAATTAGGTCTCTGACAAAAGGTTTAGATGCCAGTCCAAGTGATGGCTTGCTAATTAAATGTCTAAATGTCATTAAGACCTTGAGAACTAGACTTGATTCATAAAGCTTTTTCCAAAAAAATGTTTCAAGTGCTGGAAGCTGAAAAGAATTAATTGAATGGAGAAAGAGAACTTGTCTTCCTTTAAATCCAGTGGATTTGTGTATTGCTTTGTTTCCATGAAAGAGTCTGTACATGACTGTCTTTATACTGTTCCAAATCACTCTCTCAATTTTACTTGTGAGCAAGATGTCCAGGTCTTTTTTTTTTTTTTTTTTCACAAGTGAAATAGTACCCAGAGTGATGTAAAGCTACTGGAGAGTCCATGTGACAGTCTGGTATGTGTGTAGCAAAATCGACCTGAAACTAGTCATAGTGACAAAGCCTGGTTGTAATTCACTGTTTTCTAATTTAGAAGTCTCAGGTGGTTTAGAATGTTTTAACTTGTTCAGAAAATATGGGAAGATGTGTCTACCTTCAAGATACCAGTGCTGCCATGGCTGTTTTATTTTTGCTCTCTACCAATATATTAACTCTTGTCTTAGAAGGCAACTGCTCTGAACATGGGTAGCTTTGGAAAGTACTTATCTGTTTCTTCCTTAGCCAGTGTCTATTGTTTGAAAAATTTCTGACTAGTGATATACAAGTGATGGCGTTCTTTCGAATGCCAAGTAATTGTTTATGTGGGCAGTTTGACACCTGGTTCACTGCTTGAATAAGAATTGTCTATTTTATTCAATCTGTGTTCCTTTAAGTTTACTGTACCATTTCTGAACATGGATGCATTGTGCTTTTCATTGTTCTAGCCTCTGTTCTGCATTTTCTAAGTTCTAAATATAATTGTATTGCTTCTGTTCGCTAGAAGGCCCATAAGCTTCAGAACTGCTTTATATTGTGGAAACCTCAAATCCCTAAAAAGACACTATTTTTGTGCTGAAGCAATTCCGCTGCTCATAGCCCGCAGTGCTGAACACTGCCAGGCACTTGGACTGGGCTATAATGCTATCACGAGCCTCACTAGCAACACTTGGCAGCATTTACTCTTCTGGAAAGGAAGGGCTTGAACTGGTAAATATGAGAATGTCAGGAAAAGTATCAGCCAGGTGTAGACTAGAAAGCCCCTGCTCTTGTAGCTCACTCAGTGCAGTCATGCTGTGACTCCAGCCTTTCCTGGAAGTGCTTGGACAGAGTGGAGTGGCCGTGTGCTGTCACAGGCACTGTCCCACCCTTCTGTGTGGTGGGTGCACATCTGGGCGCACTGGGGTGGTTCTGGTCAGTCTCCCATCCAGGTGACTTTAGTCACACCTCTGTGTGATAACATGATGAATGAGTGCCACAACGTGAATGTCGCATGAATTTCCCAAGTGTCTGGGCACAAGATGGGGCAAAAAAAATCAAGTAAAGCAGAAAAATAAAGAAGTGAGACTGGAGAACAGCTCATTCATAATCTTGAATAAGAAAATTTAAATTACTACCTATTGTGTTTCTGGAGAAGGACTTTGGTTTTCTGTTCGAGTGACAGAGGGGATTTTGTCAGTGGCATGGGATCTCTCCTATTATTTCTTCCTTGTTAGAACAAGTATTACCTACTGTGAAGATTTCTGCCTTTCTCTTGCCACCTGGGGTAATTAGCTTACAAAATTAACTCCTTCAGTGTTGTGGGAAATACTTAAAATTCTTGAGCTCTCAGCTTACCTTCATTTTCAGGCATTAGGTTTCCCTGCAAAACTACTCCATTTGGAATTTTTCTTTGTGTAGAAAGAATGTATTATGTGTGTTTGCCAGAGCTTTCTCGGGATTGCTCAGTTTACTTGGGTTTGCCAAGCAAACTTTAAACTTGAGTAGTTTTAGTTTTAACATTAAAACCTTACGGATTACTTCTAGCAGGGGATTCAGTACTTGATTAGAAAGATACACATTTATACAAGAGTAATGGATCAATGAAATGCAAATCCATGCTGAGAAGGACCGTTTGTGTCAAATATACTGATGACTAAGGACTGGTGTTCTCACTGACTTGCACTGAAGATTTTTGAAAATACAATCTTTGCATTCAAGATTGAAGTATTTGGGTTATGTGTTAGGAGAAAAAGTAGTCTTGTAGTATACTTAGTGATGGAGAGCTTTTATAAGTGTTGTGAATAATTAAAATTTTCCCTCCTCGTGTCTATAGGGATTGGAATCTAAGGTGCAGAGTACGCCAGTAATCTTAGGGTTTTTAATTGTTACATCTTAACCCGAGTATTTCTACAGAGTTGCAACATAAGTTACTTTAATCATGGAATTCTCTCAAGGTTTCTAAGATTTAGAGAATGTAGTTTAGGTATTTTGGTTGAGTAGCTGGTGACCTTGGATTCAAGCTGGGAAGAGAAGCTGGCACTGAAATATGTATTCTATCTAGATCAAGGAATTCCTGCCTTCTCAGTTTTTGACAGACTTAAATGTGTTTTTTCTGCTCTGTTACTGATGCTTTATTTGTTCTGGGGGTGGATATCTGAGCATAGTTCTTTTCTTCAACTGCTTTTTCCCAGTACTTTACTGAAGTAACTTGGGTAGTGGTAAATTTTCAGTAGTAGCTGTCTCAGATGCTGGTTTTATTACTTTGAAGATGCATGATGATTTCCAAGATGATGAATGGCTCAAAGAAAGGGCAGTTTTCTGAGACTACTGAAAATGTGGATCACAGAGCACTGTTGCTACTTGTGTAGAGCTTGGTACTGGAAGCAACTTGTCTAGAAGTACAAATATTTCAAATTTGTGTTCCTTTTGTCCTACTCCACAGGTAGGTCAATTTAAAAAAAGTATTCATGCTGTTTAAATACTGGGCAGAGCACCTTATGCTTGAATTTTTATCCCCTATTGACTGTTCAGTAAGCTGGACCTTCATTACTAGGAGACTATATCATAAGATACTATAGATTTCTCAGACTTTTTTATAAAAAAATTCTCTCTCCAATGAAAGAAAAAAGTTTTTCCACCTCACTTATGTTACCGAAATTAAGACTTGAAGATGTAATTAATTCAAAACCCCAAAAGAAAAATGTAACTCCTAGCATCCACACCAGCAACATATATTTTGAATTGAGGCTGTGTTTTTTTAACTTTTAATAAACTGACTGAACTGTGTGCCAAATGAGGAGGGGAAAAAATTAGTATGCCACTATTGCCTAGAGGCTTGTGTAACAGCAATTCCCTAAGAGAGTGAGACTCAAATTGTCCAATGACACATTTTATGGTGAATAAATAAGCTGAAGAGAGTAAGACCTCTTCCAAAACAAAAACTAACCCAAAAATATGACATGAGTCATTATTTGCAATGATTAATATGGCAGTGAGCAGAAAAACTGCGTATTGGCCAGGTGTCTTGGAGGGTTGTGCTACTTGACAGCACAAGTCCGTTGTTGTCCCAGTTTTCAGCTGAGTTCCTTCTGCAGGAGTGCTGCTTCACAGAGCAGCTCATCTCTGCATGCACAGAAATCAATTAATTGTGAAGTTCTGTATTGGTCCTGAGAAATGAGCTGGGAGATTTTCTTTCTTAACTTTGCCAAGCAATCAGCTCAATCTTGGTGGTGTGAGACTTGATTATAATTGTTCCAAGACCTTATGAGTATATGCACACTGCAAGGAATTAAATCCTTGCAGCATTAACTGAATTGTAAACTTTCATGTATTTCAGTCCTGGAGTGGATCCCAGCACTGTTCAGTGTGACCCTTACATTAGAGGCTGTCAAACAGTAAAAGTTGGTATTTTTTTAAATACCTTGTCTCAACTTGTGGGCTCAATTCCTACTGAACTTCTGTGATTTGATTAACCACAGCAATGTTGGGAAATTCATTTCCAGTTTGTCTGATCTGTGCTGATGGATCTCTTTAAACTTGTGACACTTCAAAATATTTTCAGTATACAGTGATAAAAACCAGCCTACCTTTTTCTAAACCAGCTAAGTTGTACTCCTTAAACCATATATCTTCCTTGACAAGCCATTTTTATTTGTGGTCTTTCTTCAAACTCCCTAGTAATTACTTTTATGTACTGAAATGTGGAATTTTTTTATATTTTTGAAGATGATGTATGTGTCCTCAGATTCCTTGCCAACACTTTATCTTGTAAATTATAGTTTTTCTTGATTGATTTGATACAGTTGTCCTGTTGTAGCTAAGAGCCTCTAAGGCTTGAGCCTTAATTTTAAGTGTTTGAAAGATTATAATTATGGTGAGAGAACTCACAGCCGTGACTTAGCAAGGTCTTTGTGTTTCTAGACCTTGTCACAGCTTTTCTTAATACAGTAGGCTTTAAGAAACTTGTCTCTAGCTGGAACTTTTTTAATCTTAGCAGATGTGGAGAATGGTCATAGTTAATCTACGTTTTTTGGAAAAGGTCGTTGCTAACAGGATTCCACAAAAATTAACTTTCCCTCCTTTTCAATACTAGTGGCAAAAAATGTGTTAGTGACCTTTAGCTAAATAGATGACCTTCAGCTAACTGATTTATTACTACTAAAATGTCAGAATGCTTACAAGAAATCAGCTCTTGCATTAAGAACATCTGGTTCAAACCGAACAAAGGGAGAACTGAAAAGAAGACTCTGAAGAAAAAAGTAAATATTCCACTGATAGAGCTTCCATTTGTCAGAGTGGTGTAGAATTCTGGGATGCTCCTGTGCACTATAAAGCTTATATAACCATGTAACATCCATATTTTTTAGCAGGGATCTCCGTCAACCACAGTGTAACAAGAAACTGAATCTGACCATCCACTTGCACATGCAGTCATCCATGTATCTTTTGAGTACTGTGACTTCTTATGGTTAATGCTGAGTATGAAGGAGCAGCAAAATACAGCTTTATCTTGTAACCCAGGCCACTGCAAGTGTTTCAAGTGTGCTCTCAGTGCAGATCTGCCATCAGACAGGTCCAGAGTCTGACTCTTCCCAAGAAACATGGGAAAATATACCATTTTTTATCTTCCTTTAAACATATTTTTCTAGTCTGTGGCCTCAATGGAGAAAAGAGAAAAAGTATGTATTATGAAAAAAGTCCTCTAGGAATAACCTTTAGTCTGAAAAAAAAAGTCATCAGAGAACCCCTGAGGTGTGCTGACCAAGGACTTTTGTACTGAAAATGTTCAGCCTTCAATACCCTTAACAGACTAGTGAAACAGAATAACAGATGGCTAAAAGGTGCAATTACAAGTTTTCAAATTCACTGGATAAGCAATTGGAACGAGTGAGTTGGCGCATACCAAGGCAGCCTGGTCAGTGGGGTTAACTACACTTGAAAGTCAACTCTTTATCTCATCACTGAGAACTCACTTTCTGCACATTACAGACAAATAACAAGATTCCTAGCTCTGTATCTAAAATCAGCTTCCAAATTTCTTCAACTGTTGAGCCATTTAGTGGATTGAGTAAGCACCATCCATGAAGTGAGAAGTGAAAATTACAGTATGCAGATACAGTAAATGATCTAACAAGCTTGAAAGAGCTACAGCAGAGGAAATGAAGTGATACAATGCCAGGATAGTGTGATGTTCTTAATTAGAAGATGAGGAAATCGTAGGTAATGTGACACCAAGTTATGTCAGTGCTTATTATATACCTGAGATAGAGTGGATGGTGAAATTCATTGGATTAACAGTTTTCTAAAGCCTCTTCATTATTGCTTTACTGTTCTTAGAAGATGTGACTAATATTGCAGATTGGGCCATGGCTCCACACTAGAGCTAACAGATGTGAGGAAGGAAGCAGTATTTTTCCTTGATTTTTTTTTTTTTTTTAATTTCAAGCAAGAAAGCTTCATCCAGATGGAAAAACTTAGTGAGAGGGAAGAAAGTATGAGTGGGAGATGCCCCAGAGAGCAGACTACTTCTGGACAAAAGTAAGGAATTGGCAAACAGTAGGGAGCATTAAATAGTAAAGGATTTAAAGAGCAAGTGATGTATTTTTGTACCTCTGACTTAGCTATGAAATAACTAAACAGCATGCATTTTTCTGCTATTCTCATTTAGCTTATGTTACATGTCTGTGGGGTAGTTAATTGACCCCTGTGAAAGACAGACCTTGTCATTGCTTGTGGAAAAATCTTCTCAAGTTCAGGAACTGGTAGCACAGCATCCTGGAAAAAAAAATAGTGGAATTTGGTACATTAATATAGTAGTGTCGTGGTTTTAGTTCGCTTATTCAGGTTTGTGGCTAAATGCCAGCACACTTACCTAAATTTACTTGATTGCTTGTTGTGAGATAAGGATTAGGAGTAGGCAAAGCAGGCTCAAACTTTATAAAGTACAAAGAAGTTTTATTAATATATCTAAGACAAAGGGAAAAAAGAAAAAAAAACTCAAGAAAAAACCAGAACAAACTCCCCAGACCACCCCTCCTTCCCCACCTCTCCATTTCATTCTCCCTGACAACATACAAAAGACAACACTTTGACCTCTAGTCAGTTTACCACTTCAGAAACAGCTCTTGTTCCAGTTCATTTAGGGAGAGAAGTTTCTTTTGCTTACACCATGGATCTTCTGTAAGAAAAATACAGTTTTTATGGGTCTTCTGCCTCACCATTAACCGCCGCCCGGAGCAAAGTCCAGTTAATGGTGGATCTCTCCTACACCAGTAGCCTTCCCACAGCCACTATGGTGGGTTATGAACAGTCACAGGGTACCTGTTTTAAGGATGCCCAGTTCAATTGCAGCAACAAAGAAAATCCTTTCTTCTGTGCTTAGCAGCACAGGTTCTCCTGACAACTCAGGTTCTCTAGCATTCTCCCCGGGACCAGGGCTCTGGGTCACAGCCTCTCCTCTCTCTTGGTTCTAGTTTCTCATCAGGCTGTACTTTTTCAACACTTACTTGTCTGTACTTAGGTATTTCAGTTCATTGGCTGCAATAAGAACCTCACATCCCCCTTTGGACTATATCTTCATATATTACAGAGAATTTATTAGCTCAGTCCCCAACCATGGTTCTCTAAAAGAGTTTTCAGCTTCACTCTTGAAGCAACTTCCCATGCACCTCCCTCTAGTATCAGTTCTGCTTTCTTCACTGACTGTAAAGTCTCTGCGCTGCACTATGTAGATGTCTTCACTCGTTCCTCTCTCTGCAAGGAAGGATGGGTGTCTGTGAGTTTAGTCCAGGCATGGAGAGAGTTAATCTCTGTCTCTCTCTCTCCGGCAGTGTGAGGATCACGTGCTCTTTGCCGGGCTGCTTGAACAGGTCCGAGCTGGATGCCAGACGCTCTCAAGAGTCTCTGCCCGGCTCTGCGGAGCTGGCTCGGCCTGGTAGGGCCACCTGGGCCTGGGATGACAGGGCAGGGCCTGGCCCGAGCTGGATGGAGTCCGGCCCGGTCCTTGCCTGGCCCGGCTCTCCCTCTTGTGTAGCTGACACACCGGCTGAGCTGGATTTGCTGAAAATTCCAATCGTTTCCTCCCCCATGCCTGCCCGGCTGCAGCGGCACGGCTGCCGTAAAAACCTCCCTTCCCCCCCCCCATCCCTCCTTTGGAAAGGCGGGGGGGGGGGAAAGCGCTTGGGCCTCACCAGTGAGAGAAGCAGGAGCTGCTCCTCTCTACACAGCAGCAGCAGGTCCAAAGAGGAAGAGCGTCAGAGAGTCTCTGCTTATATATGGTTTTTTCCTTGAAGGCGGACCAACTTTTTAATTGGTTTACCTACCTATCAATTCTTAAAACTACCTGATTATTGGCTCTCTCTCTCTCTCGCAGGAAGGAAGTTGTATTTCTTCCTGCATTCCTGCAGCCCAGATCACTTCCTAGATTTTGACCCCTCTGGCCTAACCCAGGACAAGTAGAAAATCTGTTCTCAGTGCAGAAAATTCCTGTCTGTTTTTGTAGGACTACTGCATGTGTTCTGGATGATGCATTGGGAACAACGCCAGAGTTCTTTTCTTTATTCTTTCTTCATCTGCATGAGAAAGGCGGTCCTTTAGGTTCTTGATCCTCAGGAAACTTTCCTCTGATGACCTTTCTAGTGCTCATAGTTGGAATGTTCCCTTGGTTGAGGAAATAATATGCAATGTATCTGAGAGAATTTTGATGGAGAAAGTAGGGCTATGCCTCTTAATGGCCAAAACAGTGATACTAATGCCAATGGGAGCAAGTTATGAGTTTTTTCAAGTGTGTATATACAAACTTTCACTGGTCCTGGTCACATGGTAAGGACAGACCTCAGAGGAAAACTGCTCTTTGTGTGGTAGTGAGAAACATGAATGTACCTTCACAGTACTAAAGAAAATAAGAAACAAAGAGAATGTTCAGCTTTATTGATTTTTTTTTTCCCATGTAAAGTTGAAAGGCACAAGACTAACCTTTGGTACAGCAGCTGCTAAAATTTGTCATCAAGTCCCGTGTTGGGATGAAACTTTTGTCTATGTAAAAAAGATGTGAAATGTCTTCAGCTCAGTTTGTCAATGAAATCTGTGAAGTACCACCTTCCTAAAAAATGCAGTCTAATACAAGTCAGTGCCTAAATCTTGCACTAGAAAGTTCTGAAGGCAAGACCTCAGCAACACTATTGTTTAACATTTGCAAGTAATGCCAAAATTGTGCCTGATGCCAGAGAGAGAATTTAGCTCATTATCCAACGACTCCCTGCCCAAGGTCTCTGAGGTAGGTGGTTCTGTACATGTTCAATGACTAATAATGAAATATCAATCCCTTTAAATATATTAAGTCCTGGAAAGCTTCTAGGGAGAAGCGTATTGCTGCAGAGGGTGAGGTTGCAAAGGTTAAGAGAATTATCCCATTTATGAGCCAGCTATTTAAAGCCAGAAAACCTCTTGCATTTTCTGTTGTAATAGTAGTGATTTTCTGAAGCTAATAGATACTTTGGGGAATGTACCTTACATTTTTAAAAATTTAGATCTTAATCTACTCAGAGATTCTAATTAGCACTACGTAGGACTGGGGTGTAACAGTTAATGACAATTTTATTTGGTCTGAAAATGTATTTTTATAAATGCAATGGGAAACACTTACTGCATCCAAATTTGCATTAAAAATATTGCCAATTTCATTTCTGGACTCAAATTCCCATCTGACCGTTTGAGAATGCTGGGCTGAGTAGACTGCAGAGATCTTGTCCAAAATCATAAAAGTAATTTGAAACTGAACAGGCATCTTTCAATACTAAGATTTTCTGTCCGTTGGATATGATAGCTTACATTAATTAATGCAGAGACTTGAGTCTTCTAATAGATTTTAAAGGGTGGGTTTAAGTAATAATTAATTAAGCCTGTCTTGGTAATGGTTTCTTTCAAAGAATGAAAAAGCCGTCTTGTTCCATCTGCCAGATAGAAAATAACTAGCCAAAAATAAACTTAGTCTAAAGAAGACTTTTTCCTGTGCAACTCCTTTCTTTTTTCCTGAGAGCCTGGCCTCTTTTTTTTTTTTTTTTTTTTCCTCAAGCAGTGTTTTGTTGCTATCAGTTTTATTAGGAAAATCCAGTACTGCACATAGAATGCAGTTTTGAGGGAAGATACTCACCTGTTTGGCTGTGTAGGAGTGATTAACAGGACTGGAAGATGCAATATGGGAAGGGTTAAAGCATGCTGTTTATTAAACTGGATTTCACTTAATACTGGATTTTGCTGCTGAGGCAAGTGCATGCAACACAGTCGCAGACCATAAGCTGCCATATTTATGAAATCATAACAGAATGGGCATTACTATGAGTGAGGAAGGGAAGGCTTTTTCCCTCCCAGCTGTCATCTTGGCAGAAGGCATTAAAGAATTTGTGCTTCTGCTTGTTCTGCAAATAAATGTGGGACTTCAGGCTACAATGCAGTGAATTTGCTCAGATTGCGATTCCCAGACTTAGAAAGGATTAATCAGTACCAGGAGTAGCAAAAATCTTTTCATATAGTGAGAACTACAGTTAGTTTTTCAGAGTTGCAGAAGATGCAGTATGGTGTGTGTAAATGAATATTATGTAGCCTTCCATCTTAAATGCACGTGGTTTTGATTCTTGGATTGTAGAAAATTAACTGTACTTCTCAAAGCTTAGTTTTTCACTTGTAAGTGTGGGATTTAGCTTTAAAGTACATAGTATTTTTGTTCCTTTGGTTCTCTTGTGTCATCTTTGCACACCTACTCATTCCAGGCTGTGTGGCATTTGCCACTTCTGAGCAGTTGCCACTCTTCGGGTTTAAATCTATTACTGGAGCAACCAGATTTGGTATTAAGCCACAACTCCTGTTGGAACAACCTGCCAACTGGTAACACAGGTGTTGAGTGGTGTCTGTATTTATTTGAATGTACACTTATACTAATGTAAAGAATTTTAGGATGGAGAGAGCTGCACAATAACAACTGGGGGCATTTTGGTTTGCTCATCTGAGGAGTGAAGCAGTGGGGTATATCAGTAAGATATCAAGTAAGATGGCTTTAGGTCAGATGCCTAGATAGATTCTAAACTTTGAACTTGTTAAGAGTAGTGTGACAATTTGTTACAGCTGAGGGAGGATGAACTTGCTTGCTGTGAAATGAAATCAAGTGGATCATAAACCACCATAAACCATGGAATGTCAACAATTACTGTAACTAATAGAAGCTTGTCTATAGCAAAAAATCATAATACCTGGAACACCCTTGAATAATGACCCAGTTAACTTTGGTTTAAAGTGTTTTTCCATAATAGCTAAGTGACAGTACCTCTGCAGTTAGCCTTAGTGATGAAATCAGAGAAGATTTTGTGCAAAATGGTCCTGAAGGCAGCAGATGACGTGTCACATAACCTTTTATCAAACATCTTCACGATTTAGGGGGTATCTGGTGAAGAGCAGCTTTTCTGAGTGGGGATTGCTGCCTTCTCTGACTGGAAAAAGGAGGTATGAGGAAAGAGCTGAAATGAAATCAGCAGCGTTTAAATAACATGTGGTGCAATTGCTCACATGCATGCACAGGCCTGCAGTGCCTTTAACTTAATCTCAACCCAGCCATGAGATACTACACGTCTGCTTGTCTCATGCGAATCAAAAAATTATTATCGGCAGAATGAAGGATTATAAGAAGGAATATCAGGACATATGTTTTTAATGAATTATCTCTCCTTGTGTTCCCTTGTATAAGCATATAACTCCATAATTTATGTAACATACCAGTGGGAAGAGTATTGATCTCCTGTAGGTGAGGAACCATTGCACGTTTTCAGATGTCTTCTATTGTGCCCTATTTTGTTGAGATGGGTTGCACTGCCTGTAGATTTATTCTTGAATCATTCTAATGGATTTAAAAGGTTTAATGTTGTGTTGTTTCTGCAAAGCTGACTTTGATATCAAAGTTTTTTAGAAGATTCCTATGGTACCTGTTGTATAGATAATTGTTGGGTTTTTAAGTGAAAATATGGACTCAAAACACAAACGGCTGAAATATGGCTTAATTTCTGCTATCTCATGGATTTTGGTAGTGTGCTTCTGTGAGGTTTTAAGTCATCCTCATGAACCACGTTGTTACATCCTTACCCTTGGAGAGAGATCATTTCTGAAAGGGGATTATAAAATAGTTTCATAAATTGATTTATTTTGTAAATTCATTTGTCTTTGAGATTTTTTTTCCAGCCGGTGCTTATTGTTCCGATTTAACGTAGTTTAAATGTACATATGTTAGGTTTGTTGTTAAGCTACCAAGTAGCAGTAACGACTTCATCTCTGAAAAGCGCATGAACTGCAGAGAAGTCTGCGTTGCCCTTGAAGGACACGCTTCCTGCTGCCTGTTTAATAAGCAATGTCTCGATGCATTTCTAGGTGAGGTGTAGCAGCGTTAATGCTAGCACACGCAGAGCCTCGTTCCGTTTTGACGTGGAAAACGAGTCCTGTTCTGTGCTGGGCGGGCGGCTGCGGGGCGGCAGGCGGGTGCGGAGCGGTGCCGCCGCCCGGGCGGGTTCGCGCGGCGCGGGTTCGCCGTGCGGGCGCTGGGGCAGCGCCGGGGCCGCGCCCGGGGCCGCGCGTGGAGCTCCGCCCGGGGAGGGGCGGGGGCGGGCGCGCGCGCTATTGGCGGCGCCGCACGTGACCCGCGGGGCCGCGCCGTGCGCGCGGCGCTGGCGCAGCCGGTGGCGCGGGCGGGGCGGGGCCGGGCCGGGCGCTGGCGCTGGCGCGGGGATGGAGGCGCGGCGGCCGCGGCCATGGGGTGAGTGCGGCGGCGGCGGCGGCTTCCCGCGGGGGCGAGGCTCACTGAGCCCGGGACGGGCAGGAGCAGGGGGGAGGAGGCGCTTTCGCGGGTTAAAAAAATAAACAACAAAAAAACGCCCCGAAAATAATAAAAAAAAAACCAACAAAAAACCTGGGGTGTGAGAAAGGGCTGTCGAGCGGCGGGGAGGGGAGCCCCGCAGCCGCGGGGACGGGCGGGCGGGCACGGCGGGAGCCGCCACGGGCAGCACCGAGCGCAGCCCGGCGCGCCGGCCGCAGGCACAAAGCCTTGCGGAGACCCTGCGCGGGCTCCGGGGGCGGGAGGAGCGGGAGGAGGAGGGGGACGGCGGCGGGCTTGGGTCTCGGGGCGCGCAGAGCCGTGGAGGTGCCGCTCTTGAGGCGGCGAGGCGCTGCCCGCGGGTGGCACCGGCCCGGCTTTGTTAGGGACGGGCGGCGGCGGCTCCTCCGCTGCGGCAGCGCGGGGGACGCGCGGGTGGGCGGCCGGCGGGAGCGCTCGGGGGGCAGCGCTGCGCCCTCGGCGCGCCCTCGGATCCGCTGACTTCTCACAGATTTATTTAACATCACAAAGAGGTGGTTGGGTCCACGACTTAACCTGAATGCTGTGGGAAATCTTAATAAATTATGTATGAAGCAGTGGGTCCTTTCTTCCCCTTTGTCAGATACGCAGCTTTTATGCTAGTAATTAGGTCATTGCTAACTGAGCTCTCCTTGCTTTTGCAAAAATGTGTGGCGATTTTTGGAGGACACATATGCTGACAGATCATTTCATCCTATTCGGGTTTCGCGTCAAAATACAATATTCTTCCTGTTGACTCACATGGAGTACCTTGTCTGTGGGCTGTAAGGGGCATTTTTCGTTTGATAGGATTTTCTTCAGAGGACCAGTAGGGCCCGGTTTTGACTTGATTTGGAGAGTCATACCCTGAAAAATGCCCTTTAAAGGCGTAGCAAGAAACACAGCTTCTTAGTGTGCATAGAAGTGTTTTCAGAAGATTTAAGTGCATACGTGAATAGCACAATATAGATCTATTTCCGTTTTTAAGTACTTCCATCTTTTGCTGTTTGTTCTGTGGAAAATGCTTCTTAATGGATTCTTTTCTACTGTCTTTTTACTATTTGGTTAATTTTTCTATTATCTAATGCAGGTAACAGATGAGTATTTTGTCAAGATTATATTTCTTTGAAAATACACATAAGCATGTACACTGAAAGCCATTTCCTGGAACCAGACACTTCTATATTTTTAAGGAGACTTGAAGTAACTGTTAAAATGCTCTTCTGCTTCTCAGTTCTGTTAAATACAGTGATATGCAAAAAAGGTTTGATGAAGAAAAGTCTCAGTTTAAATAACTGCTTTATACATCCCCTCAAAACATTTTCTATATGTGCCATTATTTTTAGAATCATGAATCTCCTGTCTTATCAGTAAGAGAGGCTTTAGATAATATTACGTTTTAAAACATCACTTGAGAACCTACTGTTTGGAATAACTGATTTCAAAAGGTAAATTGGTGATATTAGATATTTCTGCTTTGGCATTTTGCATCTTTGTTACAATTGCTTAAATGTTAAAATAAACAGAAGATGCAGAGGTGTTATCATCCCTTTTTTTCTAAAAGGAAAGAGGGTGACGAAAGCACAGTAGTGATTATGATGATTATTATGGTCATGCTTCTTCCTGTACCTTTTTTAACTCTTAAATAGTATCATTCTATGTAACCACTGTAGTTATTCTGTAAATCACACTCTTAAAATGGTAACTTGAATAAAAGATCACTTTTAAATATAATACTTTTAATTTTTTATGGGTGCAAACTTTCCTAAATGTCATCCCTGAAATGCAAAATACTTGGTTATGATGAATGTTCTGATACATCCCATCATAGTATGCTGTTGTTATATTAGC